>CAWUFW010014079.1:0-434193 GCA_963921515.1 Calotriton arnoldi
CCCCATCATCACAGTGACCAAAAGGGAAGTGTGGGGTCCATAGCTGAAGCACATTTTGACCATTGTGGCAATGGGGTCTACACCCTCATCATCACAGTGACCAAAAGGTAATTGTTGACAAAGAAAGAGCTGCAACTGCCAAACTGCATGGATCATTCCTGGTCACAGAACCAAAAACTCATCTGTGGCAAAGTAGTGTATGTGTCCCATTGCAACATAAATTGGGGAGCCAAATACTGCAGTGCAAATGAGACATTCCTTTGGCCATGTGCAGACAAACAACACCCATGGGGGCTGAGACCGTCAACAGTCATCAATGACACAATGACAGAAGTGACCATCAGAATGCAGACCCACATATTTGCACCAATGGGCACACAAATGCAGATACCCTGTGGAGACAGCAGATGTGAGGTGAACAGATACCATACCATGGCAGCAATGGGACACACAAACCATGATCACTGTGCTGACCGATGACCTAGGAGTCCCAGGGACAGCAGGGGAAACACACCAAACAACATACAGCCAATGGCACACCCAAGATATGCCAATGCAGTGGTGCAGATGCACAAACACAAACAGGCAGACCAACACTGTCATCATACACAGCAGGTGAGGGGTGGGGGTGCCAGTGTCCCCAGGCAACAACACAACACATGAGGAGAGCTGAATACCAATCATACAGATGTGCATACACTGCCACACTAAGGTAACTCATGGATCCAAATCCCCTATGTGGGCAAGCAGGCATTGACAGGTGAGAGGGAGCACAAAACACACATGTCACACAGGCACGTAGGAACAACAACTGACACAGCAAGTCACAGACACACCACAGCACCACCCCCAGGGCCCCACAATGTGGTGACCCTGGGCTGAAGAAAAATACCACTGTGATGACAAAGCTAAATGTCGTTCACACTGTGAACCACAGTCAGGTGTCCTGAGCAACAAACTACCATCACACCTACACAAGCACAAATCAATCAGCATGGCCAGTAAGCCAAGGCCAACATGGAGGCAGGGGACTAGCCGGGCAACAACTCTCATCTGCACACACTCAAGACCACACCCTCGACCTCCAACAATGTGCAGCAGTGAAGTACACATGCACTGGTGACATTGCACATGCACCCATGACTATTCCAGGGTGGTGGGTGGGAACCAAGGTGTAGAAACACATCACACATGGACACTCAACAAGACTCCTGAATGTCTGACACACTGCACACTACGCTGTACATGGACATGACGGCAATACCACACCGACCAATGGGATCCCAGCCACAGTCACACACCAATGAAGAAGCCAAGGTCACCCACAAAGAACACACATAGACAACAACCAACATTGCAGCCCGGACCCTAAGGAGTGCCAGCAGTCACACACACAACGTGTCACAATCACTGAAAGATAACACAAACTGGAAATCACATGACAGGGGCAAACAACAAGTGCCAAAGGGAAACCTGACTGTGACCCATCTGCGTCAGCACACAAACTCTGCCCTGACAGCAAACACACCTATGGGTGACACCCTGATGACCAGTAATGTGCCATGCACCCACATCACAGAGAACACAGGGAGAAGACTTTGGGGGAACAGAGCTCAAGTCAGCAAGCATCACAAACAGGTACAACACTAGGGATCACAGCATGCGCAGATGAATGGAAGTGAACACACAGACATGCACATACAACACACACCTTGGGCGCAGGCAATGTCACACGTGTACACACTGCCATGAGGGGACTCCACTCCTGTGTGAGGAAAGCTGTGCCATATGTTGCCTCAGTAGGGCCCCATCATGTCAGCTGAGCACTTGGTCACACAATCAACAATTAGCACCAAATGAGGGCTCCCATCACATCAGCCTGGTCATGGATGTGCCAACGGAATCATCAGCACAGATCCAACACACTTGTATAGCAATGTTGCACTGACTACACGGATGAGTCCCTCCCCATTGATGCCCAAACCTGCATGTCCACTGGAGATGGCAACACGGTCAGGGAAGTAGACAAATGCAACGATGGCAGGCACAACAGATGTGCAGGGGTGGAAGCCACAGATATGAAATTGCCAATGTAAGTAGGAAACCCATTGCCAAATACTGAACACATGACACCCTCAGATGCTGCTATTGATGACATGGATACACCACATGATAGGACACATTCCCCTGGACCACATGGGTTCCTGCACAGTAACACTTCATAATCATGAGACCAGATATCACCATCACTGCAGCAAGGGCATGGTTAGCTGCACCAACAACATGTACATCTGAAGCATGAGCACTAGAGAAAAGAAAGTTGCTTTATTCAGCATATGTGTTGTTTGATAACGACGTCCAGAAGAAATTAGAGCAAAGGCCAATGGCCAGTCCATTGTCAAAGTTCAAACAGGGTGACACTGGCAGATGTCACCCTCACGCATGCCTGCACAATACCAGGGACAATCCACTAGGAGGGGCAACCGGGGGGCAGGCCAGGCACCGCAGGGACAGGATCAGGGCTCACCAGGGGGAGTCAGGGAAGGGGTGGTGGGTGCTGGAGAGCCACTGACAACTGCAGTGGAGGTGTCTGACATGGTGTGTGCCGGCACAACTGGGGGCATGACACAGATGTCGTGGGTGCCGGCACAACTGCAGTGGACCCTGCAGATGGGGTGGACAGGTCCGCCACTGCAGTGCCCAAGTCAGACAGGGCGGTAGTGGACTCCACTGCAGTGCCTACCTCCAGGGGAGGAGAATGGGGAACAGGCAAGGTGGGTTGGACAGAGGGGGGACACCCTCACCACATCAGTGGCACAGACAAGCGCAGCGGGGGGTGTGGTGCTGGGAGAGCAAGTGGCAGGGGAGAAGGCCGGAGCATCTTGGGGATGGTATATCTGTGGGTGGGGGAACCTGGGGCAGGGTGTGGTGGGGGCACCTGTGCAGTGGGGGCCTGAGGGATGGAGGACGGAGACCTTGTGCCTGAGCTGCAGGGCGGTGGCGGGGTCTTGCTCTTAGCACTCCGGGGGACTTGCGGGTGGGGGCCTCAGTCCGTCTGCGCCTGGGGGAGGGGTGTCCGGGGGCGAGGGGCACTCTGCTCCGTGTGGGTGGGCTTCCTCTTCCCCGGGATGCTGGAGCAGCTTCATCGGTGGGGAAGAGGCCGAGGTCACAGAGGAAGAGCTGCTGTGACTTTGGGGTTGCAGGTGAGGCAAGGGAGGGTGCTTTGGAGGGAGAGGGAACTGAGGACTGCGCAGTGCATGTGGATGCGTGTGTGTGTTCCAGGGCCCCATCCCCTGTGAGTCTGGCTTCAGTCCCCTGAATGTGCGTGCGTGTGCGTTTTGTCATTGGCGTGTGTGTCAGTGTGCTGGATGTGTGTGTGCTGGTGTGTGCCAGTGTGTGTGTGCCTGGGATGGGTAAGGTGCTGGGGAGTGTGGATGGAGCAGAGGCAGGAGGGGTGAGGGACCGTTTGAGGAGGGACACTGCTGCCGTCAGGGAGGAGTCCATGGACCTATTGCCCCTCTGTAGGTCAGACATGCCCGATGAGATGCCCTCCATGAACGACACCAGCTGAGTCAACAGCGCGGTGTGCGCATGGAGGACACTCAGCATGGCTGTCTGCCCTACATGGAGCTGGCGAAGGAGGTACACAGACTCCTCACTCAGGGCAGCAGGGGACACAGGGGCAGGGGGTGCGGTGCCTGGCCCAAAGGAGACACGCTCCCGGACATGGGAGCCTCCACGGACCTGGGGAATGGGAGCCGATGGGAGGGCGGTGGTGGTGCTGGTGGTGGCGGGGACAGCAACACTAGCTGGGGTGTGGTGGCTGCTGACACCCGCCTCCACAAGGGAGTCATCCTCCGAGTTGCTCTGGTCCTCAGCTGAGGTGGATGCTGCTGAGGACTCCTCGGTGTGGCTCCCCTCGCCCTCCGTGCCACTGGGTCCCTCCGACCACTCCTCGGCTGCTGACCCAGTCTGGCTCTCCGGCTCCTCCTGGTCCGTGGAGCTGTCCCCTTCCGTGGCCGTGGATGTATCTGCAAACAATGGGGAAACAGACAGACATCAGTCACCTGCACATAACGCACACACCACTGTGAGCACAGCACATCACAGAGCAAACCCTGGCATCATTAGTTGTACATTGCTAAAAGTGCACTAATTGAACAGGAGAAGTCAATTGTCAGTCTGATGCCAAGCATGGCACTCACATCCCACATGGCCTTGCACCCATCTGTCTGGTGTCTGTTGGATTGCAACACCCCAGTGTTGACACATGCACCAAGTACACAGTAGTTGGACAGTGCAGAGGACACGGTGTGGACACATCACAGCTCTTGCCACTGAGTCAGTACAGGTTTACGGATGTAAGGGATGCCCAGAGTCAAATAGGAAATGCATGTGATGCATACCAGCGACAGACACCATGATGCACCCATGTCCTGATAGCCAGCGCCACTATGGTGTGCATGTAGCACATGTCACTCCCCTGCAGGATCACCAATCAGTAGACACATGCCATGGCGGAGGCATGACTGCAAAGTCATACATCACTGTCTCAGTGATGTATGACTTTGCAGCCAGACAACAACACTCTGCACTGTGTCACAATAGTAGGTCATGGGGAATGCAAGTCCTGGAGCTGCACAAGTGCACATGTACATCCCCCCACAACACATCCTCTTAACCCTCATCTGTCCAGGTCATACCTATTGGACATATGGGAGACCTGTGACACTACCCTCTGAACCTGAGCCCCTCACACCCTGCTGTGCATGGGGAACAGCTGCCTGAACTTCACATTTACATGCCCCAGTCTGCATGGGCAGCTGATCAGACACCTATGTGTCACACAAGTATCGTCTCCTATGGTCACATCTCCAGTGGCATGCTGAGCCCCTACCAAGAAACTCCACAGCAGTCCTGGCGACTAATCCACAGCACACTGACACAGAGGCAGACACCTGAGGGGCAAATCACTGTGCACAATGTGTCCTCTGATACACGGGAGTGGGAGTACAGAGTGTATTGTATGGCCTGGAGTAGGCATGACTGTCCAGCCCCACATGAATGAGGGATGAGCCCTGGACTGTAGGCAGCTGGCTAAGTATGTGTGACACACGTCATATACATACTCCTGGGGCCCAAACATTGTTCCCACCCGCAGCATGGGTGTGTGCCAGGTACCCCAGCCACATGTGGTGGATCAGCTCAGCAATTGGACCACAGATCAAAGTAACACGCTGAATACATGTCAGAATACAGGCATTGTGTAAGCAATGGACCCACCCATGATGCCCACCACAGAGTCAGGGAAACAGATGCTGTCTCCCACCTTGAGTCAAGCAAACTGCAAGGACACAGTCCTAAGTGACAGAATTCCCTGCATGTAAGGGCCACACCTGGGTATCAGATGAGGAGTGGGCAGTGCACAATAGAGGGACATGGCTCCTGGACAACATGACTGCTGTACTGTGGCAGTTCAACCTGGCCCGAGGAGGGCACATAACATGTTAGACAGAGTACACAGTGCAGTCTTTGACTCACCCCCTCCTTGCTGCTCTCTGGCCTTCAGCTGCCCATCCAGGTCTGGAAAGACCACCGCCAGGATCCTGAGCATGTGGGGGTCAGGGTCCGTGTTCCGCCCCTCCTGCGAGGAGGCGACAGCTTCAGCTGGACCCGTGCAATCCTCCGGGTCCAGCCCCGAAGGTCCTGCCACCTCTTTTGGCAGTTGCGGATCCGGCGCTTGTAGACCCCCACGGACCGGACAGCCTGGACGATGTCCTTCCAGATCTCATGCTTCCGATGGGCAGAAGCCTGTCAGGATGACAAAGTGATAAGGACATTACTACACATGCAACATATCCGTGCATGACACAGTTGCATATACATGTCGCAATCACAGGGGCACATGGTGTACCCAGGCAGTGCACGGCTGCCCATGGACAGTTTTCCAGAAGTCACTACATGGTATCATAGCATGGGGAGTAAAACCCTGTTCAGAAGCACTGTCACTGCACCATACCTGTCCAGTGCAAGTCACTACACACTATGGGGGGTGACAACTACTCAGTGAGCCTGCTAGCCAGTGGTGTGCTGACTCTCAGCCTTGCTAGTCAGACAAAATGCACATTCAGAAAGGCAGTGCACAGAACACTCACCTGCTCCCCTGGTGTCCCATACAGCTTGCTGTACTGTGGAAGTAGGCTGTCCAGCAGGGCCTGGTTCTCTTCAAGGCTGAAGGCTGGGGCTCTCTCCACAGTACGTGCCATTGCAGGGTCCAGAGGGGCAGAGACAGCAGCAGTGCAGTGGCAGATGTCGTCCTGGAGCATGTAGTGCAGGCAAGTGGGCTCTCAGGGGAACATGCAGCAATATATATGTGCTGGAGAGGCAGATACTGTCCCTTGTGTCCAAAGTGATAGGTCCAAGTCGTTTGCATCTTCTGAATCTGGCCAATCCATGGAATAGCAGCACCAAAACACGCCCACAGCATCCTTCAAATCTTCAACTTCATGACATACATGATTTTGCAACATTGTTGTGGGTGACCAACTGATTTTCCAGCAACCGACTCGCTCGAATATTCGAAACGCGTCCGTTGCTAGGCAAGCCCATTGTCAATGGGTGCGCACCGATCGGTCCATTGAGGTACAACGCGCACAGGGGTACAACGCGTACCACGCACACATTGAATGCAATGGGCCGGCCGGAGGCACCGATCGGTCCATTGAGGTACAACGCGCACAGGGGTACAACGCTGCACCCGCACACATTGAAAGCAATGGGCCGGCCGGAGGCACCGATCGGTCCATTGCTGTTCAACGCGCACAGGGTACAACGCGTACCCGCACACATTGAATGCAATGGGCCGGCCGGAGGCACCGATCGGTCCATTGCTGTTCAACGCGCACAGGGGTACAACGCGTACCCGCACACATTGAATGCAATGGGCCGGCCGGAGGCACCGATCGGTCCATTGCAGTACAACGCGCACAGGGGTACAACGCGCACCCGCACACATTGAATGCAATGGGCCGGCCGGAGGCACCGATCGGTCCATTGAGGTACAACGCGCACAGGGGTACAACGCGTACCCGCACACATTGAAAGCAATGGGCCGGCCGGAGGCATCGATCGGTCCATTGCTGTTCAACGCGCACAGGGGTACAACGCGCATCCGCACACATTGAAAGCAATGGGCCGGCCGGAGGCACCGATCGGTCCATTGCAGTACAACGCGCACAGGGGTACAACGCGTACCCGCACACATTGAATGCAATGGGCCGGCCGGAGGCACCGATCGGTCCATTGCAGTACAACGCGCACAGGGGTACAACGCGTACTCCGCACACATTGAATGCAATGGGCCGGCCGGAGGCACCGATCGGTCCATTGCAGTACAACGCATCACTGTACATGTGACTGGCATATGTCAGCATGCCTGTCTCAGATGGACATATGCCAGCCACAGATAGCTCCCAGGGAGTGAGGGGCACACCTACATCACGACAGCCTGTCCAAACCTTATCATAAGGCATGTAAGGCTGCATTTCCTATTGTGTGTATGTTGGTGTACATGTTGTCCTGTGGGTGTCACCTGTGGGCAGCCACCCCCAGGCTGTGCATGTGTTAATGGGGACAGGATCCTGGGTGTTACGTGTACGTGACCACTGTGATGTGCAACTGTTCATATCTGTGCATGTGCCATGGTCACATTTCACAGTGGTGTTTGTGTATGTCATGTCACATACCCCGTGAGTCCCATGTGGGACGGTATGTTTGAGCCAGGGTGTCCCAGTGGCACAATAGTGATGGCCCTCCACAGTCTTTGTGCATGTAGTGTTTACAATGTCTCTGATTTCATGTGCACAATGGGAGACAGTCTCCACATCCACGTTGTGTGTGCATGGACTCTGATGTTGTGCGTGTGTGTCACAGACGTCCATGGCTCTCCTGCCATGGCAAGTGTGGCCACTACCTGTGGGGGTCATGTTTGTTTTGTTGTGGTGTACACATGATACTCCAGGTGATGCCAGTGTCCATGTGGCATTACAGGGTCCCTGGGAATGTGCCTGTCGTTGAGCTGTGGTGCCTGGGGCACATCTGTCCTCACATGTCACTGGGGGGTGACTGTGACACAGCATCATGATATCCAATGGGCCAACCTGGGACAAATTGATGCCACCTGTAGGACCGTGTTGACAGATGTTGGCCATGTATGTACCATACATGTCGTTCCGGTACTGCACACTTCATGTAGTTGTGCCTCATGATGATGTATGTTGGGATCTTGAGTGTGTTCAATGCCGCATATGTGGGGTGACTGACGATCTTGCTTACTTCTCCTCTGCACTGCAGGGCTCCTGCTGTCCATCGGCCATTCCCAGACCTGGCAACGATGGTGGAACGGGACAGCATCCGACGGTACCGCTTCACCAGGCAGCTGATTGAGGATTTGGCAGTGCAGTTGTCCCCACATTTGCAGCCTGGCCGGCCGTATCCTACAGCGCTGACCCCCAAGGTGAAGGTGATGGCAGCCCTACACTTCTTTGCCACCGGTACCTTCCAACATACTGTGGCGTCTGCTGGTGGGATGTCACAGACCATGTTCAGCCGTGTGCTCCGCGATGTTTTGGCGGCAATGTTGCTCTTCCTGAACCGGTACATCTATTTCCCTAGACTGCGACGACTCACTGACGTGAAGAGTGACTTTTATGCCCTGGGGAGGATGCCGCATGTAATTGGCTCCATTGATGGGACACATGTGGCTTTGGTACCACCACAGGCCCAGGAGCAGGCCTACAGGAACCGCAAGCACTACCACTCGGTCAATGCACTGGTGGTGTGTCTTGCAGACATGACCATCACACACGTGTGTGCCCGTTTCCCTGGTTCAGCACACGATGCCTTTGTGATGAGGAGTAGTCGCATCCCCAGGTTGATGGCACAGATGCAGAACCAGCGTGCCTGGCTTGTCGGTGTGTACTGACTTTGTGCCATTGTGTGTGATCTGATCTGTAGTATTCCGCCCACTTTTCCAAGTCAGCTGATGTGCACTTGTCTGTCCGTAGGTGACTCGGGATACCCCAACATGCCGTGGTTGCTGACACCCCTCAGGAACCCTGTGACACCTGCCCAGATGCGCTACAATGAGGCACATGGTCGGACCAGGAGAGTGATTGAGCGGACCTTTGGTCTCCTGAAGAGCCGCTTCCGCTGCCTGGACAAGACCGGAGGGTCCCTCCCATATGCCCCTGCGAAAGTGTGCAAGATTATCATCGTCTGCTGCATGCTCCACAACCTGGCAGTGCGGAAGGAGTTGCCTCTCATCCAGGATGACGATGACCAACATCCGCCACCTGTGGAGGATCCTGGCCTGGACCACGATGCCAGTGACGATGATGATGATGATGGTGATGGTGATGTCCGCACACAGCTCATCACCAACTTCTTTAGCTGAATGTGAGTATCCTGAGGTGTCATGTGAATGATGTGAGTTGGCATGATGTGTGGGTGGTGCTCTGGTGCTGTTGGAGTGTGTCCATGGGCTACTTGACAGGATGTGTGTTGCGATGTGTGGTGACAGGTGGGCTGTACTCCCCAACAGTGTTGACATGCTAACTTGGTTCTGGGTGGGTATCTTGTAACATGTATTGTGCATGAGTTTTGCTGTTCTGTCCTGTACTGCATTGCTTTTGACTGTGTGTCATTTCTGTCCTTCACAGGGTACTTTCAGATTCGTTTGGTCAACTGTGTCCACCGACGACGTGATTGCACATCCAGGCTGGTAGCTGTTGTGTCCCTACAGGTGATGTGCGCCACACCCATGGACTTCCTTCTGTCTACAGTTGTTGACTGTGTGCCCGCTACCAGGTGGGGTTACCTTGCATCTGTAGTGGTTACGGCATGTTGCTACTGTGTAATAAACCTGTGCTTCACTTAGTGATGTGCGTTGTCTGTGGTCACACATTTGACTGCCATTTGCTTACTGCACCTGTGGGCTACTTGACTACAACTGGGAATGGGTGTGGTGTCTGTGCATTGCACCGTCTTCCCTGGCAACATCAGTGTAGGCAATGAGTCAGATGGCCTAGGTGTGTATGTGTTGTGTAGCCCTGGTGGTGTGTCTCCCTCATATGTGTCACGTTGCCTGTACTCACATGCCGGTGTTGTCCTTGCTGTTGCAGTTCGCATACACTGTGTAATTTTGCAGTTCATCATCCCCATAACAGCACCCACGTTGGAATCACGACAGAGGCAAGTATGGTGTATTAGTGTGTTTATTGTGATAATAGTGCATAGGATGGATTGTGCTGTACATGAATCTTGCAATCCCAAGTTCCTAGATGAATAGAAAGTCCAGGTAGACAGGATCCCCAGTATCGGGGCCACAGTTGTCTGACACATTGTTCCAACTTGTACTCCCCATGCTATGTGTGGGAGTAGTGTTGCCATCAACAGGGTGAACAGTCTGTGCACAAAGGCGAATATCCAGAACAGGTTCAGGCTTCCTGGGAGTTGCGCTTGGCCATCAGCCTCTCACTTTCCCCTCCTCGGACGACCCCTCTTCTTGGGGGGCCCTCAAGTGCAGGCTGCTGCGGTGCAGGGGACTCTCCGCCAGAGTCCTCCTCCCTCCCTGTGGCAGTTGCAGTTTGTTCGGTACCAGATGTTGTTGGCACACAGGGAGGTGTGGACTGGTTGCTGTTCATCTGGCGGAGGCATTGTAAAATGTCCCTGTGCACCGCCGTCATCTCATGTAGTACATCCCACTTGGACTCCACGCGGGTCATGTGGGAGTCCACACGTGACATGTGTGACTCCACTTGGGACATGTGGGAGTCCAAGCGGGCATGATGGGCAGCCTGCTGCTGTTTGATGTCTCTGAGGAGCCCCACTACCTGGCTGAGCTCTCCGGTGCTGGACTGGTACGCATCAGCTATGCGTACCAGTTGTGGGTCTTCATGCACACCAGCAACGTCTGCAAGCAGCGACCTCTGTCTCCCACCCCTCCCACCACCCCTGCTGACATGTGCAGTGTGTGCAGTTGCACGCACAGATAACCCTGGTCCACCTTGGGGGTTGGTGGTGGTGGTGGTGTCCATGGCCCCAGGTTGGTCCAGGGTCACTGCGCTGGTGTTGTTCCTTATTCTGTCCATGTCGGCAGGGATGGTATTCGTGGTGACAGTCGTTGGAGGGGTGGGTGCAGGGGGTGCAGCTGGTGGACCTGCTGGTGCTGCAGCTGGTGGTCCTGCTGGTGCAGCATGTTGACTTGCACCGGATGTGCCAGGTTGTTCTTCATCGTCCGAGGAGGACAGAGGCTGTACGACGCCAGTGAGCTCGGCATCCTCTTGAGCCTGGGACTGGGACTCCTCAGCGTCTGCTGCTGTGTCCCTATCATCACCTGTTTTTGGGAGACACAAACAATGTATGTCATGTTTCTGCAGGCATCAGTGGTTGACACACCTGACAGTTGTGACTGTGCCTCGGGGTGCGGGCCTGTACATTGTATTGTCCTAAGTCGTCACAGTCAGGGGTTGATGTTGGTGTGGCACATTGTCCTGCATTATTTGGGCATTTCTATGTATTCTCTGGGGTGTGAACATGGTCTGCATTGATTGTGTTTGGTTGTCAGCCAGACCTCCTTCCCACCCACCCACCCACCCAGTCAGTTATCCCACCATGGAACGTGCTTGCATTGCAGGGAGTGTAAGTTGTCTCTCAGGATGTCAGTCAGTGGTGTCCTGCTGTTTGTTGGTGCACAGTTGCCAGCAGGGCCTTGTGCTCCCCACAGCAGTAGCCAGTGTCAGCCATCTTGTGAGTCCTTCTCCACTCCCTGTGATGTGAGCATGGTTCAGGGTGGTGTTGATGGGACAGTTGTGGGGGTGAGCTATGTCTGTGACTACGACTCCCATCATGCTATTGCCTCCACCCCCCTTCCCAGCATGCCCATGCTTCCTTCCTTTTGACTCTGCTTCCCTGTGGGGTGGGCTGGCTGTGCTGACAGGATGGCTGGGAGTGTTGTCCTGGCAGTTGTTTGGCTAAGAGTCCCAAGAGTGTCCCTGTGCTTCACACAACATAACCCAGGGTGGTGGTGCTTTGTGGGATCTTGTGTTAGGATGGAGGGCATTGCATTCTACCAGGTGGGTACTGTGGAGTTTGTGTTGGGGGGTGAGGGGAGGTGCTGGTGACTATAGTCAGTGCTGCAAGTCCCCCTTCCCACCCAGCCAGCCAGATATCCCACCATGGAACGTGCTTGCATTGCAGGGAGTGGAAGTTGTCTCTCAGGATGTCAGTCAGTGGTGTCCTGCTGTTTGTTGGTGCACAGTTGGCAGCAGGGCCTTGTGCTCCCCACAGCAGTAGCCAGTGTCAGCCATCTTGTGAGTCCTTCTCCACTCCCTGTGATGTGAGCATGGTTCAGGGTGGTGTTGATGGGACAGTTGTGAGGCTGAGCAATGTCTGTGACTACGACTCCCATCATGCTATTGCCTCCACCCCCTTCCCAGCATGCCCATGCTTCCTTCCTTTTGACTCTGCTTCCCTGTGGGGTGGGCTGGCTGTGCTGACAGGATGGCTGGGAGTGTTGTCCTGGCAGTTGTTTGGCTAAGAGTCCCAAGAGTGTCCCTGTGCTTCACACAACATAACCCAGGGTGGTGGTGCTTTGTGGGATCTTGTGTTAGGATGGAGGGCATTGCATTCTACCAGGTGGGTACTGTGGAGTTTGTGTTGGGGGGGTGAGGGGAGGTGCTGGTGACTATAGTCAGTGCTGCAAGTCCCCCTTCCCACCCAGCCAGCCAGATATCCCACCATGGAACGTGCTTGCATTGCAGGGAGTGTAAGTTGTCTCTCAGGATGTCAGTCAGTGGTGTCCTGCTGTTTGTTGGTGCACAGTTGGCAGCAGGGCCTTGTGCTCCCCACAGCAGTAGCCAGTGTCAGCCATCTTGTGAGTCCTTCTCCACTCCCTGTGATGTGAGCATGGTTCAGGGTGGTGTTGATGGGACAGTTGTGGGGGTGAGCTATGTCTGTGACTACGACTCCCATCATGCTATTGCCTCCACCCCCTTCCCAGCATGCCCATGCTTCCTTCCTTTTGACTCTGCTTCCCTGTGGGGTGGGCTGGCTGTGCTGACAGGATGGCTGGGAGTGTTGTCCTGGCAGTTGTTTGGCTAAGAGTCCCAAGAGTGTCCCTGTGCTTCACACAACATAACCCAGGGTGGTGGTGCTTTGTGGGATCTTGTGTTAGGATGGAGGGCATTGCATTCTACCAGGTGGGTACTGTGGAGTTTGTGTTGGGGGGGTGAGGGGAGGTGCTGGTGACTATAGTCAGTGCTGCAAGTCCCCCTTCCCACCCAGCCAGCCAGATATCCCACCATGGAACGTGCTTGCATTGCAGGGAGTGGAAGTTGTCTCTCAGGATGTCAGTCAGTGGTGTCCTGCTGTTTGTTGGTGCACAGTTGGCAGCAGGGCCTTGTGCTCCCCACAGCAGTAGCCAGTGTCAGCCATCTTGTGAGTCCTTCTCCACTCCCTGTGATGTGAGCATGGTTCAGGGTGGTGTTGATGGGACAGTTGTGGGGGTGAGCTATGTCTGTGACTACGACTCCCATCATGCTATTGCCTCCACCCCCTTCCCAGCATGCCCATGCTTCCTTCCTTTTGACTCTGCTTCCCTGTGGGGTGGGCTGGCTGTGCTGACAGGATGGCTGGGAGTGTTGTCCTGGCAGTTGTTTGGCTAAGAGTCCCAAGAGTGTCCCTGTGCTTCACACAACATAACCCAGGGTGGTGGTGCTTTGTGGGATCTTGTGTTAGGATGGAGGGCATTGCATTCTACCAGGTGGGTACTGTGGAGTTTGTGTTGGGGGGTGAGGGGAGGTGCTGGTGACTATAGTCAGTGCTGCAAGTCCCCCTTCCCACCCAGCCAGCCAGATATCCCACCATGGAACGTGCTTGCATTGCAGGGAGTGGAAGTTGTCTCTCAGGATGTCAGTCAGTGGTGTCCTGCTGTTTGTTGGTGCACAGTTGCCAGCAGGGCCTTGTGCTCCCCACAGCAGTAGCCAGTGTCAGCCATCTTGTGAGTCCTTCTCCACTCCCTGTGATGTGAGCATGGTTCAGGGTGGTGTTGATGGGACAGTTGTGGGGGTAAGCTATGTCTGTGACTACGACTCCCATCATGCTATTGCCTCCACCCCCTTCCCAGCATGCCCATGCTTCCTTCCTTTTGACTCTGCTTCCCTGTGGGGTGGGCTGGCTGTGCTGACAGGATGGCTGGGAGTGTTGTCCTGGCAGTTGTTTGGCTAAGAGTCCCAAGAGTGTCCCTGTGCTTCACACAACATAACCCAGGGTGGTGGTGCTTTGTGGGATCTTGTGTTAGGATGGAGGGCAGTGCATTCTACCAGGTGGGTACTGTGGAGTTTGTGTTGGGGGGGTGAGGGGAGGTGCTGGTGACTATAGTCAGTGCTGCAAGTCCCCCTTCCCACCCAGCCAGCCAGATATCCCACCATGGAACGTGCTTGCATTGCAGGGAGTGGAAGTTGTCTCTCAGGATGTCAGTCAGTGGTGTCCTGCTGTTTGTTGGTGCACAGTTGCCAGCAGGGCCTTGTGCTCCCACAGCACTAGCCAGTGTCAGCCATCTTGTGAGTCCTTCTCCACTCCCTGTGATGTGAGCATGGTTCAGGGTGGTGTTGATGGGACAGTTGTGGGGGTGAGCTATGTCTGTGACTACGACTCCCATCATGCTATTGCCTCCACCCCCTTCCCAGCATGCCCATGCTTCCTTCCTTTTGACTCTGCTTCCCTGTGGGGTGGGCTGGCTGTGCTGACAGGATGGCTGGGAGTGTTGTCCTGGCAGTTGTTTGGCTAAGAGTCCCAAGAGTGTCCCTGTGCTTCACACAACATAACCCAGGGTGGTGGTGCTTTGTGGGATCTTGTGTTAGGATGGAGGGCATTGCATTCTACCAGGTGGGTACTGTGGAGTTTGTGTTGGGGGGGTGAGGGAGGTGCTGGTGACTATAGTCAGTGCTGCAAGTCCCCCTTCCCACCCAGCCAGCCAGATATCCCACCATGGAACGTGCTTGCATTGCAGGGAGTGGAAGTTGTCTCTCAGGATGTCAGTCAGTGGTGTCCTGCTGTTTGTTGGTGCACAGTTGCCAGCAGGGCCTTGTGCTCCCCACAGCAGTAGCCAGTGTCAGCCATCTTGTGAGTCCTTCTCCACTCCCTGTGATGTGAGCATGGTTCAGGGTGGTGTTGATGGGACAGTTGTGGGGGGCAATATGTGTGACTGCGACTCCCATGATGCTATTGGCTACACTGACTTGGCCAGCATACACAGAATTCCTTCCTTTGAGTGGTCTTCACTGTGTGTTGGTGTTGTTGTGGTGGCTACATGTGTGGATGTGTGTGTTAGTTCTATTTGTGCCACTGCCTAGCTGTAGTTGTGGTTGTGTTTGTACATGTGTTGGCACAGTTGGATGTGACTTTTTGATGGCATGTGTTGTGTTTATCTGACTGACATACACATTTTGGGATGATTCTGTTCTAGTTGCTGTGTAATTGCTATGTGTGCATGGTTTGACTCTCCCTTGACAGTGGTGTGTGTGTTTTGTGGCAGTTTATTGTGTACATTTGTTGTGTACTCACCAGGCTCTGGGATGTCCTCTAGTCCATATATGCTCACTGGCGGTAGGATGGCCCGCACCTTCTCCTCCCAGGGCCTGAGGTATATTGGCTTGGCAGGAGGGCCACTGCCGGTGTGTTGGCTGTTGATGTAATCTTGCTTCAGCAGTTTCCGTACCCTCCTGCGCACGTCATACCACCTGTTCTGGATGTCGCTCTTTGTGCGCCGACATGGTGATTGGGCGTTCACCCTGTTGATGATCCTCTCCCACATCTTGGTTTTCTGCGACATGGGGGTCTGTTGGACCAATGTGCCAAACAGCTGTGGCTCTACCCTGAGGATCTCGTCTACCAGGACTTCCAATTCACAATCTAGGAACTTGTGATTCTTCTTGGGGGCATGGTGATGGGTGGTGATGGTGGGTGATGTGTGTGTTGGTGTGCAGGTGAGGGTGTGTGGGTGTGTGTTGTGCTGGGTGTATGTGAGGTAGGTATTTGTTGGTGTGCTGCTGGTGTGTGGCTTGTGTGAGGGATGAGCTGTGGGTGTGTGGTTGCTTTCTCTTGGGTGCTGGCAGTGGAATGGCATTTGCAAAGGCTCATGGTAGTGATTTGTGTCCTTTATATAGGTGGAGTTGTGGGTGTGTCTTTGTTCTCTGTCCCCACCCCCCAGTATTTATTGGCTTGGTAATTGCTTGTTTGGCCTTTTTTGGTTGATTTTTCCTTTGTGCTGTTTGTGTATGTTGGAAACGTTCTTGTGACCGAGTCGGACCCTGCATTGGTCTCGTACGGTGTTTTCCGTTTCGTTCACGCTGTGTTTGTGCAGTTTTGTATGCTGCGTACGCGTCGGTCGCGGTGTATTGTGTTGCTTCGGCTCGGTTTTGTATGCGTGTCGGTCGTACGGCTTGTCCTCCGTCCGACTCGGTCGTGTTTTTCGCGCCTTGCATCGTACTTTGCGGGTTGGAGTTGGCGGGTACGATTCGGTCGGATTTGTTCCGGGTGCGTGTCGGTCGGTTGGATTCGCGTGTTTTTCCGGCCGGATTGCAATTTTCCGAGCGGCTCGGTCGGTCGGCTTGGTTTCCTGACGTGTCGGTCGGATTTATCGCGGCTTGCATCGTACTTGGCGTGTCGGGCGCCACTGGTACGTGTCGGTCGGTATTTTTTCCGGATCCGAGTCGGTCGGTGCTTTTTCCGGCCCGAATCGGAATCGACCCCTAAATTGCTATATTCGGGTTCTTTTTTGAATGCGTTAGCAGTGGGTGGTTATGAGCACTGGCAGGACACCATTGACTTGAAGTCTATTTGGGGCACTAAATCATGGCAGGTCCGGGGTACGGAAGCCTTACAACGTGCTTGCCTCATCCCGGCCCAAATTTTGTTTTTAAATAGTACTATCTCTCAAACGACCTGTTGGGGTTTGGCTACTTCCAAACAATTAAATGCACCCTCCATTCCCACCTTGTCTTCCACTCCCAACGACAGCTTGCGTTTTAATATTTCCCTAGCCGATTTACAAGCTTTGTTTCAAAACAATTCGTTTAATACCTCCACGATTGTTCAGTCGCCCTGGTTGGCCTGGCCCGTAGCATCAGATGCCTGCCAACTGCGTTTTCATGGCTCAGCTCCTGGTTACAAGCAGGATAAGCCAGATCCGAGGTTTTCTGAATCTCGTACTGTTACAACCTATTCTGTTGGTAAACTGTGTAAACAGTGGTTGCAGCACTCTTCATTAGATTCTGTAAAAGAACATTTATCCCTCCTATCAGGCAACATTGACCTGTTCGATTTTGTTCTGGGGCCTTGTGGTCCTCGACCTAAGAGATTCATTTATGAAACTTACAATGAACTCTGCAAGCTTTCACAAATTGAAGCTGCTTCCCGACTTCGGGAAATCGATCAAGCAAATCTAGAAAAAGTGCTTGCTGTTGTTGACAATAGTATTAATACCCTGTCTTCCCGCATTTACACATTAGAGAATATTGTTTCCTCTGTTGTTGATATTGTACAAGATGATGTGTCTGTGTTATATCATGGTCAGAATAAATTGCGTTCAGTAATGCAGTTTGCGTGGACTTTACAAACACTGAAAATGGGTAAAGTTCCTTGGCATTTTTTAAACACGACTGCCTTATTCTTACCGTTTAATTTAACTGACAAACAGCAATTCATGTCCATGAAGGATGCAACATACACTCTCTTACATATCGAGAAGATAGAGCCGTTACCATTCTCTGTGGCGGAGTTGGACTCCGCTGTGTGGCTAGTACACGGGGTTATCGCTTTGCCTTTTTCTTTATTTGAGTTCAGTTCCTGCATGAAACATTATCCTGTTGGCCGTTTTCAGCCCTTAGGCAGTGCCTTCTTGCATGAACTTTGGTCCCTGCCTTTCATGTACAGGTGCATTAGGTACGGAAAAGAGGTTTTTCTCACCGGAGAGTCTTGCGATTCTGCAGTGGGTCATTCCCTCATTTGTAAAAACATTAAATTGCACGGGGCTTGTAACATTTCAGCTCCGAATCTTGCTTGTGTTTTAAAGGGCATTCCTGCTCCTGCTATATCACCTACTTTCACTGTGCTTGCAAATGGTAGCTATCTCCTTCTGAATAATCAGGACTGCTGTGGAATGCAGGCCGGCATCCCCTATATTGTAACAGTTTCCCACTGCGTTGTGTGCTGCAAAAATGTGCTTTTTCCTCCCCGCACAACATAATAGATAGTTCCATTTGGCCTTCCATTCCGACTTTGAAGGCAGATTTCAATAAATTGAGCAGAATAAAGGCGCTATTATTGAACCAGGAGGTTATGCTCACATCCGCACGGGAGAGCTTCATCCTCCAGGTGGCTAGTACCCACAGTGAGATACAGGCCCTTTTGAATACAAACCTCCCACAACATTTCGGTGAGCTGATTCACCGCGTTTTCAATGCATCTCGCACCGAAGGTCTTGTGCACTTTTTAAAGTTGTGGGCTCTGGCCTTGTTACCTCCTTTCAAACTATATTTGGTGTAATACCGGCTTTTATTCATTCTATTTTTTCCAGCGTCTTTGGCGGCTTTCCGTTGATCCTAGCGTTAGCTGCTGGAATACTACTTTTAATTTGTTTGCTACGCAATGGCTGAAGTTCCTGGGGGCATCCTCAACCAAGGTCGCCTCCGGATGCTCCGTGAACGAATGCTCCTCAGCTTCGGCATCCTACCATTGGCGACACTCGGTGTGTCATATAAACTTTCTTTTCACTTTGCGTATTTCACTTGCGTGCAACCTGTGATGCCTTGCTTAAGATGTCCTTTCTCTTGGTCCTTGGATCTTTGCCTCTCCAATACGTCTCAGTCGGACCCGGATTTTGGCCAGTTGATGGGCCCCTTAGTGGCCCATGAACGGGAATGTTCCGGCACTGGATTGATGGCGCATGCGGCTGCACTTGGAGTTTTGGCGCAATATCTGGGCGGCTGCTCAGTATCTCCTACAATGAAGTTATATTGAGTATCACGCAAGTTGTCCCGCAATGCTGGTTGCTGCTCCCTATTGTGAGGAACATGAATGCAGTTTTGATTTGTTGAACTGGATGGCGTCTATTTTTTCTGACGATACCAATGACGTCCTTTTGGAAGGTGTGGCGTTTTTCTGCACTTACACTCTATTGGATTAAGTGTCCTCCATCCTGCGTCTCTGGATTTTTTTTCGCCCACAGTGAAGTGAATGCGCGGGACTCCTCCTGATTATTCATTGTGTGATCTGGTATTACCGTCAACTACCTGCACTTCAAAATGAGAGTTTGATGTCTAAAGTGCCCAGCTATGAGTTAGGAACTTGAGCCCCTTTTGGTATTGTGCTCCAACTGTCATACGGTATCTTTCCTGATTGGACACTACATCATAGTGTTCTAGATTGATAGATAACTAGAATAAGACGTATCAACAGATACTGCTAGCAATCTATTGGCTACTTTTCATTTTTTGTTTCCCCCTTTGTCTTGTGATTTTTATGGGTATCTGAAAAGGTCCTGAAGAAGGTGGCCGGTCCATTCCTCTTATGCCACCGAAACGCGCGTCGACCCCATGTTCGGATCCTTGTGAACATATATAACATACTTGGTCATGGAGATGTTATCATCTTACCTCCTTCTTTTTCAGATATGTTTTTTGTGACTGGTGTATGAGTTTGTGTGAGTGTGTATGATTTGTGCTATGTGTGGTTTTCCATATTAATTTAGATTCAATTCTTTGTATCCTTTGGGGGAGATATTTGTCTTATTGTATTTTGTGGCAATTTTTCTTACATGTCTCAATAAAAAGTTTTTAACCTTATGAAATAAGAAAATGGAAAAATGAAACAAATTATGATTGAAGTAAATAATGTATAAAAAAATAAATCAAGTATTTTGATAAAATTTATTTTGTAAAGTTTTTGCATATATGTGTTCAAGCCCTATGATATATAGGTTTGTCTAGATAGCAAAGAAATATAGGTCATGAGGGAGGTTTGTGATTATGTGCAAGGATATGGGCGTTGCAGAGTCATCACACTTACTGTTAACCAAATTGGAGCATGGTCGGAGATTACACTCACATCAATTTAAGTGTAAACAAGACTAGGCGTTAGAGACTGCAAGATCCAAAAATTGTCTATTCGGGAGTAGGTTTTATGTGCACCAGAATTAAACATGAAGGACCTGTCCCGAGGGTGGTGAGAACACCAAGCCTCTACCAATGCTAAATCTAGAATGCATAGGGTCAAAGCTGATGGCGGTCAGGTTTCACCTCGTTGGGGGTGGGAGCAGTCACAGGCAGAATCTAAGTGGACATTACAATCGCCTACTAGCATGATGACACCTCTTTGGAAATGAGAAAGATGTGGGAAATGGTCTGTGAAAAGGACATTTCTTTTATTATTGGGACCATAAATTAAAACTATTGACTGTTGTGTAGTGCCAGACGTGCCCCGTATGCCTATTTGATGCCCCTCATGGTCTCTATAGGTGCTGTCTAGTGTAAAGGAGAGATCACAGCGATGTAAAATAGCAACTCCCTGGGCCTTACTTGTATGACAGGATTGGAATTGAGTGGGATACCAGTACGAATGCAGGCGTTTAGTGTCAGCACGGAGGAGGTGCATCTCCTGTAACAGTGCCACATCTACCTCTTTGCGGCACAGGCAATTTATCAACACCAGCACTTGGAGGAGTGTTGAGGCCCTGTATTTTGAGGGAAGCAATATGTAATGTTGTCATGGGTGTGCCTGCATAGGACTGCAAAATGCATCCAAACATAAACAAAAGAGGTATGGCGCAAGTCTTCTTGTGAAACCAATGGTGTACAGATGTGTCAATAACAATAAACAATTAATTAAACATCCATCTAATGAAAAAACAAATACAAAGCGCAATTGTCCAAAAATCGCCAGGCCAACTTTCATTATAGAAATGATCAAAAACCTAGTGAACAAGAAGAAGAAAGGAAAGCATTATAGTAAAAGCACAAAAAGGACTACAAAAGTAGTACAGTATAAAGGAGCAAGCTTGAAAAAGTGTTCACATGGCCCCCCCAATTCGTGTGAAAGCCAGAGAAAATAAAAAATAGAAAACTATCAATAGGTGGAAAGAAAGATGACTATTTCCCCCATTAAGTCTGTGTTAGAGTTGCCAGTGAGGCCAACCAGATTCTCAGCAGGGCCACTGGAATCATCAGGGTGGTGGAGCAAAATGGTAACAGCGGTTTTTGTTGGCCTGTCGCCTTTGCTTCCGCACTTTTCTTTTGGCCTGACATGGAGATTGGAATCGCTAGCCACCCCTTCCATCCACCAAGGCAAGAGCCCATGACCCAGAAGGCTAGTCTTCATCAGGTGGGGGAGTAGGGCTGAGTGCCTCTCGGGCCTCCTGAGGCATATAAATGGCCAGTCTCTTGTCTTGATGTGTGAATGGCAGGCGGAGTGGAAAGCCCAATCAGTATGGAATGTTGTTAGTCTGTAAGTGTTGAGTAATGTTGCTGAAATCTTTGCAGTGAGCCAATGAGTAAGCCAAAACATTTTGAAAGAAAGATTGAGTCGCCTTGGAAGACAATTGGCTCCTGCTGCCGGGCCGCCCGCATAATTAGTTCCTTCTGGTGAAAATAGTAGACATGGGTCAAGGTATCAGGGTCTAGATTCTTTCGTTGTTGAAAAGCCAAATATACCCTATGAGTATAGTCAAAAAGAACCGGAGACCCCTCCGCAGGTTGCAAGAGACGGACAAAAAGGACTGGACGTGAGATTCGAGTTCAGATGGAGAAAAAGAGGCGACGAGGCTCAAAATGCGAATATTATTACTTCTAGAAGGGTTCCTGAGATCATCGAGCTTGCCAGGCAAAGTTCAGTGCCCCTGTTCCAGTTTTTCAATGCAGGCCATCCTGTCTAAGTAATCGAGAGTGGACTCAACCACTGTTGCCTCTACTGTGGTCAATCGTGCATCCATCTGTTGCAATGAGTGGTCGAGATCAGTTATGGCTCTAGAAAGATCCTGGCGAAGGGACGAAAGATTCTTGCAAAATTCGGAGAACAGGAGCTTGAAGTCCTCCTTAGTCACTGGGGTGGGAGAGTCAAGGCCTTCATGTTGGCCTGAGGCTTGAGAGAAAGGTTCACCATCCACCGATTGCATGGAGTCAGTCTTCTGAAGCATGTCACGGATTGATGTCAAGCGTTTGGATTTTGCTTTGGATTGCTGCCATAATGAAACAGGTGCTTGAAAAAAAGAGTGAAATTGAGAAGGATCTCTGTCACCAACACCCAGCAAGAGGTGTAACATGTGCAACGAGGCAAGAAAAGGTTTTGCAGGTGGCCCACAGTGCATCCCCTCCCAGATAATGGGGAGCGATAAAGAGCAGCCGCTGGAAGGGAGCCAAGTGTGCACAATGGGGGGCTATAACAAAGGCAGTCACAGGGAGCACCATACAGGGGTTTTCAGGCATGTGTTATGTTAAACATTTGTCCAATAAAAACCTCTTAATCTCTTTCTTGAAAATGTTCATCATTGCGTTTGACCATACTTCCAGAGGGTAAGAGTTCCATATTCTGGGCATAGGTCTTCTCTTCATTTTTTGAATCTCGGTGGTTCCAGCCAGTAGCAGCCCGTGGTGGGAGTGCTGCCGGGTGCTGACGTGGGGTGGGGGAGGGGCAGGGTGGAGGGTAGTAAACTACGGATTACGGCCGATTAGAGGTAAGTAAACATATAAATAAATAAAGCGAATTTGCGTCGCGCTGCATCGCCAAATGCGAAGCAGCGCGCAACGAAATTCGTTTGATTTATTTATATGTTTACTTACCTCTAATCGGCCGTAATCCGTAGTTTACTACCCCCCGCCCCACGTCAGCGCCCGGCAGCACTCCCACCACGGGCCGCTACTGGTTCCAGCTAGGGGGAGTTGGCACTTCATAGGTTGTGACTGCCCCCTGAGATCTTGAGCTTGTCTTTCAGGTACTGCAGTGTATCATGGTGCAGGGGTTTATGAAACAAGCATGCTATCTTCTTCTAGGTCCTTGGTGCAACTTGTAGCCAGTTGAGAGACTTTGGAGCAGGTCTGATGTGGTAAACAGCATCTAATTCTGGTTCTTAGTCTTGCAGCTGCTGTCAGGGTTGGCTTGAGTGGTGATGTGCTTGATATCAGTAAACCTGTTAGGGTTGCACTCCCATATACCAGTCTGGGTATGACTTAGGATTGGACTGCAATCTCAACGTCTGGTGGAGGGATTAAGGGTTTTATCTTCTTGAGTATGTTAATTTGAAGAAAAGCACTGCGTGTGAATGAGCTGATGTGTGCTTGCATGTTGAGTCTTATATCCAGGGTTATTCCAAGGCATTTTGTTGCTTCTATGGGTATGTGTGTGCATTTGAAGGTGACCAGTTGTTTCATCCATTCTTGTATCGAGTGGGGGTTGGATAGAAAAGTGGGAATTCTGTTTTTGTGGCATTTAGAATGAGGTGTTTTTGTGACAGCCGGGTCTGGGTATTCACAAGAGTGTCCTTGAGCTGCATGATATCTTCCATGGAGAAAATCTTCAGGTACAGGTGAGTGTCATCTGCTGTCATATGGTATGCTAGTTTGCTTGTTTGAAAATCTCTGCCAATGATTCCGTACAAAAGTTGAAAAATGTCGGGAAGATGGTGGGTCCACGAGGAACTCCCCCACTGACAGCGGATTCTTTAGATAGGGATCTTCCTAGTTTGACTCATTGTTGGCAGTTTTAAAGAAAAGATGTGAACCATTCTAGAACTTTCCCGAACAGCCCCATTCTGTGTTAAAGTAACTCTAAGAGGAGTTTGTGTTTGATTGTGTTGAATACTGAAGATAGGTCATGTAGGATGAGGAGGGGGGAGTTGTTCTGTTCCAGTACATTAAGAGCATCATCTATGACATGTCAGATGTCTGATTCAGTGATGTGGCCTGGTCTGATACCTAACTGGAACTTGTCTTATAGTTTGAACTGCTCAATTTGCTGATATGTTTGTTATGTACACATTCCTTCAACAGTTTTGTGAGGAAAGGGATTCAACACCAGACAGAAGTTATTTAAATCTGTCATTTTGGCTCATGTTTTTTTGCAGGAGAGGTGTCACTTGTCCTGTATTTAAACATTCTGGTATTGTTACTTGAGTTAGTGATGAGTTTACAATTTTTTTCCAGAGAGGGCAGGCAAAATAAATTATGTCTTTTATGATTGTCAAAGGGATTGGATTATTGAAATGTGATCTTGGTTTTATATATGCTAGAATGTTGCTGATCTCATCTTCAATTAGTATTTTGAACTTCTTGATCTCACTGGACTGAATGTGAGAGTTTCTCTGGACTATTTTTGGATCTGTCTAGTTGGGATGTGAAAAATGATCCTTTTTCATTCCATATGTTCTTTTTGTAGGTGCTTCTTAACTCCTGTAGCTGTTTTAGATGGTCAGCTGAGGGTTCTCGTCTCCACAATCCCTCTGCTAGTCTGCATTTCTTCTTTTTTCATTTAAAATTTGATTAAACCAAAGATGAGAGAATTTTGTGTCTTTTGAGGCACAATAGGGCTACCACCTGAAATATATTTTAAATCTTTTGGTTGTAGTATTCAGTGAGCTCTTGTACACTCCTTACGTTACTTGGTGGTGAAACGTTCTTGAGTAATTTACCTCCCAGGATTTAAAGGGTAAAGTATCTTTTGGCATGGAATAAAATGTTTCCGCGGCCGGTAAAAAAATAAAAGCATTCGTATGTGAGGCTCCTATTCCTCATGTGAGGAGTTCTTTGCTTTTCAGAACTTCACATAGAGGGAATATGACCACTTGGAAGAAGTCACATGACATTCCCAGAAGTAAGCCTGGAAAAATGCTCCTGATTTGACTTTCCAGGCATACTTATAAAAATGCTTGTGAATCCAGAAAAAATATAATGGTATGTTCAGGCAGAGATCTGCAGAGATCGCTTGAGATGTAATCAGTGAGGCCACCAATGAGGTCATTTAACATGTAATGAGTGATGTAATATGTGATGTCATAATGAGAACATGATAGGGGCTGAAGTTATGGATAGTTTAGTGAGCCATAACTGGCAAATTTCAGTGTTTTTAGAATTTGTTTTCTAACCGTGGCACTTTAACACTTAACATAGCAATTTAACTGTTTTTATTTCTGGGACAATATAAATATATATTTGTTGAAAAAGCTCAAACACATAAAACCAGTGTAATTCACCAGTATGTTTAGGTATGCACACACACACACGACATAAGTCACAGTTGACTGCCATGAACAAAAGACCTAACTGGAGAACCAAATGACGGATGATTGTGAGTTCTGTCATACATCTGATGTTCAAAGTGTATCAATTAATTAAAATATTAAAATAGAAAACACCACATGCATGTTAGAAAGGATAACTGCAAGTTAGGGGACCCCATTGTGACTGACTCAGTTTGTGGGAATACTGTCAGAGTTAAAGGTTGTCACTGGTGGAATGCCTATAGGTTGGTCAGAGTGGATCAGGATCACAGCTCTGCAGCTCATCCTAGCATGGACAGGTCAGTGCAAGAAGCACTTGGTGGGGACTCTGAAAGCTCTGTCCATATGAGTTCTCGTACAGGTTTCCCTCCCAAACTCAGGGAGCAGAGAGGGTGGGGGTTTAGGATGCTATGAAGGTGGATTTGCTTCCTCTCCTTTTAGTTTTATTTTGTTTTTCGAAGTGAAATGTATGTGTTACATTGTTGTTTGCTATTCTTCTTTTCACCCATGTGCATGGGCCATATATTTTTACATGGCTCCTTTTTAGTTTCAAATACTGTAGGCGCCGAGTTTCCATTGTTCTTAGACAAACCATTTGTACTTGATTCCTCAAGCTGTTGATGCTTACATTCTAGGATGGCTTACTCTGCATCTATACATGAATAAATAATTTTAAAAGTAAGTACTCTCTCTTCTTCATGATGCCACAGCAGATTTGAGGTTACATAATTTCTGGAAAAGAAACATTAAAGTATATTGAACATTATATTACTAATGTAACCAATGGACAGTCACACCTAATCAGGAGCTCTGTTGAGCTACCAGTATTACTATATAATGTTTTTGTGAATATGAGAAACTGAATAAAATGTTGGAATTTACTGGACTGCACGTAACTATGAGTTACAATTAAATATCCCAGTTGATCTTTTAAAGCCAATCAATCAGCCTCTTTTGCAACAACGTTAGCCAAACTCCTAAGTATGATATAGTTAACCTATAAGCTGTTCAGAAAATGTGTATAGATTTAACTAACCTCCAAGGAGTGCAACGGACAGGATATTGAAGTATATTTAAGTAATAGGAGCTATAGAATCCGTGATGGTCTACTAGAATCAAAAGATGTTGCTACCTGAAAAGTGCACTCTATTTATTTTATTGCTTTTGCATAATTCCTTATCTGCTTGATGGGACTCTGAATTGCAGGTGCAGAAGACACTGCAAGCGTAGGTTACCTTTGCTGTATTAGTGGAATTGGCAAGGGAGGTGCCTGGAAAATTAGGACTATCTACTACAAAGTGGTAGAAGGAAAGGGAAAATTAAAGAGGGAAACAGAGAAAGCCATTCAAGTACAAAAACACACCTACAAAAAGATAAGCCATTTGCAGTTCACATAAGTTACACCCACATCTACTCCAGTGGAACAATATGAAAAAAGTCTCATATCTATAACTAACACTCAGAGGTATTGCATAGAAATCAGACTTAGGCCGACAGAGGCATGAAATACCACTTACAGTTCAAACAGAAAGAAAAAAAATTGCAATCCAAACACTGCACATTCATTGAGGGGCCATTCACAAACTGGGTTTTGAGGTATGTTTAGTAGTACTACAATAGTACTACTAATGTACTGAAAAATGGTATTCACAAACGTATACATACATTTTTTAAATGTTTCGCTATACTTTACCACTGGGGAAACTCTGCAGTTGGTAAAGTATTGAAAACAATAGAAGTTTTTATTAAATTTGAAAAAAATTGTAAAATTATGTTTAGGTTAAATATTAATATAAATTAATTGTATATATTTCTTTTAAATGTGGAACAAAACTAAAAAGCTACAATACAAACAACTTAATTTTATATTAAGTATTCAATTCATTTAAATATCATAAATTACAATTATTTTTCTGAAGTGTAAAATTGAAAAACAAATTTCTACCTAAAGTATTTTTACTATGCAATCATAACTAATAAGTGTGATGCACAGAACTAATAGTAATTTAATTATATTTAAATAATATTACATTAGTCTTTACAATAAAACGGTTATTGATATGTTTTATAATGTAATAATAATAAATATCAGTTTTTTAAATAAATGTTTTAACATTACATTACATTTCATAATATTTTAACTGTTTGAAATAATTTAATTTAATTTAACTTTAACATCATTTCCTTAGAAGTTTAATTTTAAGCCATACCAAAGAATTTCCTTTGGGTTTTCTTTCAAGTCCCTATCTCCATTATTTTCTATGAGAGAATGTTGTATTATCAGTAGAGAACCATGTGTGGTGCTGGACTTGCTACTGTTTCCTTTTGGCATTAGAAACATATACTCATAAATTTGGCTCCACTTCCTTTTCAAGTGGTGGAGACCTGTAAGTCTACACTTTTATGTAACTTTAAATTTGGATTTTGTGAATAGTCAAAAGAAGTAAAGTTACTCAAAAGTGTAAGATCAAATTACACTGGTAAATTACTCATAAGTGTGAGTATAAGTTACCTTTGTGAATAACCCCATACACTTACAAAAGAAGCGACGCAATTTAAAAATAAATCATAATAGACTTGCACAAGCATACAACATTAAACATAACAGAAAACAATTACTTCAGACAGAGCAGATTGCACATATATTTACAAGACTATGGTCTCCTTCAACATGCCTGGCAAATCAAAGGTGTGGGGTGATCAACTGTCATGACTCCACCATAACCATTGTTAAGTGAAACTCAGTACATCATCAACCAATCACACACAGCCTGATCAAATAAGAAGGCAAGTCATAGCCAAATTAATGTTTTCACCAGGTCAGTGAATATGTTGGTCAGCTTGCCCCTCATTTTGAAAAACAGCTACTTAAGAAACACAAAGCGGATATACAGGCAGAGCATCGCTGTCTTTGGTCTGTCCAGGTAAGGTGTAATGGCAAGATATCCCTTTTCTCCTGATTTGATCCTTGACATGGTTGCAGAGTGGGAACAGGAGCTCATTCCACCTACAGCCTGCTCTAGTACCAAAGATGCACATATTAATATACTACCTGCACTCCACCTCCTGGCCAGTGGAACATTTTTGAGGATCAATAGGGACATAGTAGGGATCCTCTATGCAAGATCAGCCTTGTGCATGCTTCATGACTGAGACGCATCACCAAGGAAGTGTACCACTATTTTGCCAGGTCACAGACCTGTGGGAATGCAACATATAGCAAGGGAATTCTTTTCATTGCTCACTTTCCTCAGGTCTTTGGTGCCATTGATTGCACCTACAGGGCACTTCAGCCACCCCACCACAGGGACATCATTTCTACAACAGACACCTCCTGCACTCCATCAATGTGCAAGCTGTCATTCCTTCACCTCATCCCAATACGCCCAAAAGGATTACACTAATGCTATTCATTTATGGAATATCTGTAGCATTCTAAAGGTAAACACATTACATCAAATATCACATACCTTTGGAGCAGGTTATATTTGGTGTGGCCTCTCTCCACATCTCCTCACCCCTTCCAACATCTAACAATCTTGCCTCAAAAGAGGCAAACCTGGACACACACATACATGAACAATCATTGAGCACATTTTTGGCATTCTTAACTCACATTTTAGATGCCTCAATCTCTTAACTGTGTGGATGACTCATTCATGTCTACTGAACTATCTCTGCAGTGCACAGGATGTGAATTTTGTTTTCCATGACACTGCTGTAGAAAGTCCTTCTGGTGCACATACCAGAAGGATTTTAATAAAAAAAAAATTCAGAATGTAACAGTACAACATGCCGATGCCATGGTGTGAAAGTGAAAGCTGGTGGCACCTGCTTCCATTTTGCTAAGTGTGCTGAGGCATAACTCTGCCTCCCTCTAGAACCGATTAGTGCAGGAGAGGTATCACTGGTTAGGGGACAATGCCCTCTTTCGATCTGTATTCCTCCCAAGAGGGTCTCTGCTTGGGGATCATCCCAGGATATAAAGCAGGAAACCACCCACTTTATGCTAAGGATTTTGTTCTTGGGGGCACCCTGGACAAGGACAAGTGTTCTCCCTAAATAAGAAAATGCAGTCTTCATTACCCTCTGGGGTGGCCTGAGATGTTACACCAATATGCCCTCATGGGGGCTGAAATGCGACTATTACCATGTTTCTTTTTTATAAAAAGAAACAAAGAGGCACATGTAGTCCTCTCAGGCATCTTGCCATGTCCCTACTCCAAAACAGTCCTTCTGACCCGAGGGAAGATTGAAGGGTTTACTTACAATTTGCCCTACCTCAGAGGGGCTGAATGTCTGCTACAATGTCAGGGAATTCATATTTTTTTAAAAGAGAGTGAGGCACACCCTGACATTAAGTCATGCACCCACTTCCCAAAGAGCACCACAAAGTTCCTGCCCCCTGGTGTGCAGATTAAGGAGCTTATTATCTATCTTTCTTGTGGGATGGTGGAAACCCAAGAAAGCAGTGGTCTTGAAACTTGTCCCTAAAGGGCCCAAGAGCATTTCTGCCCCTGGTATAGACTTGGGATTTTACCCCAATCCAGTTCCAAGTAGGCATTGAAATCTCACTGGACACCAGCGATATATTTAAAAAAAAATATGTAGTAGGGGAAGTCTGCTGAACATCTGACCTTACCCCCACCCCTAAAGACCCAACAGTATTTCTTCCCAACTGGGCCCGAGCATCCACATCTCCATGGTAAGTAAGAGGACATTTTGATTCTTTTGAGCATCATTTTGCAATATTGGCTAGCCTAAATGAAGTAAAATACCAATCTACTCCCACCTAACATGGTGAATGGATGCACTATTTGGGCCTGAGTCAGATGGCAAACAGGGAACCCAACAAACCCCTGGACAATACTGAAACCTTGAGACAAAGGCAAATTCAATCATGATGTGGCATGCAAGGGTAACCCCACTATGTTTTCTTGCACCATATGCCCTGCAAATGTCAAACTTTGACTAAAATCACAGGGAATCCATCCAGGAATCCCTTGGGTTTCTATTTTTCAGCAATATCTGAGTTTAGTAAATTTCCTTTGGTGGGGCAGAGCTAGGTCCTAAGTACTGCAGCTACCTATGTCACCAGAATTGATTCATTTATAAGATAAAACCTTGATGTCTCCACATTGCATTTTGGAGCCCTTTCTGTTGAGTGGGATAGGCTCAGCCACCAATGTAGGTTACCACTATTATCAGGAGAAGGGAGGGAATGCAGAATATTAAAACATTTGTAATTAAAATGTGAATTTCTTTACATTTTTTACTTCTAAATGTAAGCCAGTGTGCAAGAAAGAATACATTTTGCAAAATGCCCACTGAATTACGTAATAGTATAGGTAATCCCAAATTCAGAACTGTAAAAATGTCAACTATTCCTAATCTCAGTATTTGGGAACATTTAAAAAATCCATATGTTTCTTTATACATGTTATTCTTTCACCAGGTGCTGGCATATGAAGTGCTGCATAGTCAGTGTCAGAATGGTTGTTGGTTGACTGGGCTGTGAGCCCTGGTCAAGCAGCAACCACAATCCTTTTCAGGGTGAGGGACAGTCCAAAATTAACCTGTGCTCAACCCTCTTGTAGCTTGGCACAGAGCAACCAGCCTTAACTTAGAAGCAATGTGTAAAGTATTTTTGCAACAGTACAAACAGTAATAAAGTGAAAACACCACACAAAAAGGGTCACACACAATTCTAGAAAAATAGAACGTCTTTTAATAAACAAAACAAGACCCTAATGACAAAAATCCAATTAGTAGAATCGGAGATATTCAGTTTTAAAGATTTCAAATAAAATAGTGCCAAAAAGCAGAAACTGTGGATATCTGGTTGCTCTGACAAGGACAATGTTGCAAGTTCAAGCCACCCGCGATGGAGTGCAGGCCGGCAACAGAGACCCAGTTAGGCCTGCTGGACAGAGTACCTTAAATCATGTTTTGCGGAGCATTGCATGGATCCGTGTCGAAGATGCGCCTCACAGCTGAAGCGGTACATTGGTTCCGAGATGTGGCAAGGCAGTGATGTGAGGGCCTGCGTCATTATCTGAGATCCAGTTGACACAGCATGTGATGCGAACTCCAGCACTGAGGATGCAGTGCGCAGTCAGGGTGATGCATGAGTTCTGAAGACCTGTGAGGCTGCTGTGCGCAGTCAGACATCGTAGTTGTGGCTGCCGTCGATGAGGGATGCAAGATCCGCGCCTAGGATGTTTTGCTCAGTCAGGCAGATGCCGCTGTTCCGAAGAACTGCGATGTGATGTGGGTTTTTGTGGCGGGTCCAATCCATGCAGCAGCTCTGATGTAACAGTTCTGCTCAGGGTTACGCCATGCAGCAGAGAAGATGTGTCGGTTCCACTGAATTCACAGGGGCTGGCAAGCACCTAAGGCCCAATTCCACGGGTCCGGGACTCAGGTGGCACCACTTGGATGTGTAGACTCACAGATGGCAAGGGTCCAGATGCAGATACAAGGTTTTTGGAAGCCTATGGTGTCCCTGAGGCTTCAGATCAGGAGGCCAGCCAAATAGCTCCTGTAGTCACTCTGGGTTGTGGGTTCAAGAGATGCAGGTCCAGTCCTTCTCAACCAGACAAGAGGGCAGCAGGCAGCAGGTCAGCACAGCAGGGCAACAGTTCCATCAGAGCAGTAGTTAATTTAGTGCAGCAGTCCAACAGAGTGGAAGTCATTGTAGCAGCACAACAGTCTTTCTTTCTGGTAGAATATACACAGGTCAAGAAGTGTACTGAACTTGTGGTGTCTGAGGTTGTGTATTTATACACAGTTGTGCCTTTGAAGTGGGGAGAAGCTTCTAAAGGCATGCCTTTAAAGTGCAAGGTTACCTGCCTCCCCTGCCTTGGCTCCACACTAACTACAGTTGGTATGCAGCCCTTTGTTTGGAGGCAGAACACAGCCTATTCAAGTGTAAGTAGGGCTGTGCCCAGCTCCTCCCTCCCATACTGCCAGTGATGGCCCATCCTGTCCCACCTAAGCTCCCAATTCTCTGTGGCTGTCTAGGAGAAATACACAAAGCCCAATTGGCACCCACACGCAGTCATGTGACACAGAGACAGGTTGCAGGCTTCAAATGGCTAAATCCAGGGGGGCGTGGCCTGGCCTAGACAGTTCCCATAAATTAATGTCTATTTTGGATGATTACTTAATCTTTAGTGGAGATTGTAATCTTGTTATAGACCCTGCATGGAGGCTCTGCAATCCTTTTTTGAAAGAGTATATCTTATTTTCCCCCGTGCACAATTCTCAATCCAGAATTGATCATTTGGTTCTCTCTAAAATGTTATATCAACACCTACTACACTCGGAGATTGGCTCAATATTAATCTCAGATCATGGTACAGGCATTGTAGATTTAGATCTCCTCCCAGTATCTAAAACCTCACGGAAATGGCAATTTAATAATTCACTTTTACTAGCCACTATTTTTACTCGCCGTTTTGCAGATTTTGTGAAGGAATTTTCCTGTTTTAATGATATACCTGAGATACCACCACATATTCTTTGGGACTCATTGAAAGCGGCAGCCTATGATAATATTATTTCATATGTGTCTCAGAAAAGAAGAATGAATAACCAAGAATCTTCTAAGATCTGAATAATATAAAAATTAGAACACATATTACTCTGCCAATTCGCCCACCTGTCTTGCCAACTTAATCAAAAGTAAATTCCAATTTAACAAATTCTGCAGGGAAAATGTTGCTTCCTTTTACCGTGTTCTGGCACTAAATATTATGGAGGGCAAAATAAGGCTGGTAATCTCTTAGTCGATTAACTAAAAATGAAAAAGAATGTGTTAAAATAGTCAACCTTCTTACAACAGACCACTGTATAAGGATGAAGACATTTTAGAGGAATTTAATACCTATTATCAACACCTTTATACTCCTTAATTATCTCCCTCTTCTACATCCATTCAACATTATCTCACTCTTAATCATAGACAACGTGATGTTAATCTTGATTTTAATTCTTGATGATGCTTTGTCTGAGGAGATTTTTCAAGCTATGAAATCGATCAAATCAGGAAAGGCTCCTGGACCAGATGGGTTTAAATTTGAATTCTATTGTTCTTTTTCTCATCTTTTGGTGCCTTGACTATTTTATTTATTTCAATCTTTTATTACAAACAAAACAGCAGAAGACTCATTCCAGGAAGCAAAAATGTGTCTAATTCCTAAAGAAGGAAATGACCCCAAGTTCTGTAAAAATTATAGGCCTATATCTTTAGTAAACATAGATTATAAGGGCCCGATTCACAGAACTAACTTAAGTCAAAATCCTAAACTTACTACCATTTTGGTATTCACAGAAGGCACTTACTCATTTTGGTATTCACAGAAGGCACTTACTCATTGATGAGTAAGTGCCTTCTGTGAATACCAAAATAAGTAACTTACTCATTTTGAGTAACTTACTGCTTTTGAGTAACTTACTCATTTTGGTATTCACAGAAGGCACTTACTCATTGTTAGTGCCTTCTGTGAATACCAAATGAGTAAGTTACTCAAAATGAGTAAGTAAGTGCCTTCTGTGAATACCAAAATGAGTAAGTGCCTTCTGTGAATACCAAAATGGTAGTAAGTTTAGGATTTTGTCTTAAGTTAGTTCTGTGAATTGGGCCTTAAGATCCTTGCAAAACGTACTGCTCTTCAGATGGACTCTTTGTTACCACAATTGATATGGAGGGAACAATCCTGGTTTGTTAATTGCAGACTGATTTCTGACAACACTAGACTTCATTTTAATGTCTTAAGCAAATCTCATGTGTATAAACATTCCTTAGGCGCTATCTCTCTTGATGCAGAGAAGGCTTCAATAGAATGGGGTGGCCTTTCATCTTTCAAACTCTACAGTGGTTTGCGTTTGGACCTAAATTTCAGAATTTGGTTTCTTTTCTTTATTCATCTTCAAGGGCTTTTGGTTTTGTTAATGGTTTACAATCCTCCAGTTTTCCTTACATAGACGAGTCTGTCAAGGCTGCCCATTATCTCCTTTACTGTTCATTCTTACTTTGGAGGAATTTTTACTCAGATTCCGACAGAATCCCAATATTCAAGGATTTCAATATAAGGATAAACAGGTAAAGATGGCTGCATATGCTGATGAAATTCTCCTAATTATAACCAATCCAGTGACTTCTGAAGTAGACCAATTTGCTGAGGTATCGGGCTACAAACTTAACTCAGATACATGTGAAATTCTCCCTCTTAATAAGTTTTGCTTTAACCGGGAGTTCAATTGTGCTAATTTTGCATGGTCCCCACGAAAAATTAAATATTTAGGACTGTGGTTTACTAACACTATTAAAGAAACAATTTCTTTGAATCTTAATTCGGTAATAAGTAAAATAGTCACTCTGACCTCTAAATGGAATCCACTATATTTATCATGGTGGGGAAAACTGGATTCAGTAAAGATGAGGCTTTCCCCTCTTATTGTATTTACTCTTTCCAATATTCCTGTCCAAATCCATTATGTTCATTTTAAGAAACGTTATGCAATCCTATCCACATTTTTATGACATAATAAAAAATCTCAATTATCCAAATCCAAAATACAACGTTCTAAGGAACTAGGTGGAGTCAATTACCCCAATTTCCTTTCCTATCATTCGTCTTTCTGGTTAAAACAATCCACAATTTTTCACCTTACAGATGATTCTATACCTCTTACTATTTGGACTGATATTGAATTGTCCAGTCTAGTTGTCTTCTCATTAAAAAAATGTCTTTCCTTTACACAGAAACCTATGTCCTTATCACCTACTATTTTTAAGCATACTTATAAATTATTACGTCCAATTCAACATCTTACTCAGTGTGATGTATTCTAGAATCTTCAATATGGTATTAGAAACTGATTAGGATTAATGGCAGAGTCATTTTTTGGAAGGCGTGGAGAGACAGAGGTTTATAATGGGCAAAACAGCTCTTTCAAGAAGACACCTTTCTCTCTTTTCAACAGACACAGACTCTTTTAATCTCCATAATTAAAAAAAAAAAATAAAGCTATGTGCTTCTCATAGAATCCATTTCTCAAGCCTTTTTGGCACTTTCCTCTGACATTCTGCTGGAACCCCCCACCTGTCATCTATACCAGCTTACCTCCTCAAATACTTCTGCATCTGTTATTCACAAAGCTCTCCATTCATCAACCAACTCTAGATCAAAAACTGAAATTGAACTTAAATGGAAAAAGGATTTTCAAGTTTCTTGGCATGTAATATTATGAAATGAAATTTGGCTTAAGATCCGTAAGTCATCTCGAACTGCAAACACCACTCAAATTTTATTTTTTATTTATAACACACTTTTATTCACATCCATTGCTTTAAATAAAATGATACATACTCTCACAGCTAATTGTTGGTCAAGCCGGAATTTATCGACTATGTTATTTCATATGCTGTTTGAATGTCTTAATATTCATCCAATTTTGGGCTACAGTGTGGCAGCAACTCAATGAAATGTTTCACACAAACATAGGTTTTTGATATTCAAATGCATTTTTGGGAAGTTTAGTAGAAAAATGATCCACCTCTTTATTCAATGTTAAAATTATTGATCTTTTATTGGCTGGTGGTCTTTCAACAAATAACTAAGAATCAGAAAAATGCATCTAATGTTTTATTTAAAACCTGTGGTATGGTGTGTGTTACCGTCATAGGTTGAATAGAGCCTATGTACATCCCATTACTCTTGCTATACACAGAGATGCTCTTTAGTCACCTGTTACTGTTTTTCTAAACTTCTCTTCCTATCAATGTCCTACACATCAAACGTCTGTTGACAAAATTACTAAAACTGCCTAAATGTTCCTTTGCATTGTTTTCCTTAATGTAGTTTCAGCCATATATGTATTGTTTACACTACATTGCTTCATCAGTTTTCTTTAGCAAATATTTATATTGTACCCATATGGTTCCAAGAAGTTCTGACTTATACAGGTCATCATGCTACCTCCCCCTGTGACAGTTCTCCTGTCCAGCTTGCCCACAGTCCGCTACCCTCTGCTGCCTGTCTACCTGCTGCCCTCTTTTTATGCCTCCTCTGTTCATTTCTTGCTCTGTTGTGCCTTTCTGCTAATTTTTCTGCCCTCTGTTTTGCCTTTTTCATTATCTGTTATGCCTTTCCTGCTTGTTTATCTGCAGTCTATCTTGTCTTTTCTGCTCATTTTTCTGCCCTCTCTTTTGAATTTCTGCTCGTTTTTCTGCCCTCCATTTTGCCTTCACTACCCATTTTTTGCCCTCTGTTTTGCGCTCTTCTGCTCTGTTTTGCCTTTTCTGCCCTCTGTTTTGCCTTTTCTCCTCATTTTTTGGCCCTCTGTGTTACCTTTTCTGCTTGTTTTCTGCTCTCTGTGTTGCCCTTTCTGCTTGTTTTTCTAATCTCTGTTTTGCCTTTTCTGCTTGTTTTTCTGCCCTCTGTTTTGCCCTATTCTGCTCTGTTTTGGTTTTCTGCTCATTTTTCTGTCCTCTGTTTTGCCTATTCTGTTCGTTTTTCTGCCCTCTGTGTTGCCTGTTTCTGCTGGTTGTATGCCCTCTGTTTTGCCTTTTCCTGCTCATTTATCTGCCCTATTTTTTGCCTTTTTCTCTCTCTTTTACCTTTTCTGCTCATTTTTCTGCCCTCAGTTCTGCCTTTTCTGCTAATTTTTCCCTCTGTTTTGCCTTTTCAGCTCACTCGTTTTTCTGCCCTCTGTTTTGCCTTTTCTGCTCATTTCTTCCCTCTTCATGCCATTTCCTCAAGACCTGGCTGTTCGACGGAGACCTCACACCCCAGTGCCCAGTTACCCCCCGGGGTGAAAGTGCTGCGCTCTACAAATGCTGATTGATACTTTCTTGTCCTTTTTCCCTTTAACTTTCCTCTTCCTTTTACTTTTATCCTCTAATTTACTTTTATTCTTCCGCTCCTTTCTCTTCTGATTTTCCCTCTTCCATCTCTTTTTCTCAAAAGCATATCCGGATATACTCTGATTTCAAGTCCTCGTGTGTTTTATGGAACTGCACAAGAAAATATTTCAACTGACTGGATTTACTTCTCTAATGAAATGTTTCTGTTTAAACTTAACAAAAAAAAGAAGGTTTAGGCTGGCAAACAGTTTACTTTGCCAGGTCGAAATGGCAAGCACAGGCTCTGCAACGACAGGCCTAAGACATATTTAGAGTGCTACTTGAGTGGGTGGCACATTCAGTGCTGCAGGTGTCCATGCCACTGGAGTAAAGCTATCCTGGCTGATGAGGGGTGAAACCCTGAACCCGGTCCTAGGATGCTTGTTTCCAGTTCAGGAAGGACCTGGCCTGGCAGTTCGGGTGGACTGTTCCCACTGGGCACAGGGTCAAGACTGATTTGCATACGGCTGGGTTCAAACTGGAATGGCATGGGGAGCAAAAGAATGATGGATTTAGGCCCATATCTCTGTACTGGGGTGAATGTATGACATTGTTCTGCATTCTGTCCATCAATTGTTCTTTTTGCAGGTCCACAGGTAGCATTTAACTTACAGGCCCTGGGCACAGGTAGTGCCACTTTGCTAGGGACTTACAAGTAAATTAATGATGCCTATTGCATATAGGCCAATGTTACCATGTTTTAGGGAAGGAGCACAAGCACTTTAGTAGTGGTTAGCAGTGGTAAAGGGTGCAGAGTTCTGAGGCCAGCAAAAACAAAGTCTGTAAAAACAAGAGGTAGGAAGGCAAAAAGTTAGGAGAAAACCACACCAAGAATAACAAGCCTAACAGTCAGTACATGGTGAAATATCATAAACTGCTGTTCAGTTATTGCCACTGGGTGTGGTGTGTTTTGGACAACCATCAATCCCTTTACATTCCTGTGACCTAAAGAGTGTGATAGTGTAATAGTGTATTGCTTTTCTAAAATCAGCCATCAAAGCAACATATTATGTATGTCATCTATTTCTATTTTATTCCTAATTGTTTTTGATTTCAAAGATGAGTTTCTCTGGGAACATCATGAACTATCTACACAAATGGCTCCTTGTTAAATTAAAAACTGTATAAACTTTTCAGGAACGTACAGCTTTCTATTGATTATTTTATGCAACTTTGCTAGTTCCTGAAAGATTGGAAGATTGTGATATTTACACCTCAAACCTCTTTTTTATGCCATTATCAGAAAAAATAAACGTGTGTTTTCTTGCACAGCACTTTTTACCATTTTCCACAAAAACATGTTTTTCTCTATTTTGGCTGTTATCTTGTTTTCCTCCAGGGAAAACATTAAACCTTGGTACCTTTATAATCCACAACACATGGGAAACAAGCATTTGCAATGCAATTGGTCATGCCTTTGGGACCTTATATAAGTATTAAGGCATGCAGCATATAACCTGGGTGCTGCAACATCTATTGTTCTTTAACATGGAAAGGTTAACACTAATAGGCACATCATAGCACTGCTTTGAGAAGTAGTACTTGTCATGAAACAATTATGGTCATATGTGTGTGCAATGAGAGTGTTTGCTAAATTTGTACCAAAGCACCTGAGTTCACAACTGATTGTACTTTCAATATTGCAATTTTTCCTTTGTTGCCGCATAATTTGCTCAAATCTGCTGAATAAAGGGTTGTGAGCAGAAGCATCCGGTCAAACCAATCCATTCATTACAATTCACAGAAATTGGAGGGAGTGAATGTATTTTGATGAGATAAAACTCACTTATTTAATATTGCTTAAAATATTTTGTATGTTATGATTGACAAGTACAACCCTTTGTTAACATGCCTCTCTAAAATTAATTTGCCTGCCAACACTGAAAGATGACACAACATGCCAGAGGCTCGGAAAGGCTTGCTAAGCTAAGGCAGAGTCAATTTAATAGGCAAGTTCCACTCACTGAAACATTCCGGTCTGGTGCTTCACATGAAGCGTGACTCATGCAGCGTTATTGTTAGCCGCCATATTGTTACTTTATACAGTGTTGCATATAGATGCGTTGTGCTGTGATTGACAAGCCACTAAAATGTCATTTGAAGCTACTAAGAAGGCGCTTTATATTTAAAGTATAAGAGAGACCTGGCTTAATTGAGGGTGCATGAACAGGTCGTATTAACAAAAATTATAAAATAAATAAATAAAACAAGTGATCAGGTTACTGAAAATTGTCAGATTGGGAAATATGGCATTTCACAAGATAAAAAATGCAGGCAAATTACACTTTTCAGTGAAGAGGCACGAGAGCAGGTTCAGAGTTGCACTGTATGTATTTTAATGAAAATGTGAGCAGCTCTGCTACATTGAAATAAAAATGCACGTGCGCGCGTTATGAGTTGCACTACAAATAAAACTTAAGTAGCTTTGCTGGAGTTAAAGCGTTCTCGTTAGCAAGCCGTGTAAGTATTTCCCTGAGTTGAAACTAAAAATGCTCAAGGATTTTTAACCAATTGAAGGAAGTGAAGATAAAATAACAGGATAGTAAGTCATTTTGTAAAAAATGTACATGAAATGACATTAGGAGATGAGGGATGGAGGCTAGCAAGTGGGAGAAAGAAGGGGGGAGGCTTTTTGTGTGGAAATCAATACAACCCTGTAATGGCTACACTGTGGCATGTTTGGAATAATGATAAGAAAATAATAAACACTATTTATCAGTGTTTGGAGCCTTTGAAAATGCAACCAGTGATTAGTGTTTATCCGTCTCCATCTCTGGTTTCCATCGCCTGCTGCACAGTGCACATAGAGCAAATGTTTTGTGCAGCGGGCGCTAAACAACCCCCTCCCCATGTGTAAATGCACAAGCACTATAACACACCGCAAAGTGTTAAGTGCCCCCTCCCCCAAACAAATATTCATGACTTGCTGCATGTAGTAAATGAAGCAAATGCAAGGCTGGAGACAAGGTAGGCAGTGTGAAAACGCAGGCATGACATGAATGACACCCACGTACCTCCAGCGTGTTAGGTCACGGAAGCCGCTATGTTGCTCTCTGCCACGCCTATTCCTACCGCAGATATGACTCTTTTCGATCGCGGCTCCTGGAGAGTTTGGGACTTCTTTTCCTGTGACTGGTAGAAACGCAAAGGGCTGTTGAGCAGCAGCCACCACTGATAAATAAATGACGGCAAAGTAAATAAAGAGGTGGGCGAGCTGCGCAGAACAACAGGAAGGCATGTGGCCGTCAATATTGAAGATAAAGCATGACTTGCTGCACTGCCCATAAGAACACCAGAATGTTGGCAAAAGTCAATTGAGTTGGGCGAGCCACGCAGAACAAAAGAAAGGCACCCAGCTGCCATTGTTAAAGATGAAGCTGCCAAGAAAAACCCCCAAAGGCACTGAAGCACGGTGGCAGTGAGTAATTAAAATGTATCTGCACATAAAAATGTCCATCACTTCCATAATTGTGCTACTAGATTTCATTGAACAGTTTTGCTGTCGGTGCATCTCAGCTGAGACTGTGGTGTAGGGAGTGTACGCGCTGAAAGAACCTCTCTTTTGTTCTGTGTGGTTCGCGGAACAGGAGGGCGTTATTTATGAAGAAGCTGCCGCGTGAAGTCACTGCGACTAGAACCGCAGTGCCGAGGAGCCTGTGTGGGCTGCTATCAGGGTCTGGTGGTGTGCAGGGTTTGGGGGCTTAGCAGTCTGAAGAAGAAAGGTTAGGAACTCGGCTGTAGAAGCTACATCAAAAAGAACATGAAAGCCAGCAGGCTGCTTACCTGAGACAGGGCAAAGCTCGCAGGGGGAGGAGAGTGAGCGTCTGTATGAATTAAAGCGTGGCGTCCATGAATTGGGTGCTACGCTGGGCCAGGAAAATGCTCATTCGAATAAAAATAAAAAGCCCTTGAACAGAAAGTAACATTGACAAAAGTGGAAGCCTCCAAATCCTGCAGCAATACTCCAGGGGAGTCAACAACTTGGAAAAGGAGGGACCAGGAAGCCAAAGTACCTATTAGCATGCAAGGATTTTCACAAGACAACTGACTAGACCAATCCAAAGCAATGGGAGTAGTCAAACCCCACAAAGTACATACAACAGATCATCCTGCAGTGCGAGTGCTGTAGGCTCGACCTAAAAAGGACTCAATGACGCAAATTTGGCCTAGATAGGTTTTGTTTGAAAAAAGGCTTAAGTACAAAGTGCCCCAAACATCAGTAAAAGGATTCAGCACTGGGGGTTGAAATGCCTCGGGTGTTAATGGGATAAGCCATATATCTACTAATATTGGAGTCATTTTCTAAAGAGGTCCAGCATTACTAAACAGCAATTTAAGTGCTTCGGGCATAACAAGCAGTCTTTAATCACCGAATGACTCACATTCTATGCCTATACTCCAATGGTATTTCACCATAGGTCTTTTTTTAACTTATTCAAGTAGAGCACATTTTTGCCTTCATGTGCTTACCATACAATGTGCACCCTTAAACTAAAACCATGACAACACAATCCTAACAAATATTCAACCCAACATTGATAGGTAAGTACCTGCTCTTATCCAAATTCTGTGGCCCTTGATTCTCTCTCTCTCCTGCGACTGGTGTCTACCAGTGTGCCCGTATCCTGTCTCTGTCACTCCTATCTCTCTGTGAACATCAAGTTATTGTGATCAATTCATGTAACCTAGTCATTGTGTAGTCAAAAGGGTATTATTTTTTTACTTTAATACTTTTCAGTCTTCATGGGTTTTCTCGTCATTCTTACAGTTGAGTTCAAATGCATGGAGAAAGCCTTCCGACTCCTGAGTTAATGTTTGCTTCCTAAATCCTTCCAATTCTTCTCTATGTATTGTTTGACTGTCAGTTATTGCCCAACTCACAACACCTGCCTGCCACCTAGGAAGAGGGGGAGAGCCATGAGATTTCTTAGTCATTTCTAGTAATCATTTATCGAGCACCAAGCTTGGTCTATTAACTTGGTGCCAAACTTCTCTCTCTCTCTTGCAGCAGTATATTCCCATGATAAAACGATCATTCTTTTCCAAATCTTTTCAGTAAACTTTGCCATATCCCCCTTCACAGCATGCCAAATATATTCTAATTTATTTGCAATTGCCATACCATATGCCTGAAACCTGCCGTGTCCTCTTTACTTCAGTGATCACCAACAAAGCAGGACAACAAACTTATGCTAAAACTACCCTCTGCACAGTCAGACCAGGGCCTGTACCAAAAATAAGATCATGGAAGTCATCCTCCAGGAGTGAAAAGACCTGCCTGATTGTTGGTGACTTCTCCAGAGCATCGGTTGCCTGCACGCTCACGCTTAAGCCTAACTAGTGCCCAAGTTATGGCAAAGCCTTTGCCAGAACTGACCAATGACTGCTAGCTTTACTAAACATGCGTGTGAGATCCATGCTTAGCAATAATCCCACTGAAAGAGAACTATCTAGCTAATGAAATACTGACCGACCAAAAGTCACAGAAACCAAGGAATCTGCTCACCTGCACTTATAGTGAGCACACATCTGCACTTTAGTCTACTGATTTCCATGCAGATAATCTTCCTTAGCACCCTAAATTGGCAACCTTTTTGTGATTACCATTTCCAATGTGTAGTATCTCCTTTTGGTGTGATTAAAGTACATATATTCTTATTAAAAGAAAAGCACAGGGTTTGATAAATAATTACTGTTTCTGTTGGTGGCTGTTTGAGTTATGAGAGTTACCCCCTCACACTACCTCCTGGAGAAACCTTCGACTTCTCACCCTTGCTACTAATAGAATCAACTGTGAAAAGGGTATATTTATTTATTTATAATAATGCAACTAATACCCCTAGTAGGACAGACCCCAGGATATCAGAGCCAAATGACTCCAACCACATAGGTTGTGGCCCAGTACCTCCTGCTTGCCCTGTGGCTAACCGAACAGGGCCTGACACAACGTAAAGCACACCTTTCCTCATTAACTCCTGACCCTACTCATTGGGGTGCAAGTCTATTCACTTTCAGGTCTCATATGGATACTTTTGGCTGTCATGTGCACATTTTTCACATTGATCACTGCTAAGTGATTTTACGTTTTCGTTTGATTATTTAGCATAAATGTATAAAGATGAGCGAAGCACAAGCTGTTTACCAATTTTTTTTTCACTCTCACAGGGGCGGCTCAAGGCCATGAATTCAACATTTTTATTGAATTCAGTGTATGATGTTTAAGATACATTTGTGTTTCCATGCTCATCTGGAGACCACAACAGCCTGTGCTTCAGGGTATTTTTTCTGGATGATTGAACAGATTAAATATGCACTAAAAATCCATTAAGATGATGTAATAAAACACACATTATTTAATTCCTCCATTTTTAAAACTGCTTTTTATGCACATTCGTGTTTTGGAAAGCGGAATGGACTGGCATTAGACATCTGGATAGAAAGTTACCATGCTCGTGAATGTATTTTTTTCTCGCAGCTATTTCTTTTTAAATGTAAACACGTCTCCTCGTTGGTACTAGTAAATATTATAACTTGTTGCTCTGAAGGCATTGCGAAGAAGCCGCACAAATAGCTTTCTAAAATAGAAGGAATGTAAGACGGACTTCATTCCAATTCCTTTTAGTTCCCTGTGGTAATGGGAATAAAGACAAGGCCACTGAATCTTCTGACTGATGAAGAATATCCCTTACTGCCAGAGAAATCCTGAAGTTTAATGTGTTTAACAATGCATGCAAATGCTGATTTCCATATATATTGAGGACAAATGCAGGCAGTTATTAACATGCTTGCACGCATCTTTATTCATGCCGCTCTGGTGTCTAGCTTAGTATCTCTCCCTACCTCACATTTTAGGCTGACATTAACACTTTAGTCAGACACAATAGTTTCCATGATTACATAAACTTAAGCAAGTGCATCATGCCTGGTGCTCAGATTGGTCTTGGTAAGAGAGTAAGACGTGCAAAGTATTTTAAGAAGGAATGCAGTGAAGTGAGAGCAGGGGATTCACAAAAATAGTTTTATTTTATGTTGATAAATTGACATGTACGCATGTATGTATGAAAAAGATTCATATTCAAGAAAATACGTTTTAGCTGGAACAAGTTATGTGCTCATACAATACTGCAGGTGTATTAAAGCATGAATATTACGAATTTATTCTGCCTGGTAGAAATAACGAATTTGAAATTCAGGAATTTCTTGAGAAATCTAATCGTAATTGGGCTCATCGCACTACAGTCACCAGATAAAAGCAATAGGCCCAATCTCTGGTGATATTAGCATAGATCTCAGCAAGGGTTGCAGCCCAGGGGGCATCCTTGTGAAGTTTGTCTGTTCAACTAGGATTTGCAGTTCCCTGTAAGACGGGATACCTTATTCCTGGAACCACCCTTACTGGACTGTGCAATCGACATGCAGCAGCTGTCAGTGCATAACAAATTTTGCACCGCCTCGAGGCGCTAACCCCCATTGGTATCTACCCTCCCCTTATTTTTATACGAAGAGTTTTTGAAAAACACAAATGATTGATGGAATGCTCAAATTATTCGCAGCAACTAATAATTTGTCGAGCTTCATGCCAGTCCATCATTTTTTTGCCCACCATGCCACTTCAGATTAGATCCAGCCGTTTGCAAATCGGCCCTTGCCCTGCTCAAGTAGGATTAGCCACCCTGAACTGCCAGGGCAGGTCCTCTCTGAACAGAAGGACAAGACTGGTGTTTGCCCAAACGTGGGTCATGTGATTTCTGTGTCGTAGGACTCAAACTATACCTCACTGATGAGACCTAAGTAGACCAAAATTGGTTTGGGTTGCTTGTGGTCTCATTTAGAGTTGGACTATGAGTTCGGGCTAGACTGTTCCTCTTGAAGCACAACCAACTCTGATTTGCAGAAGACGGGTCTCTGTCTTGAGTGGCACAGTGATCTAAAAATTATGTTCTCTAATGCGGCTCGAGCGATGGACAGTGGTTGAGATCAGTTCAAGCATTGCTTCTTTTGCCTTGTTCTTTTGGCAGTAGACACCCTAAGTGCAGCAAGTTTGCCCAGACATGGGTTCCATGCCCACTGTGCAATAGGACTCAAACTACTTCAATGATAAGACATAAGTATGTCCAAACTGGTCCCAGGGTACCAGGGTCGCTTTAGGCCCCAGCAGGAGTCCACCTGACCTGGCAGTTTGGTCTGAGCTGTTCCTGCTGGGGTAGGACCAAGGCTAATTTGCATTAAGTGAGCCTCTGTCTAGAGTAGCACAGTAAGAGCAAAATAATGGTCTGGATGCAGACAATGCGATTGCCAATTGAAGAATTCCCTACATCATCTTGTTGCTTTTTCAAAAATGTATCCATGGCAATGTATTGTAAAAGGAACAGTTGAGGAGGCACCATTTTTGTTTAATTCATACAGGCTAATTCTACTGGAGACAGCTCAATACCAATGAACAATGGTTCAGTCTACAATGGGTCACTTGGAAAAAGCAAGATGTATTATAACAGTCCCAAAAATAATTTAAAACGCCTCCACTCTGAACTCTTTAAGTGTTTTAGATAGTTGGTTTGTATATTTGCATGGTGGGCAGTCACATAACACATTGCATCATGTAAATGTACATAGTTCATTACAACAATGTCCCCTTGAACAATTTTTGTATTTTCTTAAAATGCACATTGCACACCAATACATTTATTTCCCAAGTACAGTGTTCAACACAGTGGCTCCTCTAGACATCTAGACATGTATTTTAGTAAGCAAACACATTGGATCCAACTACAATGGTATTACTATGGAAATTATATGTGTATGTGTGTGTGTGTGTTTGTGTGTGTGTGTGAAAGAGAGAGTGTTTGTATGTGTGTGTTTATAAATATGTATATTCAAAAACAAAGGTTAAAGTGATATTATATTTTGGTGAAAATGTCCATCATAACATCACGTTTTAAATGGAAAAAACACTGAAATTTGGCAGCTACAGTTTACTGAGAGAGTTAACTATGACCTCATTGATAAATGTATGCCGTAATGACGTAGCATAGAGTCATCTTGCTCGTAATCTGGTAATGGATTTAAGCGGAGGCTAATGGATTCTTACAGCCCATTCAAATAAACAATCAAAATCTCAAATTTCTAATTGAATTGAGTCAAAACGAGATCACTTTTTTGTTTTTTAGATATCAAGGTTTTTGTGAGGGAAACAATACTTCAGACTCCATTCTACCATAGTCTACTGAAGCATTTTACATGCATCTAGTGGGTGTGCATCTAGTGCACACCCCTCAAAAGCTCAAGTTGAGTATACCTAATGCAGAGTGTGACTTTGAGAGAGAGAGAGAAACACTTGATACAACTGTTTCAGAGCCAGAGGATATTAAAAAGTGTACTGCATCAAGCTAAGTCCAGAATGCAGAACTTAAACAGAAGTGATCTGTTCAATAGAACAAAAAGAGGGATGAAACAGGAAACAATATGGTTAATGATAGATTATAACAGCAATATAACAGCAATACATCACAGATCACAAACATCATTTGCTAAAAACTGGGATATTTGAATGACCTGTGACATAAAAAAGTTGGTCGGAAACAAACTGGAGATCACATTTAGAAAGCACGTTCTCTGAATGACAGCTTGGTTCACAATCATTTGCAAGAAAGCAAGATAACTGGTTGGAGGTACCAAACTGAGGGCCTGATTAGGAAGGCGGTGAGACCACCACCGACAGCCCGTCGGTGGTGGTCTCAGCACCATCCTAAGCAAGATTCCCACCCACCACATTAGGATGGCAGGCGGTATGTTGGCGGTCGGAAAGACTGACCGCTACTCATCCGAAGGGCTCCTTGAGTCTGCCGGTGTGTTGGAGGGAAATCATATCCCTACAACGGTGATGTCCCTTTCTGCCCGCCTGAAAAGGCAGGCAGAAAGGAACTTTGGGGGCCCGTAGTGGCCTCCCTTCTCCTCAGACATGGGTCCTGCTGCCCCCTACACATCCCTGCACCATGTGGCAGGCACCGCATGGTGCCTGCCATGTAGTGCATGGATAGGCGCAGTGACCCCGTTTTGTCTTGCGGTGTGTGCTGCAGCCAGCAGCGCCTGCCGCAATACAAAATATAGGCATTGCGACCGCCATGGTAGTGGTCGCATTGTAATGCCCATGTCAGGACCGCCGACAGCCTGTTGGGCGGTCTCGTTTCCGTTAGGGTGGTGGGCGGGCGAAAGTCCGCCCAACATCCTAATCAGCCCCTGATTGTTTTCTTTCCGGAAACTGCAAAACCTTCACCAAAAGGAAATTGATAAAGTAATACACAGTACCATTCCAGAAGTAAAAGATGCTGTACAGTGGGTTCAAAACCAGCTATGTAGTTTGCATACTTGAATGCCCATGCAAACTCAGATACGCTACAAGTGCCATCGCACCAGTCAAAGATAGAGTACTCTGGAGCTTAAACAAGCAACTAAAAATTAGAACTTCACATACCCTGTGGCTTGACATTATGCTAATGAACATCAGAGTGATGCTGAAACAGTTGGAGCACTTTGAGATAGATGCAGTCCCAAGCAGGGTTAGAAGAGTAACAGAAAACTGAAACTGAGAGGATTGAAGTCTGTTACATGATTATCTTAGAGATCAAACACCCAAAGGGCCATAACATGGATAAGGAACTAAGCTGCCATCTGCCATCATAGCATTCATAAAATTAGTAATGTTTAGACAATCTCAGCGGTATGGTGTGAAAATTAATATACTTTGTTTTAGGGCCTGATTAGGAGTTTGAGGAAAAGGCACAGCCGTCGCTTTTTAGGTGGTCTTCTCACTCGCTGCTGTGGAGACCCTACTGCCTGATAATGATCAGGTTAGGAACTCGGCTACAAAACCACCACTGGCCCGCTGTCACCGCTGAGACTCCTGCTACTGCGTCAATGGTGAGAAAGCCAGAGACAGATCCTGGAGGCAGTCCAGCCAAGGTTCCCGCCATCTGCATTACTATCTGCCTTTCCATCAAGCTTTTGCTGGTGGGCACAGCGCCATGCGCAAGTTGGTTGAAAGGCACAGAAGGAGGTGAAAACCCAACTTTTTGGGAGGTTCCACTTTGGAATCTGTGTCAGACGCCATTTTCCAGGTCCCTCCTGTGCTGCTGCCACCAGATCACAACGCTCTGCAACCTGTTGTTGCCGGATTCAAAGATAGGCTCTACCGTCACTTCTCATATGTAGTGCATGGTAACAGTTCATTAAGTGTAATATGCAACAAAATATACAGTACACATGACCTACATATACATTACGACACATACTCAACATACATATGTGTTTCAGATATACACATGCTGTACTTACCTATCTTTCCATCAGCAAAATGTCACTCTGTCTGGACTCTGCTGCCAAGAGACCGCCAACCCAATCAGAACATCATAATACAGAGGGCAGGAGACAGCCAACTCGACGGTGTGCTGGGGACCGCCGCCGCAGTTTTATGGTGGTAAGACCGGCAAACTCGTAATCAGGTCCTTCGTCTTCTTAAGACTATGGGCTTATCTTGTAATATTTACTACAATTTGAGTTTCCCAATTAAGGACACAGGAATGAGCAGTTATGCCATATTACTTTCTTTAAGTGGATCACTGACACAATATTGAAACCTAAAATATACGGTGATACAGAAATATTGTGTCAAAAATATCAATCACAAAAATTTTGTTTTTCTATACATGTAATGGTAAGTACAAAAATATCAGAAAATTAAATATTGTTTTACACAAATATCCCAAAAATATATACAATAACATTGTTTTTTAATATATGTTTAGTTAAAAACCGTGAATATTAAACATTTTAACATATAACATTAATATAATGTAAATTAAATGTTTGTGTAATATGTAAACATATATAGAAATGCAAACCTATTTAAACTAACACACACATGTTTACAAATGTGTGTATATTTATATAGCAAAACCACACATATATAATTTAAAACTATTAAAAAAATATTAATTAGAATCTATATTTACATTTTCTAATGTTTTTAAATATGGCAATACAAAAACTATATGTATATTTACATACATGTATAAAAAAATTAATACATGTAGCAAATAAACTGCAAAAAATAAAAACATATTTCAGTTTCTAATTTAATATATAAATATACATTTTTCTAAAAATATGTTGCAAATTACATGCACTTATATACATAAAATTATAAAATTAGATACATAAACACATAATAAATATATAAACAATACTAAGAAAACGATTAAACTTCAAGAATAATATTCCTATTCCCACTCCAGTATGTGCAACAGTAAGGAAAGCATTGGACACCTAAGAGGTAAAAATACAGTAGGCAAAGCATAGGACTCAGGAGGGGTAAAATTTAGTTTTCCCACTCCAGTGTGTGCAACAGTGCAGAAAGAGTTAGACTCAGGAGGGGTTAAATTTACTATTCCCACTCCAGCAGGTGCAACAGTGGGGAAAGCGTTGGATTCAGGAAAGTTTAAATATACTATTGCCACTTCAGTGTGTGCAACAGTAGGGGAAGATTTAGACTCAGGAGGGGTTACATTTACTATTCCCTCTCCAGTCTGTGCAACAGTAGGGAAAACGTTGGACTCAGGAAGGGAACATTTACTATTCCCACTCCAGTGTGTGCAACAGTAGAGAAAGTGTTGGACTCAGGAGGGGTTAATTTAACTATTCCCAATCCAGTTGGCGCAACATAGGGAAAGCGTTTGACTCAGGAGAGGTTAAAGTTACTATTCCCATTCCAGTCTGTGCAACAGTAGGTAAAGTGCTGGACTCAGGAAGGGTAACATTTACTATTCCCACTCTAGTCAGTTGGACTCAGGAGGGGTTACATTTACTATTTCCACACCAGTTGATGCAACAGTAGGGTAAGCGTTCGACTCAGGAGGACTAAAATGTACTATTCCCGCTCCACTGTGTGCAGCAGTAGAGAAAGCGTTAGACTCAGAAGGGGGTAAAATGTACTATCCCCACTCCATTCACTGGTACTGTATAGAGAGAGTACTTTAATTCAAACAAATAACATATTTTAGCAACTTTACTAAATACTCCAAAAAATATAAATTTATAAATCAAAAAATTAAATGTCTTAATTTTAACAAAAATGTAAACAAACATATTACATTTTTATAATTATTATCAATTAACACAAATATTATTCAAATAATTAAAATACTACACTATATTCCCACAAACACAACTGCCAACAATTAAAAATGGAATAGAAATAAACAAACTATAATATAATTAACATATTAAATAATGAAAAATTGTTTTTAAATAAATGAATACTTATTTTTATATATGATTACTTAAAAAACTTCCCCATTTCTCTACAAACTGGGTGCCTCATTACGATGGCAGTGGGACCGCCACCGCCAGGCCGTCGGTGGTGAACCCACCACCATCGGACCATGCAAGACCCCCCACCACATTAGGATGGCGGGCACATGGTTGATGGGCAAAAAGACCATCCGACACAAATCCGATGTGCTCAAGGACGTTGGACGGTCTGTAACCCCTACAATGGTGGCGGTGCCTGCTCAGGTATTACAATGCTAGTTTCCGCCGGCCGTTTCATGGCAGTTAAGCCGCCATGAAAAGGCTGATGGAAAGTGACTTGGGGGCCCTAGCGGGCCCCCCTTCCCTCCTGGCCTTCCGATATGAGTCAATATGTGCCTCCTATGTATCCCTGCACCATGTGGCATGGTTATCTGCAAGGTGTTTATTTTGTACTGCGGTGCAATACAAAATATACAGATTGCGACTGCCTTGAAGGCGGTCACATCCTAATCCCTATGGTGGGACCGCCGACAGTCAGTCGGGCTGTTCCATTTCCGAAATCATAATGCGGCGGGTGTACAAGCATGGTCCAATGGTGGTGGGTCCGTCACAAACGGCCTGACGGTCCCACCACCATCGTAATGAGGCCCTAAACAATACACCGCTAAAATATAACTTAATAAATAAGATAAGTTCACAATTAACACAATTATCAATTAAATAATTAATATTAAAGTAATAATTAACCCTAAAAACACAACCTGCACCTTACATATAATTTAAAAAAATCTTAATTTTACAATTTACAAAATTAATTATCAATTAAATATTTAACAATAATTTCAATTAATTATTATTTAATTATGAATAATTTACTTCCCAACCTGTACCCCTACAAACCCAACATCACGCACCGGACATAAACGTTAAAAAATATCTTAATTTTACAATTTACATAATTGATTCTCAATTAAATAATTAATAATAATTTAGATTAATGATTAATTAATTATAATCAATTTACTTCCCACCCTATCCCCTTCTAAACCCCAAAACCTGCATCAAAAACATAACTTAAAAAATTAATTACATAATTTACATAATTAATTATCAATTAAATAATTAATCATTACAAATTAATCATTAATGAATTAAAATTAATTTACTTCCCACTCTATACCCCTACAAACCCCACAACCTCCACCTAAAACATAACTTAAAAAATAAATTAATTACACAATTTACATAATCAATTATCAATTAAATAACTAATAAAAATTAAAACCTAATTATTAATTAATTATAATTAAATTACTTCACACCAGGTACCCCTACAAACCCCACAACCCGCACCTAAAACATAATTTAAAAAATGAATTAATTATGCAATTTACATAATTAATTATCAGTTAAATAATTAATAATAATTAAAAAATAATTATTAATTAATTATAATTAAATTACTTCACACCATGGTACCCCGGAACAAATAATTTAAAAATGATAATATTACCAATGATATTTTTGTAAATGATGTTAACAACATAGATATTTTTGACATTGATATTACTTACCTTAGAACATCAGAAATTCTTGTCAATGATATTCCTGCATCATTGATATTTGTGGTTAACGATATTAAAAACTCAATATTTCTGCATCTCTATATTTTTTACTCAATATTTTGTCTGAATACCCTTTGAGCATAGGTAAATACTCACATTGTTAGAGTACACAGTTCGTCTCCAGTCTCTGGCTTTCTTAGTGGTAAGTTTAGTTTTAGTTCATATATTTTTCACGTGGGTTAAATGGTATATGACAAAGTTATCAAGGAACACAATTTAAGAAAATCATGGTATAATCCTACTTGAACTCATTTATGCCCTCTGGGGCTAGACTCTTAAAATTAATGGTTGATAGGAACTTGGGTTTACTCGGATTCAGAGTAGTAAGTAATATTTAATGTCCCACTCAAACTCATGTATGCCCCTGGAGCTAGACTTTGGACATGAATGCACATGAATGCATTATGACAAATGTGGTTTACCTTAAGCAAGATGAGTAACAATGATTTAATGTTGATTAGCTCACTGATTTAGCCCATAGGGGAGTTGAGTATGTATTAGGCATATTGTTAGACCTGTGAGGCTTTGGGTGGTCTTCCCTAAACATTTTGCATTCCTCCTCCATTTTTGCTGATCTTGTTTTTTCTGACCTTAGGACTCTGTGCACTTTATCACTGCTAACTAAAGCTAAAGCGTGTGTGCTCCCTCCTTAAAACATGGTAACACTGGCTTATCCCAAATTGCCATATGTAATTTACTTATAAGTCCCATGTAAAGTGGTACTACATGTGTCCAAGGCCTGCAAATTAAATTCTAATAGTGGGCCTGCAACAGTGACTGTGCCTCCAACCTAAGTAGCACTTTTAAACATGCCTCAAGCCTGCCAATGATTTGATTTGATTGGTTTGTACATTTATAAAGCACACAAATGCCCAGGGGCGTCTTGGCGCTACAGACAGGTGGGCCAAGTAAGGTTGCCTGAATGGTGTACAAATCATGTTAATTGGAAAAGAGCCAGGTTTTCAGCACCCATCTAAAAGATAGAAGAGAAGAGCTGCTCTTTATGGCGACCGGGTTCCCTGTCTTGACTGTCCCTAACAGGAAGCTTCTTCCGCCCCAGTGTGCTTTCTTGAACCTCGGTGTTTGCAGAAGTTTGCTGTGTGAGGATCTTAGACTTCTAGACGGCACATACCATTTCAAATGAGTACTCAGGAATTGAGGCCCGGCGCCATGTAGTGCTTTGAAGGCTAGGCATTGGGATTTAAACTTAATCCTCTTGTCCACCGGGAGCCGATGGAGGGCTCTTAAACTGTGGGAGACTGGCTGGAACCTGGGGATATCCAATACTAATCTGGCTGCCGCACTTTGAAGACACTGCAACCTTTGTAGATACTGAGATTGGATCGCCAAGTACAGGGCTAATGCTGTAACCAGTGTATTTAGGGAATCAGGTAGGGTGAAAGGGTGGATTTTTCTGATCATTTTTAGGATGAACCAAAGGTTGAGGAGAGGATATCATCAAAGAATAATCAAAGATTTTTGACCTTAGGCACTGGGGTTGGGCAGTCGCCCAGACTGGTGGGCCACCATCTGGATGACCAAAAAGATGAATCAGAGCCCAACAGCAAGACCTCCGTCTTTCTGCCGTTCAATTTTAGGCAGTTGGACTGCATTCACAGGTTAACCTGTGTCATGCAGCTGTTGAAACGGTCAGCTGTCTCATCCAAGTTACTTGAGACTGACACCACCAACTGGGTGCAGCCTGTGTGTGCAGTTGTGATCTGCCATTTTGACCTAGCAAAATAAACCTTTTGCCATGCATAAATACATATGTCACCTCTAGAGTAGGTTCCAAACAGCCCACAGGGCTGAGTGCAATGTATTTAAAAAGTATAACATGTACTTTTAAGTTTTACATGTCCAGATAGTGAAAAACTCCTAAATTAGGGACTGATTACGATGGCATGGGACAGCCACCAACAGCCTATCAGTGGCGGTCCCACCACTATCGCAGTACAGAATACCGCCCGCCACATTTGGATGGCGGGCAGATGGTCGGGGGCGTGAAAACCGTCAGACATTCTGTAATGCTTACATGGTGGCGGTGCCTACCAGGTACCACCGTAGGCATTACGATGTCCCTTTACGCCGGCCCTTTCATGGCGGTAAACCAGACACAGACCTGGGGGGCACCTATGATGCCCCCTCCATATCCCTGCACCACGTGGCAGACGCAGCATGGGGCCTGCCACGCAGTGCAGGGATTTGTAAAGTGTCCCTTTTTTGCATTGTGGTGATATTTGGTGTAGCGATGGATGGAACTTGAAGAGTTTCACTCCACAGAATTCTGTGGAGTTACATAAAAACTTAGCAAGATTCTGCAGAGCTTTGCCAACAGGCAAAAAATATGCATGTAGCACAGCTTTCACTGTAATTTGGGGCCTAATTTTGATGTTGGGCGGAATGACATCCACCCGACACCAATGCGGAAGCAAGACCGCCTGACTAGGAATCGAAGGTCCCACTGTCCGCATTAGGATGCGACCGCCTCCACAGCAGTCGTAATGTGTATATTTTGTATTACGGGAAGCAGCACACGCTGCAATAAAAAAAAAAACACATTTCAAACATCCCTGCACTATGTGTCAGGCACCATTTGGTGCATGCCACATGGTACAGGGATGTTTGTGCCCCCCAGGGCCCATGGCCGAGGGCCAGGTGGGAAGGGGGGCCCACTACCGGTCCCCAAATTCACTTTCCACCAGCATTTTCATGGCGGGTTAACCGCCATGAAACAGCCAGGGGTAAGGGACATTGTATTCCTTACGGCGATGCCTGAGCAGGCACCACCACCATTGTAGGGATTGCAGTCTGTCCGACGGTCCGACGGGGTCCTTGAGCCTGTCGGAGGCATGGTGAACGGTCTCTCCACTTGCCCACCATCCACCCGCCATCCGAATGCGGCGGGCGGTCCTGCATGGGCCAATGGCGGTGGAACTGCCATCGATAGCCTGGCGGTGGTGGTCCCACCACCACGTAACCAGGCCCTGGGTGCCAGTAGCACGAGCAGCACTGAAAAATCAGGACAAATGGCACCATGCAGCACGCAAGTGTGCTCGGTTATTTGTGTTGATTTTTCAGCCACTCGAGTAGAAAATCTACTGGAGTGGCAGCAAATCTACTCGAGAAACAGCCCTCTGACCATGATCGCTCACTTGTGACTGCCGGCATTAGAAAATGGCGCTAGGGGATGCCAAATCTCGCCTGCGCTCACATTTCTGGAGCTTTGTGGTAAAACAATCTCGCCACACAGCGATTGGTGGAATTTTGCTGGAAGATTCGCAATACATGAATAATGTGAGGTCACCAAATTCTGCCAATTCCACTGGCGGAATGAAACATTCTGCCCAACCCTAGTTTGGTGTCTTTAGAATTGTAATGAAGAATCCTCTTTTAATGTGAATTCTGATTTTTTATTGCAATTTTTTAAATGCCGCAAACCACAAAATTGCCAGTGCTGACTAATTATGTAAGCAAGTCACTTTGAAATTCCTCATACACAAAAGCATAATACGAACAAATCATGCATGAAGTATACATTGAACCCACCCAACATAAATGATAAAAACATTACATAAAAAAGGAATGTACACATAGGACAAAACAATACAAATGAAAACAACAAGTATCAGTTGTGAATTGTAATTGCCCAAGCAGGAGAATTTGCTAACTTCAAAGCAGGACTAAAATGAATTTTCATACTCCTAGATCAATGGGCAAAGCAACCCAGCAATGCTCTGCTCTTGTAACTAGGGGTATGTATCAATAATATTAATTCCTATCTTCCTGATTACAATACTACTTTTGTGTGCTTGTAGGTTGCACTGTTGATGAAGCATTTTGAACCTGTGACTTTATTTGAGGGTCTAGAAAGCTGGCATTTTCCTGCATTATCTATCAACAAAAGTATGCAGCTCCTTAGAAAAGAAAGGGAAAATATGTATCAGGTCAGTAAATAAGGAAGCGGACAAGGGGTATGTTCCTTTAAGAACTGGGGCCCTCATACACCCAGGTGGGTGTCATGCTTCATCATAGCAAAAACAACAGTTGATGGACAGAATGCAGAACAATGCATACATTCACCCCAGTACAGAGATCTGGGCCTAAATCCATCGTTTTTTGCTCACCATGCCATTCCAGTTTGAACCCAGCCATATGCAAATCAGTCTTGACCCTGTGCCTCATGGGAACAGTACAGCCCGAACTGCCAAGCCAGGTCCTCCCTGGACTGGAAACAAGCATCCTAGGACCGGTTTCAGGGTTTCACCCCTTTTCAGCCAGGATAGCTTGATTCCAGTGGCATGGAGAGCACGGGACCCACGTCTGGGCATACCCGTCCCACTCGGGGTGACAAATGCAAAAACAACAGGTGATGGACAGAATGCAGAACAATGTCATACATTCACTCCAGTACAGAGATCTGGGCCTAAATCCATCGTTTTTTTGCTCACCATGCCATTCCAGTATGAACCCAGCCATATGCAAATCAGTCTTGACCCTGTGCCTCATGGGAACAGTCCAGCCAGAACTGCCAAGCCAGGTCCTCCCTGGACTGGAAACAAGCATCCTAGAGTAGGTTCCAAACAGCCCACAGGGCTGGGTGCAATGTATTTAAAAAGTAGAACATGTACTTTTAAGTTTTACATGTCCAGATAGTGAAAAACTCCTAAATTAGGGACTGATTACGATGGCATGGGACAGCCACCAACAGCCTATCAGTGGCGGTGCCACCACTATCGCAGTACAGAATACCGCCCGCCACATTTGGATGGCGGGCAGACGGTCGGGGGCGTGAAGACCGTCAGACATTCTGTAATGCTTACATGGTGGCGGTGCCTACCAGGTACCGCCGTAGACATTACGATGTCCCTTTATGCCGGCCCTTTCATGGCGGTAAACCAGACACAGACCTGGGGGGCACCTATGATGCCCCCTACATATCCCTGCACCACGTGGCAGGCGCAGCATGGGGCCTGCCACGCAGTGCAGGAATTTGTAAAGTGTCCCTTTTTTGCATTGCGGTGATATTTGGTGTAGCGATGGATGGAACTTGAAGAGTTTCACTCCACAGAATTCTGTGGAGTTACATAAAAACTTAGCAAGATTCTGCAGAGCTTTGCCAAACAGGCAAAAAATATGCATGTAGCCCAGCTTTCACTGCAATTTGGGGCTTAATTTTGATGTCGGGCGGAATGACATCCACCCGACACCGATGCGGAAGCAAGACCGCCTGACTAGGAATCGAAGGTCCCACTGTCCGCATTAGGATGCGACCGCCTTCACGGCAGTCGTAATGTGTATATTTTGTATTACGGGAAGCAGCACACGCTGCAATAAAAAAAAAAACACATTTCAAACATCCCTGCACTATGTGTCAGGCACTATTTGGTGCATGCCACATGGTGCAGGGATGTTTGTGCCCCCCAGGGCCCATGGCCGAGGGCCAGGTGGGAAGGGGGGCCCACTACCGGTCCCCAAATTCACTTTCCACCAGCCTTTTCATGGCGGGTTAACCACCATGAAACGGCCAGGGTTAAGGGACATTGTATTCCTTACGGCGATGCCTGAGCAGGCACCACCACCATTGTAGGGATTGCAGTCTGTCCGACGGTCCGACGGGGTCCTTGAGCCTGTCGGATGCATGGTGAATGGTCTCTCCACTTGCCCACCATCCACCCGCCATCCGAATGCGGCGGGCGGTCCTGCATGGGCCAATGGTGGTGGAACTGCCATCGATAGCCTGGCAGTGGTGGTCCCACCACCACGTAACCAGGCCCTGGGTGCCAGTAGCACGAGCAGCACTGAAAAATCAGGACAAATGGCACCATGCAGCACGCAAGTGTGCTCGGTTATTTGTGTTGATTTTTCAGCCACTCGAGTAGAAAATCTACTGGAGTGGCAGCAAATCTACTCGAGAAACAGCCCTTTGACCATGATCGCTCACTTGTGACTGCCGGCATTAGAAAATGGCGCTAGGGGATGCCAAATCTCGCCTGCGCTCACATTTCTGAGCTTTGTGGTAAAACAATCTCGCCACACAGCGATTGGTGGAATTTTGCTGGAAGATTCGCAATACATGAATAATGTGAGGTCACCAAATTCTGCCAATTCCACTGGCGGAATGAAACATTCTGCCCAACCCTAGTTTGGTGTCTTTAGAATTGTAATGAAGAATCCTCTTTTAATGTGAATTCTGATTTTTTATTGCAATTTTTTAAATGCCGCAAACCACAAAATTGCCAGTGCTGACTAATTATGTAAGCAAGTCACTTTGAAATTCCTCATACACAAAAGCATAATACGAACAAATCATGCATGAAGTATACATTGAACCCACCCAACATAAATGATAAAAAACATTACATAAAAAAGGAATGTACACATAGGACAAAACAATACAAATGAAAACAACAAGTATCAGTTGTGAATTGTAATTGCCCAAGCAGGAGAATTTGCTAACTTCAAAGCAGGACTAAAATGAATTTTCATACTCCTAGATCAATGGGCAAAGCAACCCAGCAATGCTCTGCTCTTGTAACTAGGGGTATGTATCAATAATATTAATTCCTATCTTCCTGATTACAATACTACTTTTGTGTGCTTGTAGGTTGCACTGTTGATGAAGCATTTTGAACCTGTGACTTTATTTGAGGGTCTAGAAAGCTGGCATTTTCCTGCATTATCTATCAACAAAAGTATGCAGCTCCTTAGAAAAGAAAGGGAAAATATGTATCAGGTCAGTAAATAAGGAAGCGGACTAGGGGTATGTTCCTTTAAGAACTGGGGCCCTCATACACCCAGGTGGGTGTCATGCTTCATCATAGCAAAAACAACAGTTGATGGACAGAATGCAGAACAATGTCATACATTCACCCCAGTACAGAGATCTGGGCCTAAATCCATCGTTTTTTTGCTCACCATGCCATTCCAGTTTGAACCCAGCCATATGCAAATCAGTCTTGACCCTGTGCCTCATGGGAACAGTCCAGCCCGAACTGCCAAGCCAGGTCCTCCCTGGACTGGAAACAAGCATCCTAGGACCGGTTTCGGGGTTTCACCTTTTTCAGCCAGGATAGCTTGATTCCAGTGGCATGGAGAGCACGGGACCCACGTCTGGGCATACCCGTCCCACTCGGGGTGACAAATGCAAAAACAACAGTTGATGGACAGAATGCAGAACAATGTCATACATTCACCCCAGTACAGAGATCTGGGCCTAAATCCATCGTTTTTTTGCTCACCATGCCATTCCAGTATGAACCCAGCCATATGCAAATCAGTCTTGACCCTGTGCCTCATGGGAACAGTCCAGTCCGAACTGCCAAGCCAGGTCCTCCCTGGACTGGAAACAAGCATCCTAGGACCGGTTTCGGTCCGTCCGTTTCGGTCCATCCATCAATTGTGTGTCTTTTGCTTTCGCGCCCTAAGTGCGCCAGGTATGCCCAGACGTGGGTCCTGGGCTCACTGTGCCACTGGAATCAAGCTATCCTGGCTGAAGAGGGGTGAAACCCCGAAACCGGTCCTAAGATGCTTGTTTCCGGTCCAGGGAGGACCTGGCTTGGCAGTTCGGGCTGGACTGTTCCCATGAGGCACAGGGTCAAGACTGATTTGCATATGGCCAGGTCTAAACTGGGGTGGCATGGTGAGCAAAAGAATGATGGATTTATACCAGATCTCTTGACTGGGGTGAATGTTTTGATTTGTTCTGCATTCCGTCCATCAATTGTGTGTCTTTTGCTTTCGCGCCCTAAGTGCGCCAGGTATGCCCAGACGTGGGTCCTGGGCTCACTGTGCCACTGGAATCAAGCTATCCTGGCTGAAGAGGGGTGAAACCCCGAAACCGGTCCTAAGATGCTTGTTTCCAGTCCAGGGAGGACCTGGCTTGGCAGTTCGGGTTGGACTGTTCCCATGAGGCACAGGGTCAAGACTGATTTGCATATGGCCAGGTCTAAACTGGGGTGGAATGGTGAGCAAAAGAATGATGGATTTATCCCAGATCTCTTGTCTGGGGGTGAATGTTTTGATTTGTTCTGCATTCCGTCCATCAATTGTGTGTCTTATGCTTCATCATAGGGCATGCTCCTCATTGGGCCGGTGCTGCAATTCCTGAAAGGCACCAGCGAAGGGGCTCTTTATTGGAGATCTTTTGTCCCAATGCCATATGTGAAGCATGGGTGTAGGGCAGAGGGTGTAGACTGGTGTAGTGAAGTGTGTGTGCATAAAGGTGTGTTCAAAATGGACTAATCAATTCTCTAAGTCAAGTTTCAATCGGTGAATATGCTTGTCTAATTAAAAAAAGTGGTAGCTAACAGTAGAGAGAATGATCTCTTGTAGCACAAAAGTCAAAGTGTCGACATGTTTCATGCCGTAATAATTCCCACAAACAGAAGGGACAAGAGATTCCTTCTTCCCTCGTTCTCCCAAGAAATCTATACAACTCACTACAAGAGAAGGACTCTGAACATGGGGAAAGAGAAACAGGTCCCAAACTTCCCCAAGGGGGTAAAGGAAAGAAAAAGAGGAAGCAAGGGGGAAATTAGAAAATAAATTTTATCGGGGATGCACAAAAGGTTGTAAAAACTGCCCTGACCCACTAAATAGTGGTATGCTTCATCAAAGGGCCGCTAACACACCCTGGTGCAGACCAACGTACAGGGTGGAGCATAAAAGAAAAAAAAAAATTATATAGAAAAAAGAGAAGAAATATCCAAATAAAGCGATCCCTGTTGCAAAAAAAGAATAATAATAAAATGGTCTAAGAAGGTACCCTTCTAAATTTTATTCTGGGTCCCACTTGGCAGGGTTAAAAGAATTGAAGAGTATATGAGAGAGACAATATCTCCATTACCCTATCTGCTTCCTCTTTTTCTTTCCTTGTGTAGTGAGTTGTATATGTTTTCATACCGTGACTGGAGTTAATAATGATCAAGTGCCAATTTGCCTGGACTGGAAAATTCTATTCTACACAATGGATGGAATCCGAGTTACTATCAAGGATAATTCAAATACTATTTTAAACTCAGTTACACCTTAAGATATAGGAAAGTATTTGTTTTGATATTGGTCCCCTATCTATTTATAAGTTTCTATATATCTAAAAAGATTATATGGAGTACAGTGGTACTGCATTTGGAGTACCGCACTACTTAAAATAAATGGAAAAATAAAAAATACACTGTAATACAATATATTTTACAAATATAGTTTATTATAGTGTATTTTCTATTTTTAATATATTTAAATGGGCACAAAAAGGGTACGCAGTTCACAGTAATAGCTACACATTGCTGCCCTACTTAAATAATATTTTTTTAAATGAGCAGTTTTCCTAAAATGCTGTAAAATATATAAACATGTATAAATACATTTCTCTACCACTTTAATAATGTGGTAATAGGTAGCCAAAAACTACAAAACCTACTACTTACCTATATCTAAGTTCGTAATCCAGAACCCAGCGAAATGCAGAATGCAGCCAAACTGTGCAAAAATCTATATGGCTGCCTTTATCTTTGGTAAACTCGCCCATTAGCCAATAACATACTGTCAGTATCTACAGCAATACACTGTGAATATTTAAATCAAACATTGTATGGATGTGTATAGATCTATATTTATAAATAGGTATATTCTCACATATATACAAAGTCTAATTTAAACATTTTCAGCAAACATCTTTGCTTCGCAATGAAAGATTGTGGGACTTATTACTGTGTGTGGCAAGGTGCAGTGTCTGTTTGTTTTTTCTGTGTTGCCTACTGGCACCTTCAATAGCTGTGGTGGTGGAGAACAGGGTAAGGCCAGACAACTGGAGTTGGGCACAGGTCCCATGTGGTCCCCCTCTACAAGCACCACGGGTTCCATAGTCCTTTGTGGCAATTACTGACCAGTATTAATATCTTAAGTACCAATTTAGAAATACATTGATGACATTAAATTGAGCAATTTACTCTTTTCTGGCCATGTGCACATTGGATGGGCATTATTAAAAGCAGGATATTTAGTGAATATCGAAAGCAAAAATAATGGAAATCAAAAATATGGTGTCAAAGATATGTTATGTTATGTTAAATCGACTTGGTATAGCGCACAAATCACCCTGGGGCATCTCGGCGCTGCTTGTGGATCAAAAAGAGGAATCGATGAGGGTGATTAAAATAAGTGGGCTTTGAGTTGTTTCCTAAATTTACAGTAGTTTGGGCAAGAACGTACGTGAAGAGGAAGATTGTTCCAGTACACGGGGGTGAGATAGGAAAAAGCCTTTCCACCGCTGCATGTTAGACGGATGCGAGGGACCCACAGCAGGGCTTTCGAGCCAGATCTTAGATTACGGCCAGGGACATACGCTTTTATTCTTTTCTGAAGGTAAAGTGGGCCTTCGCCCTTTAACGCAATATATGTGAGACAGCAGATTTTAAAATAAGAGCGTTTCTTCACAGGCAACCAGTGTAGTTCTTTCAGCAGAGGTGCCGAAGAGGTGTCAGAAGGGCAGTTGAGCACAAGCCTGGCTGCCGTATTTTGAACAACCTGAAGTTTAGAGATCAGCGTTTCACTGACATTAGCCAACACGGGGCATTGCCATAATCCAGTCTGCTTATTACGATGGCCTGAACCAACGTTCTCCGGGCGGAAATAGGGAGGTAAGGGAAGATTCTGTGCAATAGGCGTAGGTAATGGTAACATGAGCCAGTGGTGGCCAGAATGTGCTCTCTCATAGTTAAGGCTTGGTCCAATTTTATCCCAAGATTCTTTACTGCTAGATTGGGCACAGGGGAGGCACCCAGTTGCTGCGGCCACCAATCATCAGCCCAGATAGAAGAGGCTTTACCGAACAGCATGATCTCGGTCTTATCTGCATTCAGCTGGAGATAGTTCTCATTCATCCAGTCTGAGATGGCTGACATGCCTGAGGAAAACCATTCTTGTTCTGCCACCAAGTCATGGCCTGGCGTAAACATTAGCTGGGTATCGTCAGCATATGAGATTATATCAAAGCCAAAGCACTCTGGGATCCCAGCCAAAGGAGCCATACAGATATTAAACAAGGTGGGGCTCAGACATGAGCCCTGCTGCACGCCCTTATCTAAGATTATTTTGCGTGAGGAATGTGGACCCAAGATGACAGTTTAATGTCTATCAGTCAGAAACTGTTGGAGCCATTTTAATGCCAGACCCTGAATGCCAATTTCTTGTAGCCTTTCCATCAGCCTCATAATGGAAATGGTGTCAAAGGCTGAGGAGAGGTCCAATAATATAAGTATCACTGGGTTTCCTGCATCCAATCCCAGGGGCAGAGAGTCAGTTACTGCCAAAAGCGCTGTCTCTGTGCTATGGCATGGGCGGAAGCCAAATTGGGAGGGGTCAAGGATATGATTAAGTTCAAGATAAGAACTGAGTTGCTTATTAATAAGACCTTCAAGCAGTTTACCCAAAAGAGGTAATAAGGATATAGGGCGATAGTTGCTTAGCAATTTTTGATCCAATGAAGGTTTCTTTAGAATGGGATGTACGCAGGCTGTCTTCCACTCTGGCGGAATGGTACCTGTTTTGATTGAACAGTTAAAAAGCTCTGAGATCCCTGGGGCACAAAGAGTGGCCAACAGAGACATTGTTTTGGGTGGACAGGTATCCAACGGGGAACCAGACTTCGCTGATATCAAGGAGCTATGGAATTCTTCCACTGAAAAAGGTTCAAAATTCTCTAGAGTGTGAGAGGTAGTTGTTGGCTGCTTAGACTTAAAAGTAGAGGTCCATGGGTCTTGATGAGGGACAATATGAAGTTTTGAATAAATATGGGAAATTTTATCCTGAAAGAAATTGGCCAACGAGTCGCAGAAATTCTGGGATTCAGGCAGAGACTGGGGGCACGCCAAAGGCGTGATAAAGTTATGGACTACATTAAAAAGGGCTTTGAAAGAGTTACCTGCCTGGTCGATTTGATTGATAATAAAGCTACGCCTGGCTGTTTTGATGTTGGGGTGGTAGCAGGTCAGCGTTTGTCTATACAAATCCTAGTCTCGGGGGCTCTTGCTCTTATGCCAGCGCAGCTCTAGATTCTTGCATTTTGATTTTTCTGTAACTCTGGTGTATACCAGGGGGCCGAGGGTCGATGATGGGTAGAACGGCAGGTTTTATGAGGGACGGTTATATCCAATGCAGCCATCAGAGCAGAGTTAAAAGACTCCAATAGCTCCGAGATCATTCGATTATTTTGTGGCAGGCTCAGATGGAAAGCTTCCTGAAAGGATTCAACAGTGAGTTTATGCCATGGCCTGTAGGTGTCACCTGCCAGTCTAATGTTCCTAGTATTAGACCAGGGATGAGAGGATTGTACATCAAAAAGGATTAGATGATGATCTTTCCACGTGAGAGGTAGTGGAGCCTTGCAATCCAAACAGTCAAAGTTGGAGAATAATAGATCAAGTGTGTGGCCAGCGGTGTGTTTGGGACCTCTAATTCTTTGGGAGAGTCCTAGAGTCTCTAGGTCCGTTAGTAGCTTCGTTACTTTCTGGTTGGCCAGGCCTTCCCCATGGAAATTAAAGTCGCCAAGTAGAAGATAAAGGTGGCCGACAGGTGAGGAGCTCCGGCTGGGAGCTCCCGGTGCTTGGGATTGCCTTCCTGGCTCTAATCCCCTGGATTCTTCCCCCTCCTTGGACCTTTATACATACCTGGGCTTCTTTGGACTGCGGTCCTTCGATTCTCCAATTCCCGCGATGGAATTCGAGTCCTGCCTCAGCAACTTCTGAGGATCCGTGATTTTTCTACTGACCGCGGAGACCTAGCAATCACGGCCGATGCCCGGTGGAGCTACCTAGATAGCTATATAGGAGATTGGCTGCAGATCTCCCCCTCGGCCATCACCTACCCAGCTGGAAATTGGGCACACTTTCCTTCGTCTCTCCGCTGTGTCTCCTTCCTCCCCCGCCTTCTGAAGACTCACCAAGGATTTGCTGATGGGGGAGCCTTTCAGCGCGGCCGATGCCCGGTGGAGATGCCTGGGTGGCTGTGGAGTGGATTGGCAGGGGATCTCCCCTCCGAACTGTCTACTGCCTTATGGGCCTGACCGTACTTGCCAGACCTCTTGCTTCCCCTTCCAGAACGGCGACTGGGGACGCACCAGTGTTGTTTTCCCTTGGCGGGGGTACAGCGGCGGGAGTTCCGCCACACTGTGGACCAGTGCCCCTGAGCTGGTTTCTCATTTTTCGAGTCTGGGGATACACGTCCTCCTTGGTCCCCGCTGCAGCCTCCCTCTTCCAGTGCTGCGGCCTTGGTGCCCAAGCTGACTTCCCCTAACATTGCAGCATGCCGTACGACGACACTGCTGCCCCTGTAGCCCCAAGCGTGTGCACGTTAACGACCCGATTATGATCGGCAACCTCCAGCCCCCCTCCCTCCTTGCTCGGGTGACTGCCTCCTCCATCCAGCCCTGCTCCATGGAGTCAGCTCCCTCATGGTTTTGTGGATTGGACTTTTTTCGTGCATCCCGCCATTTTGTGATAATGCTATCGGTGCCCGTGACCCGGGTCCTCCATCTTGGCGGCTTTGACCGATTCTCTTGCCGCTGGACTGGACCCTGTGTCGCCTGACTGACCTTTACCACAAGTTGACCCCCCCTTGGGTCCCGTACACCCCTCTCATCTTGTACAGTCACCGTGACATCAGGATGTTGTTGATTGCTGGTCCCCAGCCGGTTTGTTTGACTTTCACTTTAATCTTTTTGGTTCCCCTGAAGTACTTTCCCCCTTGCCGGTCTGCCTGTCCCGATCTTCATTCCAACCCCTTTTACTTTTCCCCCTCTACCTTCTTTACCCCATAGGACGTGTGTATACGCTATGCTATGCTCTATTAACTCATGTTACTGTGTAACACTGTCTTTTTCCTAAGGTATATGATGCTCCTGTAACTGATGTAATTTTGTAACTCGCTATTCCTCATGTAAAGCGCTCTGATACCTCTGGGTCTAGCCAGCGCTATATAAAACTCTGCAAATAAATAAATAAATAAAATAAAAAAGGAATTTCTTTAAGGCTAGGGCATATGTGGCTAATTTTTCCACCAGCTGTTGACTAAAGTCGGTCTTAGACCCAGGGGGGCGATATATCAAGGCTCCATTCCAACTATCTTTTGGGGTTATTTTATTTTAAAAATACCTAACTCCATAGTGTTGGAAAGGAAGGTTGAAATCCATGTTACATTAATAGTGTTTTTAAAAAATATGGCTATGCCACCACCCGTTTTTAAGCCTCGATCAAGTTTAATAAGTTTGTAATTATCTGGGATTGCTAGTGCAATAGCTGGGAGATTGGATGGATTTAGCCATGTTTCTGTTAAAAAAAAGATATCCGGAGACCGGGAGGTGATTGTGTCCCATATTTCCGTTGCATGGTTAGGTAGCGACCTTACATTGCAGAGGAAGCTTTTTAGCTCATACACAGTTGTGGTGATATCATTTACAAAAATATTGAGACCCTATACTTGTATTGGGAAGTACAAAAATATTGAAAAATAAATATAGTTTCACACTAATATTGTTAAAAAACATAAAAAATATTATTTTAGGTATATGTATATATATGTTCACTGAAAAAACCACAGGTTTCAGGGACGTTATAGTTAGTTGGACATTTCACTCGTACAAAACCAGTGAAATTCGGCCGTTATAGTTAGTTCAGCTAACTATAACTTGCGCCCCCGCAATGCACTGCTGATGACGTCACATATTACATCATTCATGACATGGCCAGTGACATCACTGATGACATCACTGATGACATCTCAAATGACATCACTGATGACATCACTGATGACATCATCCAGTGACTGTGTGTTTCTATAAAGTTTAAATATGTTTTATATATATGCCAAGGTGTATTGAAGAATGAGTGGGTGTATAAGTGTCTGGATGGAGGATTTAGTAGGTGCGTGACTGACTGTATAAGTGAGTAAATAAATGTGTCTTACTGAATGCATGGGTTAGTGACTAAACTGTGTGAATGTCTGTATCAGTCTGCCTGTTGTTGTGTAAGCTGCTGCAAGGGTTAGTGAGTAGCTACATGAGTGTCTATATGGGTTATTGATTGGCTGCCTGAGTATTTGTATGGGTGCCTGAGTGTCCGTGTGGGTGGGTGGGGGGTGTGTGACTTTGTGCATAGATGTGTGAGTGGGTGATTCACTGGGTGTATGGGTTCAATAGTGTGTCTGTGTAGGGCTGTTTGGGTGAGTGAGTGTGCATATGGCTGTGTTGGTGAGTGAATGGATGTCTCAGTGGTATATGTGTGAGTAACTACATTTGTGAAAGGCAGTATATGTGAGTGTTGGAGTATATAAATGACTATATGTGAGAGTGAGTGATTGTGATAGTGGCTGTATGAATGAGTGTGTGCTTGTGTCAGTGATTGTATAAGAGAGTAAGTATGTGTTAGTATCTGTATGAATAGGTGAGGTGGTGTGTGTATAACTGTATAGGTGAGTAAATGGAAGTGTGATTGATTCTTTACATGACTGACTAGGTGTGTGAGTAACTCTATGGGTGAGTGGTGGTGTGTGAGTGTCTGTATAGGTGTATGAGTGCATGTGATATTGCTGTATTGATGAGTGACTGCATGTATGAGTGACTGTATGGGTGAATGAGTGGATGTGTGTGTAGACCTAGGAATCAGTGAGTGAGTATGTAGTAACTGGTGTTGGTGTGTCTATGGTTTCAGAAATGGTAGTCTGTATTTTAGAGTGGGTGTATCAAAGGTTATATTAGGGTGTGAGGAGGTGCATCAGATTATCACGTGGATTATGTCATCAGTGATGTCATCAGTGATGTCATTTGAGATGTCATCAGTGATATCATCAGTGATGTCACTGACCATGTCATGAATGATGTAATATGTGACGTCATCAGCAGTGCATTGCGGGGACGCAAGTTATAGTTAGCTGAACTAACTATAACGGCTGAATTTCACTGGTTTTGTACGAGTGAAATGTCCAACTAACTATAATGTCCCTGAAACCTATGGTATTTTCAGTGAATTTCCAAGGTTTTTTAAATGCTAATTTCTAAATATAACGTGCCTGAAACCTATGGTTTTTTCAGTGAATTTCAAAGGTTTTTTTAATGCTAATTTCTAACTATAACGTCCCTGAAACCCGGGGGCCCCCTCTAATTAAATAGGCATTGCCCCCGGGACCTGGCCCACCCGGGGGCTTAAGAATAATGAAGCGCGGATTCGCGACCCCAGCGCGAATTTGGCTTTTTTTTAAATGCTTTTATTTACCCTAGGGGTCCTTATGGGACCCCCTGAGAAGGCCTACGGGGTCAGGGTGTTTGTACCCTGCCCCCTTTTCTTGTTTTTCACCTTTTTATTTCTCTTTTCTTGTGACTCGGTTACCGAGTCACAAGATGGCTGCCAACACTTCCTGGTTTGGAGTGTTGGCAGCCAATCAGAGTGAAGCTCGTGCCCGGGAGGGTTCGCGAACCGTCCTCGGTGCTCAGATATTGAAACTTTTCTTTTTCTAAGTTCTCAGGAACAACCAAACGGATTTACACCATTTAAAAAAAGGGCTCTTTCTGAACCAAGACCTACCTTTTTGCCAAATTTGGTGTAATTCTGTTCAACAGTTCGGGCTGTAGCTTTGTCTAAAGTTCCTATGGAAATTAACATGGGGAAAACGCGTTTTGGGACCCCCTTTTTTCTCGGCCCCCGCTTGACGAATCACCCCGAAACTTTCAAGACAGGAGATGACCAGAGTACCCCATTAGTTTTGAAAATTTCACGAAGATTCGTCAACCAGAACCAAAGATATTGGCAAAAGAATAAAGCTTTTTGAATAGAAACGAGGTCCTAACTAAAACAACCTACTGGCGACCGCCAGTAGATAATATATATATATATATATATAGATATAGATATATATATAGATATATAATTCAATTCAAACACTGTGCTTCTTCCGCCCCACTCAGACCGTGGTAGATGGAGGGAGTCCCGGCGAAGCTTACCGGGCATAGGTTTTTTTGAGATCCACAAAGTAATCACGCTCTCTCAGGAGAATTAATCAGGCTTTGATTTTATTCCAGTAACGCATTTCGGGGAACACCGTCCCCTTGCTCACACACTGGATACTTGTTTACACTTCCTCATAAGTAGTAAACAAACATAGACAGAGGACCACCATTAGTATCGACTGGTGGAAATACCAAGGAAAATCAAAACGGCATCCATTTTGTAGTGGAGTGTTTCTCAATGAACTCATGAACAAAATACATTGTGAACAAATTACATTCTGTCAGACATATTATTAACATCTTAATAGTTGTAATGCATTTGAATCTCTAGGAAATCCATTGATAAAACAGACAAACCAGGTAAAAGAAAAGAAAAGAATTAAAACTCAGTCTATTGCTATATACACCATTTCCCAGGTGTATTTTGGCCACTCTTGTGGGTTTGTCTGTATGTCGAGGAGTATATTGGATGCACTAGTGGAATTTGCATATGCCGACGCGTTTCGAGTCGGAACGACTCTTCTTCCTGGGCTTTTCACAAATGAAGCACAAACTCCTTTTTGCCTTTACGATGCTCTTTTATTGCAAATGAGGCCCCTGGTGGGCCTTACTCCCACGTTGATAACCGCTGTGCATTTTGGGCTCAGTAGTCCTAAAAAAAAGGAGAGTTCACATTATTCCGTAAGTTGGTGTACTTTCCATTTGTGACATTTCAATTATATATTTTCCTTTAGTAAGGTCCAGTCAATGTCAGGAGAGTGCATTTAACATTTGGCTCGCTGTGCTGTATTCAATTAGGAAACAGTTTCCAGATCCCAGCCTCCTTTTCAATATCAATAGGATGGTGCCATCTCCCCACGGCTCAGGCGGCCGTGCCTTAATGTGTCCAAACAAATGCCCGAAAGCTTAGGAGGGCACTCAACAGCTTGCCTTCCCTCCGGATTACCAACAGCATTCTCCTGCACTTTCCGGTAAGAATTTGCATATGCCGGCGCGTTTCGAGTCGGAACGACTCTTCTTCCTGGGCTTTTCACAAATGAAGCACAAACTCCTTTTTGCCTTTACAATGCTCTTTTATTGCAAATGAGGCCCCCTGGTGGGCCTTACTCCCGTGTTAATAACCGCTGTGCATTTTGGGCTCAGTAGTCCTAAAAAAAAGGAGAGTTCACATTATTCCATAAGTTGGTGTACTTTCCATTTGCCTCATTTCAATTATATATTTTCCTTTAGTAAGGTCCAGTCAATGTCAGGAGAGTGCATTTAACATTTGGCTCGCTGTGCTGTATTCAATTAGGAAACAGTTTCCAGATCCCAGCCTCCTTTTCAATATCAATAGGATGGTGCCATCTCCCCACGGCTCAGGGGGCCGTGCCTTAATGTGTCCAAACAAATGCCCGAAAGCTTAGGAGGGCACTCGACAGCTTGCCTTCCCTCCGGATTACCAACAGCATTCTCCTGCACTTTCCGGTAAGAATTTGCATGTGCCGACGCGTTTAGAGTCGGAACGACTCTTCTTCCTGGGCTTTTCACAAATGAAGCACAAACTCCTTTTTGCCTTCACGATGCTCTTTTATTGCAAATGAGGCCCCCTGGTGGGCCTTACTCCCGCGTTGATAACCGCTGTGCATTTTGGGCTCAGTAGTCCTAAAAAAAAGGAGAGTTCACTTTATTCCATAAGTTGGTGTACTTTCCATTTGTGACATTTCAATTATATATTTTCCTTTAGTAAGGTCCAGTCAATGTCAGGAGAGTGCATTTAACATTTGGCTCGCTGTGCTGTATTCAATTAGGAAACAGTTTCCAGATCCCAGCCTCCTTTTCAATATCAATAGGATGGTGCCATCTCCCCACGGCTCAGGCGGCCGTGCCTTAATGTGTCCAAACAAATGCCCGAAAGCTTAGGAGGGCACTCGACAGCTTGCCTTCCCTCCGTATTACCAACAGCATTCTCCTGCACTTTCCGGTAAGAATTTGCATATGCCGACGCGTTTCGAGTCGGAACGACTCTTCTTCGTGGGCTTTTCACAAATGAAGCACAAACTCCTTTTTGCCTTTACGATGCTCTTTTATTGCAAATGAGGCCCCCTGGTGGGCCTTACTCCGCGTTGATAACCGCTGTGCATTTTGGGCTCAGTAGTCCTAAAAAAAAAGGAGAGTTCACATTATTCCATAAGTTGGTGTACTTTCCATTTGCGACATTTCAATTATATATTTTCCTTTAGTAAGGTCCAGTCAATGTCAGGAGAGTGCATTTAACATTTAACAGCAGTTTCCAGATCCCAGCCTCCTTTTCAATATCAATAGGATGGGAACCTGTGTTTTTTCAGTGAATTTCTAATGTTTTTCAAATGCTAATTTCTAACCATAGCGTCCCTGAAACCTATGTTTTTTTCAGTGAATTTCAAAGGTTTTTTAAATGCTAATTTCTAAGTATAATGTGCAAAAAATACTTTTTCTTAGTTTTTTAATTTTTATAAAAATAATGTAATGTTTTCTCTTTTCTAAAATATAAATATACATTTTTTTTAAAAAGTGGATTTGCGTACCGATTGTGTACCAGTCTCGGTGGGTGTGCGAATCCAAGAATTTGGGCGCCATATTGGTTAAGTCATGTAGGATGTGCTTTCGGTATGCCAAGGGTGCGCGGATCTTGGTACTGTGTAACATCACGTACGTATTTCCGGGGGTCGCGTCAGGTGCGCGAATCCACCGCAAATTTTTGTGTTTTAAAAGTATATGTATATAATTTTAATATGTATATTATAGCAAGAGATTATTTAATCTAATTCTAAATATCATATATTTGTAATAAAGATATATTATTGTTAAATATATTTTTCGGGAATCACGTCAGGTGCGCGCTGGTTGTGCGCTGGGTGCGCGAATCCCATGTGACTTCAAAAGAAACAAGTTCATTGGTTAAGAACCTTTTAATTCTAGAACTTGAGGGACTCCACCCATTTTTTTCATTTCTTCAAGAGCATCACAGTAGACACACCTGTTGTCTTCTGCTCCTCTTCTTTGCCTTTTTTTGGTGTTTTTTTTCACTGATCTAAAAATGGCAGCTGGCAATGCACCTCAGCACCTTCCACCTGAATACGAAGAAGACCTGGAGGAACCCATCAAGAAAAGGTACGAAAGTATAGTGTGGGCATTTTTCTCCATACCACCTGGGGAGAAAAAGGTGAATGCCCAAAAAGTAACCTGCACCATTTGTCAGAATGTCCTCTCATGAGGTTCCGAAAAGAAGTATTCCTGCGGGACGTCATCAATGTTAAAACATTTGCAGGCAATACACCCTCGACGTCTTGCAAGAGAACAGCTTCGACGGGAACAAGAAAAGCAGGCAACTGAGGACAACGCTGCTGGACCTAGCACGTCATCTGCTTCTACATCATCTGGCACACCAAACATCATCCCTGACTTTGCTAGAGTGGAGCAGCATTGTGTAAAATGTAAAAAGATCCTATGTTTTGGTGAGCAATCACTGGATGCCATCCTGGGTGCTATTAGGAAGCACCAGTGTTATTTTTTTTTTTTTTTTTCTCTATGCAATGACTTCATATTTGCATAATTTTTTGAACATGTGCACTGTTGGTTCTGTTTATTTTTTCATTTTTTTTTTTTTTAAAACACCAAAAAAAATCAAAAAAGAGTTAAAAAAATATAAAACAAAAAAGAAAAAAATGGTTCTTTTCAGAACCACCTATTTGGTTAAAAATAGATAAATTTGTAAGTGTTGTATGAATTGTGGTAAGTGGACTATATGGAGAAGTGTATGGGTAGTGCATATGTGATTGCATGAGTGCATGGTTAGTGCCTGGGTGATTGCATAAGTGCATGGGTAGTGCCTGGGTGATTGGAAGGGTGCATGGGTACTGCCTGAGTGATTGAGAAAGTGCATGGGTAGTGCCTGGCTGATTGCATAAGTGCAGGGATAATGTCTGGGTGATTGGAGGAATGCATAGGTACTGCCTCAGTGATTGAAGGAGTGCATGGGTAATGCCTGGGTAATTGCATGAGTGCAGGAGTAATGTCCAGGTGATTGAAGGAGTGCATGGGTACTGCTTGAGTGATTGAAAGAGTACATAGGTAATGCCTGGGTGATTGCATGAGTGCAGGGGTAATGTCTGGGTGATTAGAGGAGTGCATGGGTACTTCCTGAGTGATTCAATGAGTGCATGGGTAATGCCTGGGTGATTGCATGAGTGCAGGGGTAATGTCTGGGTGATTAGAGGAGTGCATAGGTACTGCCTGAGTGATTGAAGGAGTCCATGGATAATGCTTGGGTGATTCCATGAGCACACAAGTAATGTCTGGGTGATTGGAGGGGTGCATGGGTACTGCCTGAGTGATTGAAGGAGTGCATGGGTAATGCTTAGGTGATTCCATGAGGACAGGAGTAATGTGTGGGTGATTGGAGGAGTGTATGGGTACTGCCTGAGTGATTGAATGAGTGCATAGGTAATGCCTGGGTGATTGCATAAGTGTATTGGTAGTGCCTGGGTGATTGGAGGAGTGTATGGGTACTGCCTGAGTGATTGAAGGAGTGCATAGGTAATGTCTGGGTGATTGCATAAGTGCATGGGTAGTGCCTGGGTGACTGGAGGAGTGCATGGGTACTGCCTGAGTGATTAAAGGAGTGCATCAATAATGCCTGGGTGATTTTGAAAGTGCATGGGTAATGCCTGGGTGATTGCATGAGTGCAGAGGTAATGTCTAAGTGATTGGAGGAGTGCATGGGTACTGCCTGAGTGATTAAAGGAGTGCATAGCTAATGCCTGGGTGATTGCATGAGTGCAGGAGTGCAGGAGTAATGTCTGGGTGATTGGAGGAGTGCATGTGTACTGCCTGAGTAATTTTGTTTTTTACATTTTTTTTCAAGTCCTCATATGTCCGATCAGTATGTATATGGAGATAAAAGAAGACTCCGACTTGCTCGCCTGCCAGCCGTATGAGAAGATGCCCAGACACTCCACTAGGGAGGGGATGTATACCATCACGGGATCCCTCTGCAATGCCGTCTGTCCTTTACTCCAATAATACAGGTACTTATAAAGTTGCCACTCTGGGATACCAAATCGTCTTGGTCAAACCCATAGACTCTCAAAACCTGTTTTTACTGATAATTAATCATTGGACCCATTTTAACTAATAATACGAACAAAGAATGAACAAAAACCAATGAGACGGAAAAATCATAAAATGGATGTAGGAAAAAAGAAGAAAAGAAGATACAAGAGTACCGACTGTGAGAAAAAGATGGACCTAGTATAGGGCCAGGAAGCAGAAAGGAGGTGTCTAGTCTAAAGATGTGCTCTCTACCCAATTGTCCCAAATACTCCAAAATTTTGTTCTTTTAGTGGACTGCATTGCCCTGTCCATCTTAGCTATTCTTTTAATCGAGTTAACCCATTCATATTCAAGAGGAGTAATAGGTGAAATCCATTTAATGCACAGCTCTCTACGCGCTAGTAAGACTAGGATGAAAATCATTGCCTTGAGTGCTTTAGATATAATATGGCTGGACTCCTCAGCCGGTATTACCCCAAAAATAACCAGCGCAAGACTGACCTTCACTTCTTGACCCACCATGTCCGACAAAGTTACACCTACTTTCTGCCAGAAGGATTGGATAGAAGGACACCACCGGAACATGTGTGCTTCATCGGCATTAATCTCTCCGCACTTTGGGCACTTCCTCACGGTATGCAAGCCCATTTTTGCCAGTCTTCGAGGTGTCCAATAGGCCTTATGGATGGTAAAAAGGTGATTTTTTCTTAAAGGTGCAGACTTCACGCAATACCACAAAAGAGAAATAGATACTTGCCATAGTGCATCTAGCTCGTACTCCGGCAGTTCCTTCCTCCATGTCACCGTGAACCAGGGGTGTGGGTCTTCTAAAGATTGTACCAACATCCAATACCATGCCGATACCTCCTTTTGTCTCAAGGGGCGCAGAGCTAGTTTGGATTCACAGGGCTCATTTCCCTTTCCCCCCTGTCTTAGAGTCTTAACCCAGCTTAGTAACAGGCAATACTTAAATATGGAGACAAAGCCTTCTGTGATCTCCTGTAGATTTTGCCATGAAATTAGTTCTGCTCCTTCCAGCAACTGACCCCATCTAAGAATTCCCTTTTCTCGTATTGGGATTGCTAGGGAGTCTTGCATACAAGCTGGAGTTCCAGGAGATCTCCAGATAGGGGCATAGTGGCTGTAGTACGGAATCTGTAGTGTTACCCTAATTTGATACCAAATTCTACATGCCCACTGAAGAATCTTTAATCTTACTTTTTTTTTAAATTTGGGGTCTCCAAACTTGTAAAGGAAAAAACTGGATAAATCTGGAGGGCTGAACGTAAGTGCACGAAAATGCGGAGAGAGATTGGAGGAGTCTTTTAACAGCTGCCTAAAAATTTTCAGATGAAAAGCTCTCTGATATTGAAGAAGATCTGGGCTCGCTATGCCCCCATTTTCCTTTTTTTCCCTGAATTTCTTCCACGCAATTCTGGGCCTTTTCTTTCCCCATACTGCCTGAGTGATTGAAGGAGTGCATCAAAAATACCTGGGTGATTTTGTAAGTGCATGGGTAATGCCTGGGTGATTTTGTAAGTGCATGGGTAATGCCTGGGTGCTTGCATGAGTGCAGAGGTAATGTCTGGGTGATTGGAGGAGTGCATGGGTACAGCCTGAGTGATTGAAGTAGTGCATGGGTAATGCCTGGGTGATTGCAAGACTGCACGGCTAGTGCTTGGGTGATTGAAGTAGTACATGGGTACTGCCTGAGAGATTGAAGAAGTACATGAGTAGTGCCTGCATGATTACATGAGTGCAGGGGTAATGTCTGGGCGATTGGAGGAGTGCTTGGGTACTGCCTACGTGATTGAAGGAGTGCATGGGTAATGCCTGGGTGATTCCATGAGTGCAGGAGTAATGTCTGGGTGATTAGAGGAGTGCATGGGTACTGCCTGAGTGATTGAAGGAGTGCATAGGTAATGCCTGGGTGATTGCATAAGTGCATGGGCATTGCCTGGGTGATTGGAGGAGTGCATGGGTACTGCCTGAGTAATTGAAGGAGTACATGGGTACTGCCTCAGTGATTGAAGGAGTGCATGGGTAATGCCTGGGTGATTGCATGTGTGCAGGAGTAATGTCCGGGAGATTGGAGGAGTGCATGGGTACTGCTTAAGTGATTGTAGGAGTACATAAGTAATACCTGGGTGATTGCATGAGTGCAGGGGTAATGTCTGGGTGATTGGAGGAGTGCATGGGTACTTCTTGAGTGATTCAATGAGTGCATGGGTAATGCCTGGGTGATTGCATCAGTGCAGGGGTAATGTCTGGGTAATTGGAGGAGTGCATAGGTACTGCCTAAGTGATTGAAGGAGTCCATGGGTAATGCCTGGGTGATTCCATGAGTACAAAAGTAATGCCTGAGTGATTAAAGGAGTGCATCAATAATGCCTGGGTGATTTTGAAAGTGCATGGGTAATGCCTGGGTGATTTTGTAAGTGCATAGGTAATGTCTGGGTGATTGTATGAGTGCAGAGGTAATGTCTGAGTGATTGGAGGAGTGCATGGATACTGCCTGAGTGATTGAAGGAGTGCATAGATAATGCCTGGGTGATTGCATGAGTGCAGGAGTAATGTCTGGGTGATTGGAGAAGTGCATGTGTTCTGCCTGAGTGATTGAAGGAGTGCATCGAAAATACCTGGGTGATTTTGTAAGTGCATGGGTAATGCCTGGGTGATTTTGTAAGTGCATGGGTAATGCCTCGGTGATTGCATGAGTGCAGAGGTAATGTCTGGGTGATTGGAGGAGTGCATGGGTACTGCCTGAGTGATTGAAGTAGTGCGTGGGTAATGCCTGGGTGATTGCAAGACTGCATAGCTAGTGCTTGGGTGATTGAAGTAGTGCATGGGTACTGCCTGAGAGATTGAAAAAGTGCATGAGTAGTGCCTGCGTGATTGCATGAGTGCAGGGGTAATGTCTGGGTGATTGGAGGACTGCATGGGTACTGCCTAAGTGATTGAAGGAGTGCATGGGTAATGCCTGGGTGATTCCATGAGTGCAGGAGTAATGTCTGTGTGATTAGAGGAGTGCATGGGTACTGCCTGAGTGATTGAAGGAGTGCATGGGTGCTGCCTCAGTGATTGAAGGAGTGCATGGGTAATGCCTGGGTGATTGCATGAGTGCAGGAGTAATGTCTGGGTGATTGGAGGAGTGCATGGGTACTGCTTAAGTGATTGTAGGAGTACATAAGTAATGCCTGGGTGATTGCATGAGTGCAGGGGAAATGTCTGGGTAATTGGATGAGTGCATAGTTACCGACTGCGTGATTGAAGGAGTCCATGGGTAATGCCTGGGTGATTCCATGAGTACAAAAGTAATGTCTGGGTGATTGGAGGAGTGCATGGGTACTGCCTGAGTGATTGAAGGAGTGCCTGGGTAATGCCTGGGTGATTCCATGAGAGCAGAAGTAATGTGTGGGTGATTGGAGTAGTGCATGGGTACTGTCTGAGTGATTGAAGGAGTGCATAGGTAATGCCTGGGTGATTGCATAAGTGCATGGGTGATTGAAGGAGTGCATGGGTAATGCCTGGGTGATTGCATGAGTGCAGGGACAATGTCTGGGTGATTGAAGGAGTGCATGGGTACTGCCTGAGTGATTAAAGGAATGCATCAAAAATGCCTGGGTGATTTTGTAAGTGCATGGGTAATGCCTGGGTGATTTTGTAAGTGCATGGGTAATGCCTGGGTGATTTTGTAAGTGCATGGGTAATGCCTGGGTGATTGCATGAATGCAGTGGTACTGCCTGAGTGATTAAAGGAGTGCATAGGTAATGCCTGGGTGATTGCATGAGTGCAGGAGTAATGTCTGGGTGATTGGAGGAGTGCATGTGTACTGCCTGAGTGATTTATAACACAACATTTTTTTTCATGTCCTCATATGTCCGATCAGTATGTATATGGAGATAAAAGAAGACTCCGACTTGCTCACCTGCCAGCCGTATGAGAAGATGCCAGGACACTCCACTAGGGAGGGGATGTATACCATCACGGGATCCCTCTGCAATGCCGTCTGACCTTTACTCCAATAATACAGGTACTTATAAAGTTGCCACTCTGGGATACCAATTCGTCTTGGTCAAACCCACAGACTCTCAAAACCTGTTTTTACTGATAATTAATCATTGGACCCATTTTAACCAATAATACAAACAAAGAATGAACAAAAACCAATGAGCCGAAAAAATCATAAAATGGATGTAGGAAAAAAGAAGAAAAGAAGATACAAGAGTACCGACTGTGAGAAAAAGATGGACCTAGTATAGGGCCAGAAAGCAGAAAGGAGGTGTCTAGTCTAAAGATGTGCTCTCTACCCAATTGTCCCAAATACTCCAAAATGTTGTTCTTTTAGTGTACTGCATTGCCCTGTCCATCTTAGCTATTCTTTTAATCGAGTTAACCCATTCATATTAGGCCTGGGTGGTAAATTCCGTTCCGCTCGCGGAATTTGCGGAATTTGGGTAATTTCGTGTTTCGCGGAGAACGCGGAATTGCCCAAAATTCCGCAATCTGCGGCTTTGCGGAATTTTTTGCTTGTTCGTGCTTTTAAAGTGCGTGTTCGCAAGATATTTCCCCCAAGCACGCAAACAGCGTTCGCGAACAGGAAAAAAGCATCGCGAACGGGCGGAACAAGCAATTCAGCTTGTTCGCGGAACTTTTGCGTGCTCGCGGAGATTTTTTACCGTTTCGCTGAGCTTTGCATAGTGCGACTACGCAAATTCCGCCCACCCCTAATTCATATTCAAGAGGAGCACTAGGTGAAATCCATTTAATGCACAGCTCTCTACGCGCTAGTAAGACTAGGATGAAAATCAGTGCCTTGAGTGCTTTAGATATAATACGGCTGGACTCCTCAGCCGGTATTACCCCAAAAATAACCAGAGCAAGACTCACCTTCACTTCTTGAACCACCATGTCCGACAAAGTTACACCTACTTTCTGCCAGAATGATTGGATAGAAGGACACCACCAGAACATGTGTGCTTCATCGGCATTAATCTCTCCGCACTTTGGGCACTTCCTCACCGTATGCAAGCCCATTTTTGCCAGTCTTCAAGGTGTCCAATAGGCCATATGGATGGTAAAAAGGTGATTTTTTCTTAAAGGTGCAGACTTCACGCAATACCACAAAAGAGATATAGATACTTGCCATAGTGCCTCTAGCTCGTACTCCGGCAGTTCCTTCCTCCATGTCACCGTGAGCCAGGGGTGTGGGTCTTCTAAAGATTGTACCAACATCCAATACCATGCCGATACCTCCTTTTGTCTCAAGGTGCGCAGAGCTTTTTTGGATTCACAGGGATCATTTCCCTTTCCCCCCTGTCTTAGAGTCTTAACCCAGCTTAGTAACTGGCAATACTTAAATCTGGAGACAAAGCCTTCTGTGATCTCCTGTAGATTTTGGCATGAAATTAGTTCTGCTCCTTCCAGCAACTGACTCCATCTAAGAATTTCCTTTTCTCGTATTGGGATTGCTAGGGAGTCTTGCATACAAGCTGGAGTTCCAGGAGATCTCCAGATAGGGGCATAGTTGTAGTACGGAATCTGTAGTGTTACCCTATTTTGATACCAAATTCTACATGCCCACTGAAGTATCTTTAATCTTACTTTTTTTTAAAATTTGGGGTCTCCAAACTTGTAAAGGAAAAAACTGGATAAATCTGGAGGGCCGAACGTAAGTGCACGAAAAAGCGGAGAGAGATTGGAGGAGTCTTTTAACAGCTGCCTAAAAATTTTCAGATGAAAAGCTCTCTGATATTGAAGAAGATCTGGGCTCGCTTTGCCCCCATTTTTCTTCTTTTCCCTGAATTTCTTCCACGCAATTCTGGGCCTTTTCTTTCCCCATACTGCCTGAGTGATTGAAGGAGTGCATCAAAAATACCTGGGTGATTTTGTAAGTGCATGGGTAATGCCTGTGTGATTTTGTAAGTGCATGGGTAATGCCTGGGTGATTGCATGAGTGCAGAGGTAATGTCTGGGTGATTGGAGGAGTGCATGGGTACTGCCTGAGTGATTGAAGTAGTGCATGGGTAATGCCTGGGTGATTGCAAGACTGCATGGCTAGTGCTTGGGTGATTGAAGTAGCACATGGGTACTGCCTGAAGATGGAAGAAGTACATGAGTAGTGCCTGCTTGATTGCATGAGTGCAGGGGTAATTTCTGGGCAATTGGAGGAGTGCATGGGTACTGCCTAAGTGATTGAAGGAGTGCATGGGTAATGCCTGGGTGATTCCATGAGTGCAGGAGTAACGTCTGGGTGATTAGAGGAGTGCATGGGTACTGCCTGAGTGATTGAAGGAGTGCATGGGTAATGCCTGGGTGATTGAATAAGTGCATGGGCAGTGCCTGGGTGATTGGAGGAGTGCATGGGTACTGCCTGAGTGATTGAAGGAGTACATGAGTACTGCCTCAGTGATTGAAGGAGTGCATGGGTAATACCTGGGTGATTGCATGAGTGCAGGAGTAATGTCCGGGTGATTAGAGGAGTGCATGGGTACTGCTTAAGTGATTGTAGGAGTACATAAGTAATACCTGGGTGATTGCATGAGTGCAGGGGTAATGTCTGGGTGATTGGAGGTGTGCATGGGTACTTCTTGAGTGATTCAATGAGTGCATGGGTAATGCCTCGGTGATTGCATCAGTGCAGGGGTAATGTCTGGGTAATTGGAGGAGTGCATAGGTACTGCCTGAGTGATTGAAGGAGTCCATGGGTAATGCCTGGGTGATTCCATGAGTACAAAGTAATGCCTGAGTGATTAAAGGAGTGCATCAATAATGCCTGGGTGATTGCATGAGTGCAGTAAATAATGTCTGGGTGATTGGAGAAGTGCATGTGTTCTACCTGAGTGATTGAAGGAGTGCATCGAAAATACCTGGGTGATTTTGTAAGTGCATGGGTAATGCCTGGGTGATTTTGTAAGTGCATGGGTAATGCCTGGGTGATTGCATGAGTGCAGAGGTAATGTCTGGGTGATTGGAGGAGTGCATGGGTACTGCCTGAGTGATTGAAGTAGAGCATGGGTAATGCATGGGTGATTGCAAGACTGCATGGCTATTGCTTGGGTGATTGAAGTAGTGCATGGGTACTGCCTGAGAGATTGAAGAAGTGCATGAGTAGTGCCTGCGTGATTGCATGAGTGCAGGGGTAATATCTGGGTGATTGGAGGAGTGCATGGGTACTGCCTAATGGATTGAAGGAGTGCATGGGTAATGCCTGGGTGATTCCATGAGTGCAGGATTAATGTCTGGGTGATTAGAGGAGTGCATGGGTACTGCCTGAGTGATTGAAGGAGTGCATAGGTAATGCCTGGGTGATTGCATAAGTGCATGGGCAGTGCCTGGGTGATTGGAGGAGTGCATGGGTACTGCCTGAGTGATTGAAGGAGTGCATGGGTACTGCCTCAGTGATTGAAGGAGTGCATGGGTTATGCCTGGGTGATTGCATGAGTGCAGGAGTAATGTCCGGGTGATTGGAGGAGTGCATGGGTACTGCTTAAGTGATTGTAGGAGTACATAAGTAATGCCTGGGTGATTGCATGAGTGCAGGGGTAATGTCTGTGTAATTGGAGGAGTGCATAGGTACTGCCTGAGTGATTGAAGGAGTCCATGGGTAATGCCTGGGTGATTCCATGAGTACAAAAGTAATGTCTGGGTGATTGGAGGAGTGCATGGGGACTGCCTGGGTGATTGAAGGAGTGCATGGGTAATGCCTGGGTGATTCCATGAGAGCAGAAGTAATGTGTGGGTGATTGGAGGAGTGAATGGGTACTGCCTGAGTGATTGAAGGAGTGCATAGGCAATGCCTGGGTGATTGCATAAGTGCATGGGTGATTGAAGGAGTGCATGGGTAATGCCTGGGTGATTGCATGAGTGCAGGGGCAATGTCTGGGTGATTGGAGGAGTGCATGGGTACTGCCTGAGTGATTAAAGGAATGCATCAAAAATGCCTGGGTTATTTTGAAAGTACATGGGTAATGCCTGGGTGATTTTGTAAGTGCATGGGTAATGCATGGCTGATTGCATGAGTGCAGTGGTACTGCCTGAGTGATTAAAGGAGTGCATAGGTAATGCCTGGGTGATTGCTTGAGTGCAGGAGTAATGTCTGGGTGATTGGAGGAGTGCATGTGTACTGCCTGAGTTATTGAAGTAGTGCATCAATAATGCCTTGGTGATTTTGTAAGTGCATGGGTAATGCCTGGGTGATTGCATGAGTGCAGAGGTAATGTCTGGGTGATTGGAGGAGTGCATGGGTACTGCTTGAGTGATTGAAGGACCACATGGGTAATGCCTGGGTGATTGCAAGACAGCATGGTTAGTGCCTGGGTGATTGGAGGAGTGCATGGGTACTGCCTGGGTGATTGCGTAAGTGCATAGGTAGTGCCTGGGTGATTGAAGGAGTGCATGGGTACTGCCTAAGTGATTGAAGGAGTGCATGTGTAATGCCTGGGTAATTGCATGAGTGCAGGAGTAGTGTCTGGGTGATTGGAGGAGTGCATGTATACTGCCTGAGTGATTTTTTTTAATTTTTTTTTTAATTTTCAAGTTCTCATATGTCCGATCAGTATATATATGGAGATAAAAGAAGACTCCGACTTGCTCGCCTGCCAGCCATATGAGAAGATGCCCGGACACTGCACTAGAGAGGGGATGTATACCATCACGGGAACCCTCTGCAAGGCCGTCTGTCCTTTACTCCAATAATACAGGTACTTATAAAGTTGCCACTCTGGGAAACGAATTCGTCTTGGTCAAACCCACAGACTCTCAAAACCTGTTTTTACTGATAATTAATCATTGGACCCATTTTAACCAATAATACGAACAAAGAATGAACAAAAACCAATGAGACGAAAAAATCATAAAATGGATGTAGGAAAAAAGAAGAAAAGAAGATACAAGAGTACCGACTGTGAGAAAAAGATGGACCTAGTAAAGGGCCAGAAAGCAGAAAGGAGGTGTCTAGTCTAAAGATGTGCTCTCTACCCAATTGTCCCAAATACTCCCAAATTGTTTTCCTTTAGTGGACTGCATTGCCCTGTCCATCTTAGCTATTCTTTTAATTGAGTTAACCCATTCATATTCAAGAGGAGCAATAGGTGAAATCCATTTAATGCACAGCTCTCTATGCGCTAGTAAGACTAGGATGAAAATCAGTGCCTTGAGTGCTTTAGATATAATACGGCTGGACTCCTCAGACGGTATTACCCCAAAAATAACCAGAGCAAGACTCATCTTCACTTCTTGACCCACCATGTCCGACAAAGTTACACCTACTTTCTGCCAGAAGGATTGGATAGAAGGACACCACCAGAACATGTGTGCTTCATCGGCATTAATCTCTTGGCACTTTGGGCACTTCCTCACGGTATGCAAGCCCTTTTTTGCCAGTCTTCAAGGTGTCCAATAGGCCTTATGGATGGTAAAAAGGTGATTTTTTCTTAAAGGTGCAGACCACGCAATACCACAAAAGAGATATAGATACCTGCCATAGTGCCTCTAGCTCGTACTCCTGCAGTTCCTTCCTCCATGTCACCGTGAACCAGGGGTGTGGGTCTTCTAAAGATTGTACCAACATCCAATACCATGCCGATACCTCCTTTTGTCTCAAGGGGCGCAGAGCTATTTTGGATTCACAGAGCTCCTTTCCCTTTCCCCCCTGTCTTAGAGTCTTAACCCAGCTTAGTAACTGGCAATACTTAAATCTGGAGACAAAGCCTTCTGTGATCTCCTGTAGATTTTGCCATGAAATTAGTTCTGCTCCTTCCAGCAACTGACTCCATCTAAGAATTCCCTTTTCTCGTATTGGGATTGCTAGGGAGTCTTGCATACAAGCTGGAGTTCCAGGAGATCTCCAGATAGGGGCATAGTGGCTGTAGTACGGAATCTGTAGTGTTACCCTAATTTGATACCAAATTCTACATGCCAACTGAAGAATCTTTAATCTTACTCTTTTTTTTAAATTTGGGGTCTCCAAACTTGTAAAGGAAAAAACTGGATAAATCTGGAGGGCCGAACGTAAATGCACGAAAAAGCAGAGAGAGATTGGAGGAGTCTTTTAACAGCTGCCTAAAAATTTTCAGATGAAAAGCTCTCTGATATTGAAGAAGATCTGGGCTCGCTATACCCCCATTTTCCTTCTTTTCCCTGAATTTCTTCCACGCAATTCTGAGCCTTTTCTTTCCCCTTACTGCCTGAGTGATTGAAGGAGTGCATCAATAATACCTGGGTGATTTTGTAAGTGCATGGGTAATGCCTGGGTGATTTTGTAAGTGCATGGGTAATGCCTGGGTGATTGCATGAGTGCAGAGGTAATGTCTGGGTGATTGGAGGAGTGCATGGGTACTGCCTGAGTGATTGAAGTAGTGCATGGGTAATGCCTGGGTGATTGCAAGACTGCATGGCTAGTGCTTGGGTGTTTGAAGTAGTACATGGGTACTGCCCGAGAGATTGAAGAAGTACATGAGTAGTGCCTGCGTGATTGCATGAGTGCAGGGGTAATGTCTGGGCGATTGGAGGAGTGCATGGGTACTGCCTAAGTGATTGAAGGAGTGCATGGGTAATGCCTGGGTGATTCCATGAGTGCAGGAGTAATGTCTGGGTGATTAGAGGAGTGCATGGGTACTGCCTGAGTGATTGAAGGAGTGCATAGGTAATGCCTGGGTGATTGCATAAGTGCATGGGCAGTGCCTGGGTAATTGGAGGAGTGCATGGGTACTGCCTGAGTGATTGAAGGAGTACATGGGTACTGCCTCAGTGATTGAAGGAGTGCATGGGTAATGCCTGGGTGATTGCATGAGTGCAGGAGTAATGTCTGGGTGATTGGAGGAGTGCATGGGTACTGCTTAAGTGATTGTAGGAGTACATAAGTAATACCTGGGTGATTGCATAAGTGCAGGGGTAATGTCTGGGTGATTGGAGGAGTGCATGGGTACTTCTTGAGTGATTCAATGAGTGCATGGGTAATGCCTGGGTGATTGCATCAGTGCATGGGTAATGTCTGGGTAATTGGAGGAGTGCATAGGTACTGCCTGAGTGATTGAAGGAGTCCATGGGTAATGCCTGGGTGATTCCATGAGTACAAAAGTAATGCCTGAGTGATTAAAGGAGTGCATCAATAATGCCTGGGTGATTGCATGAGTGCAGTAAATAATGTCTGGGTGATTGGAGAAGTGCATGTGTTCTGCCTGAGTGATTGAAGGAGTGCATCGAAAATACCTGGGTGATTTTGTAAGTGCATGGGTAATGCCTGGGTGATTTTGTAAGTGCATGGGTAATGCCTGGGTGATTGCATGAGTGCAGAGGTAATGTCTGGGTGACTGGAGGAGTGCATGGGTACAGCCTGAGTAATTGAAGTAGTGCATGGGTAATGCCTGGGTGATTTCAAGACTGCATGGCTAGTGCTTGGGTGATTGAAGTAGTGCATGGGTACTGCCTGAGAGATTGAAGAAGTGCATGAGTAGTGCCTGCTTGATTGCATGAGTGCAGGGGTAATGTTTGGTTGATTGGAGGAGTGCATGGGTACTGCCTAAGTGATTGAAGGAGTGCATGGGTAATGCCTGGGTGATTCCATGAGTGCAGGAGTAATGTCTGGGTGATTAGAGGAGTGCATGGGTACTGCCTGAGTGATTGAAGGAGTGCATAGGTAATGCCTGGGTGATTGAAGGAGTGCATGGGTACTGCCTCAGTGATTGAAGAGTGCATGTGTAATGCCTGGGTGATTGCATGAGTGCAGGAGTAATGTCCGGGTGATTGGAGGAGTGCATGGGTACTGCTTAAGTGATTGTAGGAGTACATAAGTAATGCCTGGGTGATTGCATGAGTGCAGGGGTAATGTCTGGGTAATTGGAGGAGTGCATAGGTACTGCCTGAGTGATTGAAGTAGTTCATGGGTAATGCCTGGGTCATTCCATGAGTACAAAAGTAATGTCTGGGTGATTGGAGGAGTGCATGGGTACTGCCTGAGTGATTGAAGGAGTGCATGGATAATGCCTGGGTGATTCCATGAGAGCAGAATTACTGTGTGGGTGTTTGGAGGAGTGCATGGGTACTGCCTGAGTGATTGAAGGAGTGCATAGGTAATGCCTGGTTGATTGCATAAGTGCATGGGTGATTGAAGGAGTGCATGGGTAATGCCTGGGTGATTGCATGAGTGCAGGGGCAATGTCTGGGTGGTTGGAGGAGTGCATGGGTACTGCCTGAGTGATTAAAGGAATGCATAGGTAATGCCTGGGTTATTTTGAAAGTGCATGGGTAATGCCTGGGTGATTTTGTAAGTACATGGGTAATGCCTGGGTTATTTTGTAAGTGCATGGGTAATGCCTGGGTGATTGCAGGAGTGCAGTGGTACTACCTGAGTGATTAAAGGAGTGCATAGGTAATGCCTGGGTGATTGCATGAGTGCAGGAGTAATGTCTGGGTGATTGGAGGAGTGCATGTGTACTGCCTGAGTTATTGAAGTAGTGCATCAATAATGCCTTGGTTATTTTGTAAGTGCATGGGTAATGCCTGGCTGATTTGTAAGTGCATGGGTAATGCCTGGGTGATTGCATGAGTGCAGAGGTAATGTCTGGGTGATTGGAGGAGTGCATGGGTACTGCCTGAGTGACTGAAGGGCCGCATGAGTAATGCCTGGGTGATTGCAAGACAGCATGGTTAGTGCCTGGGTGATTGAAGGAGTGCATGGGTACTGCCTGAGTGATTGAAGGAGAGCATGTGTAATGCCTGGGTAATTGCATGAGTGCAGGTGTAATGCCTGGGTGATTGGAGGAGTTCATGGGTACTGCCTGAGTGATTGAAGGAGTGGATGGGTAATGCCTGGGTGATTGTATGAGTGCATGGGTAGTGCCTGGGTGATTAGAGGAGTGCATGGGTACTGCCTGAGTGATTGAAAAACTGCATGGGTAGTGCCTGGGTGATTGCATAAGTGCAGGGGTAATGTCTGGGTGATTGGAGGAGTGTATGGGTACTGCCTCAGTGATTGAAGGAGTGCATGGGTAATGCCTCGGTGATTGCATGAGTACAAGAGTGATGTCTGGGTGATTGGAGGAGTGCATGGGTACTGCCTGAGTGATTGAAGGAGTGCATAGGTAATGCCTGGGTGATTGCATGAGAGCAGGGGTACTGCCTGGGTGATTGAAGTAGTGCATGGGTAATGCCTGGGTGATTCCATGAGTGCAGGAGTAAGGTCTGGGTAATTGGAGGAGTGCATGAGTACTTCCTGAATGATTCAAGGAGTGCATGGGTAATGCCTGGGTGATTGCAAGTGTGTAGGAGTAATGTCTGGATAATTGGAGGAGTGGTTCGGTACTGCCTGAGTGATTGAAGGAGTGCATAGGTAATGCCTGGGTTATTGCATAGGTGCATGGGTAGTACCTGGGTGATTGGAGGAGTGCATTGGTACTGCCTGACTGATTGAATGAGTGCATTGGTAGTGCCTGGGTGATTGCAGGAGTGCAAAGGTAATGTCTGGGTCATTGGAGGAGTGCATGTGTACTGCCTGAGTGATTGAAGGAGTCCATCAATTTTGCCTGGTGATTTTGTAAGTGCGTGGGTAATGCCTGGGTGTTTTTGTAAGTGCATGGGTAATGCCTGGGTGATTGCATGAGTGCAGAGGTAATGTCTGGGTGATTGGAAGAGTGCATGGGTACTGCCTGGGTGATTGCACGAGTGCATGGGTAGTGCCTGGGTGATTCCATAGTGCAGGAGTAATGGTGCAGGAGTAATGTCTGGGTGATTGGAGGAGTGCATGGGTACTGCCTGAGTGATTGAAGCAGTGCATTGGTAGTGCCTGGGTGATTGCATGAGTGCACAGGTAATGTCTGTGTGATTGGAGGAGTTCATGGGTAATGTCTAACTGTCATAGACATATGTAGCTTTATTCAGAGTCATAAAAAGAAATCCATAAAAGCAGTTGTACAAATATAAAACATACCTCGGTATTATTTCATCACAAGTAATAAAATACAATCCGAAACGTTAAAAAAGGCAATGTAAACATACGGTCCGATAGTTAAAAGAAAAAAATAACACATCTGTCTTACGTGTTTTCCATTCACTAATTATACAGATATAATCCTAACATTTTAATGTGCAAATATGCAATGATTTCCACATTAATTTCCGATATCGCCTCTTCCCAAGGCCCTTACTACCTATGCCCCTAAGTTGTATGAGCCTATTGCCATTTTCTAAATAGTCGCTAAGGTCATGCTCTCTCTGACATAGAAAGCGGCCCATAAAAATGATGACATTTTGCAACAAATTTCAAGTGTCGGCAAAGATTGTAGGTACAAATAAGCAGGGCGATATTGTGTAAAACCTAACTGACTTATAATTGGTACAATGTACCGCTTCCTATGTTGGGAATAAAATTTACACAAAAGAACCACATGTATAGTGTTCTGGGGCATCCTGTCGTCACAGGGGCAGTTTATCAATTGTGTGGACCAATCATTCACTGTGGAAAAACTGCATAATCAATGGAATATATCCAATCTTAAACGTGTAAGAACAAACCTATGCCGGGGATTTAAAACAGATTTGAGGTAAGGCTGTATATTAAAAGTAGTTAAAATCAGTTGATTATTTAATACAGAAGGTTTTGGGAGTTCAGATGTCAAATCGAGATTTTAAAAGTGTATCATGGATTCCCTTTTCAACGATTTTCTGCTGATTGTAACTAACTGATCCTGTTTCTCAAAATATTCGGGATGGGCCATGTTGTAAAAAAAACGTTTAACTTATGACAGCCACAGAATGGACATATATGAGATTGATTTAAGACAATCAGCTATTATTGCTTAGTTAAGGTCTGTATATTCTGAGGCCCAGATTTTATGCCACAGCAAGATGGGTTCTAACTTGATTAAGTTTATAAGGAGAGATGCACCAAGTTCGGAGTGGAATACATATACTTTTGGGGATCGCTAAAAGATGTCTGAAAAAATCATTTTCTACTTATTGCAACTCTGCGCATGTCTTATGACCCCATATTCCTGCCCCATAAAGTGCTATGCTAATGCATTTTGCTTTATATATCTTCATCATCATATCTGGCGGGTTAGTTCCCAAACGTCTTGCAAAGTTTCTGAGGGCCCAGCAGGCCTTACTAAACAGGATCTTTCTGTTTACAATGGCCTTCCTCCACAGCCCTTCCTTGTCTAATAGGACTCCAAGATAAGAAAAGTTGTCCGTAAAGCTGATCTTTGTTCCATTTATTGCTATGTTTCTACATTTATTACTATTTTTGCCACACTTCATAATGAATGTTTTGGATTGGTTAACGTGTAGACCCAATTTTATCATATATTCGACAAAGTTGGTAAGCAATGACAGTAAAACCAGTGGAGTACGGGCCATGAGAACAGCGTCATCAGCGTAGAGGAGGGCCGGGACAGGGTGCGTACCAATTTGCGGAAGATCTTTTGCTGCTGCTACAAGCTCCTCCCCCACACTGTTTATATATAGAGAAAACAGGAAGGGGGCCAGGGCGCACCCCTGTATCAACCCTCTCTCTACGCTGAAAGCTTCGGTGCATTCTCCACTTGCACCAAATCTTACCTTGGCTCTGCACCCCATATTTAGGTCTCTCAATAAGCTAATAATTGACAACTCCACCACCATATCTTTCAGTTTTGACCAGAGCTTGTCGTGTATTATGCAGTCAAAAGCCGATGAAGATCGACAAAGGCTAGGTAAATCTGTCCTCCCTTTTTAATCTTAACATATTTACCAATAAGCATATTTAAATTGAGGCTCTGCTCTATTGTCCCAATCCCGGGGCGGAAGCCATATTGCAGATCTGACAATTTACAGTGCGATTCAGCCCACTGCTGTAATCTTTCCAAGATTATCCGTCCCGCTACCTTTGCTAGAAAGTCAATCAAGGAGATTGGCCTATAGCATGCTGGATTTAAACGGTCTCCTTTTTTATATATCGGAACAATGATTGATTCTCCCCACGATGGTAAGAATCCTATTATACAACTTGCCCTCAATACTTGGGTCAACGGGGGTCCCCACAAGTTGATGTTATCTTTGTACAGGTCAACTGGGATTGCATCTGGTCCTGCGGCTTTGCTACTTTTACTAGCTTCAAATGCGCTAGTAACTTCCTCCAGAGAAAAAGGGGAAATGGCGGAGGGTTGGAACATGGTTAAGGTCTCATTGTGAATTTGTCACTGATCTTGTATATTTCTTATAGGAGGGGCAGAATAAATACTAGCAAAATGATTAATCCATTCTTCCTCCAGTATTGCAGTCTCGATCTTAGGATGCACCTCTGTGCTCCATGGTGAGGAATTAATTATCCTCCAGAATGTTCTATCGTCTTTACTAATACTAGCCTCCTGTAGGGACTCCCAGGTAGTCTCTCTTAAGTGCCGTTTCCTCCTCTTTACTACCTGTTTGTAGTCTGACCTACATTGGTGAACCTCACTATTGCTCCTGGGTGTTCTGTGTAAAGCCTCCTTAAGGTGCTTATGGGCTTTACTGCATAAGGTTTCAAACCAACCCCTTTCCCCCTTTTTTGTCTTCCTTCTTGTGACCAGAAGGCTCTCCTTAATGCATTGTGTATAGGCCAAGAAAGCTGCAATCATTTCCTTTGGGGGTGTATTTTCGTTTAAACATAGATTAAAGTCTTCTTTCCTATTGCGTATTAACTGGTTAAGAAGATCTTTAGGGTTGATCTGAGTCCACCGCAAAGTATAACCATTACGCCGAGCAAGTTCAATCCCCTCTACCTGTGGAATCTCTTTATCCTCCCCCTGTTTAAAAAGGTAATGCCTGGGTGATTGCATAAGTGCATGGGTAGTACCTGGGTGATTGGAGGAGTGCATGGGTACTGTCTAACTGAACTGATTGAAGGAGTGCTTAGGTAATGCCTGGGTGATTGTATTAGTGCATGGGTAGTGCCTGGGTGATTGGAAGAGTGCATGGGTACTGCCTGGGTGTTTGCATGAGTGCATGGGTAGTGCCTGGGTGATTCCATGAGTGCAGGAGTAATGTCTGGGTGATTGGAGAAGTGCATGGATACTGCCTGAGTGATTGAAGGAGTGCATGTGTAATGCCTGGGTGATTGCATTGAGTGCAGGTGTAATGTGTGGGTGATTGGAGGAGTGCATGGGTACTGCCTGAGTGATTGAAGGAGTGGATGGGTAATGCCTGTGTGATTGCATGAGTGCATGGGCAGTGCCTGGGTGATTGGAGGAGTGCATGGGTACTGCCTGAGTGATTGAAGGAGTGCATGGGTAATGCCTGGGTGATTGCATGAGTGCAGGGGTAATGTCTGGGTGATTGGAGGAGTGCATGGGTACTCAATAAGTACAAAAAAGGGGTACCCCTAATAACGTCTCCTATATCAGGGTCTGCATAATATGTGAAAAACCATATAGGAAACATGGTGAGCAATGGACTGTCTGATCACACCCTTAGCCATGACATACGATTGTCTTTTGATTGTATTTATGCATTCTCGAAATTAATTGCAAATTCATGAGATTCATGAGATTAGCATTATTGGATCACACCCTTAGCCATGACATACGATTGTCTTTTGATTGTATTTATGCATTCTCGAAATTAATTGCAAATTCATGAGATTAGCATTATTAGATAAACCAGTATACTTGAGAGAATAGGTCAGAAATGAACAGAACATTATTTGTTTTAATGTTATGCATATATCATTGCATTTTGTCTTTTTATAATATATAAGGAAAATATAAGAAAAAGAAATAAAGAAATTAGAAAGAATTTTTATGTTAACAAATGATGAATGAATAAAATTTATTAAAAAAAATAAAAAAATATGTGTTTATGACATCAAACAATTTTTGGGTGGTTACATAATTGTTTATTGCATTTAGACAGTCCATTGCTCACCATGTTTCCTATATGGTTTTTCACATATGGAGTGCATGGGTACTGCCTGTGTGATTGAAGGAGTGGATGGGTAATGCCTGGGTGATTGCATGAGTGCATGGGTAGTGCCTGGGTGATTGAAGGTGTGCATGGGTACTGCCTGAATGATTGAAGGAGTGCATGGGTAATGCCTGGGTGATTCTATGAGTGCAGGAGTAATGTCTGGGTAAATGGAGGAGTGCATGGGTACTGCCTGAATGATTAAAGGAGTGCATGGGTAATGCCTGGGTGATTGCAAGAGTGCAGGAGTAATGTCTGGGTGATTGGAGGAGTGCATGGGTACTACCTGAGTGATTGAAGGAGTGCATAGGTAATGCCTGGGTGATTGCATAAGTGCATGGGTAGTGCCTGTGTGATTGGAGGAGTGCATGGGTACTGCCTGAGTGATTCCATTAGTGCAGGAGTAATGTATGGGTGATTGGAGGAGTGCATGGATAGTACCAGAGTGCATGGATGAGTACATGAGTAATGCCTGGGTGATTGCATGAGTGCAGGGGTAATGCCTGGGTGATTGGAGGAGTGCATGGGTACTGCCTAAGTGATTGAAGGACTGGATGGGTAATGCCTGGGTGATTACATGAGTGCATGGGTAGTGCCTGGGTGATTGCAGGAGTGCATGGGTACTGCCTGAATGATTCAAGGAGTGCATGGGTAATGCCTGGGTGATTCTGTGAGTGCAGGAGTAATGTCTGGCTGATTGGAGGAGTGCATGGGTACTGCCTGAATGATTCAAGGAGTGCATGGGTAATGCCTTGGTGATTGCAACATTGCAGGAGTAATGTCTCGGTGATTGGAGGAGTGCATGTGTACTGCCTGAGTGATTGAAGGAGAGCATAGGTAATGCCTGGGTGATCGCATAAGTGCATGGGTAGTACCTGTGTGATTGGAGGAGTGCATGGGTACTGCCTGAGGGATTGAAGTAGTGCATGGGTAGTGCCTGTGTGATTCCATGAGTGCAGGGATAATGTCTGGGTGATTGGAGGAGTGCATGGGTACTGCCTAAGTGATTGAAGGAGTGCTTGGGTAATGCCTGGGTGATTCCATGAATGCAGGAGTAATGTTTGGGTGATTGGAGGAGTGCATGGGTAGTACCAGAGTGCATGGATTAGTACATGAGTAATGCCTGGGTGATTGCATTAGTGTACAGATAGTGCCTGGTTGATTGGAGGAGTACATAGGTAGTGTCTGGGTGATATTATAAGTGTATTGGTACTGCCTAGGTGATTGGAGAAGTGCATGGATAGTGCATGGGTGATGGGAGGAGTGTGGGAATAGTGCCAAACTGTATAGATAAGTGCATGGGTTGTATTTGAAAAAATGAAGGAGTGCATTAAAATCGACTGTAAACATTAGTACATATCATCATGCTTATTACATTATTTCATCTTACCTTTTTTATTAAAGAAGATACAAAACTTAGTGGAACTATTTTATAGTAGTATTGTTGTGAACTGAATTTAAAATCTTTTCAAACTTTAGTATTACCTTCCTTAAAAAAGAAGAAAAATTGTTATTGCATATAATATTATAGTTTTAAGAACACAACATAATTTTAGAATTACATAACATATTCAGTTTCCCTTTTTGCTGTTCTCAGATTCTACTGAATTTCACCAACCACAGTGATTTCAATGTAGATCATCATACAACAGCGGGGAAAAAAATACAATCAATGAGATTGTAAAAAACAAAAAAAAATCTGTGTTGAAAATATTTACAACAAGTGCAACTATCTGTTTACCTATCTACAGTTTGTAAATTACATTCTTCAACTACATTAAATCTTTTACTTCTCTCAAGTACATTTTGTAAAATATACACTCTCATTTACATCGCGTATAATATAAAGATCAAATATATAAACTACTTCTTTCAAACACAATTTTGCAAATGCAATAAGAATTAGCACAAATAATAATCCAAACAGTAATTGTTCAAATCTTCCCAATGGGCTGAATAATGTTTCTAAAACCATTTGCATTGAAAATATAAAAAAACAACCTCATTAATTTGTGTTCACATCTTCCCAATAGGCCGAATGATGTTTTCAAAACTTTGGCATAAAAAATATCAGATATGAATTTGGTAATTAATAAGGCAACCTACATTTGAATTCCAAATGGGCATCATTACAATGTGCCCATCCTTTATTGCACTTTAAATACACAGTATAGTGTCCAGATGTTGTAGTAGGTCCATCATGAAAAATAATAGCCACTGCTTTAAAAGTTCTTCCTGAAATTGATACTTGACTTGCCACAAAAATTTGTATTTTGGTTTCCAATTTTCTTCTATCTGCTCTACAACGTTGTAGCATTAAAATGACATATTGTCCAAACCTTTCTATACATAATGTTGACAACTTTTCTGATTTACAATGAGAACATTTCATATTTTGATTAGCTGGTTTTACTAATTTGCTAAAAGACACTGATTTGCAATCTGGTATTGTCAAATATATGAATCGTTCAGTGTCTATTTCAGTGGTAGAAGAAAATGAACACTCTTGAGTGCAGGAGTAATGTCTGGGTGATTGGACGAGTGCATGTGTACTGCCTGAGTGATTGAAGTAGTGCATCAATAATGCCTTGGTGATTTTGTAAGTGCATGGGTAATGCCTGGCTGATTTTGCAAGTGCATGTGTAATGCCTGGGTGATTGCATGAGTGCAGAGATAATGTATGGGTGATTGGAGGAGTGCATGGGTACTGCCTAAGTGATTGAAGGACCGCATGGGTAATGCCTGGGTGATTGCAAGACAGCATGGGTAGTGCCTGGGTGATTGGAGGAGTGCATGGGTGGTTGAAGAAGTGCATGAGTAGTGCCTGCATGACTGCATGAGTGCAGGAGTAATGTGTGGGTGATTGTAGGAGTGCATGGGTACTGCCTAAGTGATTGAAGGAGTGCATGGGTAATGCCTGGGTAATTGCATAAGTGCATAGGTAGTGCCTGGGTGATTGAAGGAGTGCATGGGTATTGCCTGAGTGATTGAAGGAGTGCATGTGTAATGCCTGGGTAATTGCATGAGTGCAGGTGTAATGCCTGGGTGATTGGAGGAGTGCATGGGTAGTACCAGAGTACATGGATTAGTACATGAGTAATGCCTGGGTGATTGCATTAGTGTACAGATAGTGCCTGGTTGATTGGAGGAGTACATAGGTAGTGTCTGGGTGATATTATAAGTGTATTGGTACTGCCTAGGTGATTGGAGAAGTGCATGGATAGTGCATGGGTGATGGGAGGAGTGTGGGAATAGTGCCAAACTGTATAGATAAGTGCATGGGTTGTATTTGAAAAAATGAAGGAGTGCATTAAAATCGACTGTAAACATTAGTACATATCATCATGCTTATTACATTATTTCATCTTACCTTTTTTATTAAAGAAGATACAAAACTTAGTGGAACTATTTTATAGTAGTATTGTTGTGAACTGAATTTAAAATCTTTTCAAACTTTAGTATTACCTTCCTTAAAAAAAGAAGAAAAATTGTTATTGCATATAATATTATAGTTTTAAGAACACAACATAATTTTAGAATTACATAACATATTCAGTTTCCTTTTTGCTGTTCTCAGATTCTACTGAATTTCACCAACCACAGTGATTTCAATGTAGATCATCATACAACAGCGGGAAAAAAATACAATCAATGAGATTGTAAAAAACAAAAAAATCTGTGTTGAAAATATTTACAACAAGTGCAACTATCTGTTTACCTATCTACAGTTTGTAAATTACATTCTTCAACTACATTAAATCTTTTACTTCTCTCAAGTACATTTTGTAAAATATACACTCTCATTTACATCGCGTATAATATAAAGATCAAATATATAAACTACTTCTTTCAAACACAATTTTGCAAATGCAATAAGAATTAGCACAAATAATAATCCAAACAGTAATTGTTCAAATCTTCCCAATGGGCTGAATAATGTTTCTAAAACCATTTGCATTGAAAATATAAAAAAACAACCTCATTAATTTGTGTTCACATCTTCCCAATAGGCCGAATGATGTTTTCAAAACTTTGGCATAAAAAATATCAGATATGAATTTGGTAATTAATAGGGCAACCTACATTTGAATTCCAAATGGGCATCATTACAATGTGCCCATCCTTTATTGCACTTTAAATACACAGTATAGTGTCCAGATGTTGTAGTAGGTCCATCATGAAAAATAATAGCCACTGCTTTAAAAGTTCTTCCTGAAATTGATACTTGACTTGCCACAAAAATTTGTATTTTGGTTTCCAATTTTCTTCTATCTGCTCTACAACGTTGTAGCATTAAAATTACATATTGTCCAAACCTTTCTATAAATAATGTTGACAACTTTTCTGATTTACAATGAGAACATTTCATATTTTGATTAGCTGTTTTTACTAATTTGCTAAAAGACACTGATTTGCAATCTGGTATTGTCAAATATATGAATCGTTCAGTGTCTATTTCAGTGGTAGAAGAAAATGAACACTCTTGAGTGCAGGAGTAATGTCTGGGTGATTGGACGAGTGCATGTGTACTGCCTGAGTGATTGAAGTAGTGCATCAATAATGCCTTGGTGATTTTGTAAGTGCATGGGTAATGCCTGGCTGATTTTGCAAGTGCATGGGTAATGCCTGGGTGATTGCATGAGTGCAGAGATAATGTCTGGGTGATTGGAGGAGTGCATGGGTACTGCCTAAGTGATTGAAGGACCGCATGGGTAATGCCTGGGTGATTGCAAGACAGCATGGGTAGTGCCTGGGTGATTGGAGGAGTGCATGGGTACTGCCTGAGTGGTTGAAGAAGTGCATGAGTAGTGCCTGCATGACTGCATGAGTGCAGGAGTAATGTGTGGGTGATTGGAGGAGTGCATGGGTACTGCCTAAGTGATTGAAGGAGTGCATGGGTAATGCCTGGGTAATTGCATAAGTGCATAGGTAGTGCCTGGGTGATTGAAGGAGTGCATGGGTATTGCCTGAGTGATTGAAGGAGTGCATGTGTAATGCCTGGGTAATTGCATGAGTGCAGGTGTAATGCCTGGGTGATTGGAGGAGTGCATGGGTGCTGCCTGAGTGATTGAAGGAGTGGATGGGTAATGCCTGGGTGATTGCATGAGTGCATGGGTAGTGCCTGGGTGATTAGAGGAGTGCATGGGTACTGCCTGAGTGATTGAAAAACTGCATGGGTCGTGCATGGGTGATTGCATAAGTGCAGGGGAAATGTCTGGGTGATTGGAGGAGTGTATGGGTACTGCCTCCGTGATTGAAGGAGTGCATGGGTAATGCCTCAGTGATTGCATGAGTGCAAGAGTACTGCCTGAGTGATTGAAGTAGTGCATGGGTAATGCCTGGGTGATTCCATGAGTGCAGGAGTAAGGTCTGGGTGATTGGAGGAGTGCATGGGTACTGCCTGAATGATTCAAGGAGTGCATGGGTAATGCCTGGGTGATTGCAAGTGTGTAGGAGTAATGTCTGGGTGATTAGAGGAGTGGATGGGTACTGCCTGAGTGATTGAAGGAGTGCATAGGTAATGCCTGGGTGATTGCATAAGTGCATGGGTAGTACCTGGGTGATTGGAGGAGTGCATGGGTACTGCCTGACTGATTGAATGAGTGCATCAGTAATGCCTGCGTGATTGCATGAGTTCAGAGGTAATGTCTGGGTGATTGGAGGAGTGCATGGGTACTGCCTGAGTGATTAAAGGAGTGCCTCAATAATGCCTGGGTGATTTTGTAAGTGCATGGGTAATGCCTGGGTGAATTTGTAAGTGCATGGGTAATGCCTGGGTGATTGCAGGAGTGCAGAGGTAATGTCTGGGTGATTGGAGGAGTGCATGTGTACTGCCTGAGTGATTGAAGGAGTCCATCAATTTTTCCTGATGATTTTGTAAGTGCGTGGGTAATGCCTGGGTGATTTTGTAAGTGCATGGGTAATGCCTGTGTGATTGCATGAGTGCAGAGGTAATGTCTGGGTGATTGGAAGAGTGCATGGGTACTGCCTGGGTGATTGCACGAGTGCATGGGTAGTGCCTGGGTGATTCCATGAGTGCAAAAGTAATGTCTGGGTGATTGGAGGAGTGCATGGGTACTGCCTGAGTGATTGAAGGAGTGCATGGGTAATGCCTGGGTGATTCCATGAGTACAAAAGTAATGTCTGGGTGATTGGAGGAGTGCATGGGTACTGCCTGAGTGATTGAAGGAGTGCATAGGTAATGCCTGGGTGATTGCATAAGTGCATGGGTGATTGAAGGAGTGCATGGGTAATGCCTGGGTGATTGCATGAGTGCAGGGGCAATGTCTGGGTGATTGGAGGAGTGCATGGGTACTGCCTGAGTGATTAAAGGAATGCATAGGTAATGCCTGGGTTATTTTGAAAGTGCATGGGTAATGCCTGGGTGATTTTGTAAGTACATGGGTAATGCCTGGGTTATTTTGTAAGTGCATGGGTAATGCCTGGGTGATTGCATGAGTGCAGTGGTACTACCTGAGTGATTAAAGGAGTGCATAGGTAATGCCTGGGTGATTGCATGAGTGCAGGAGTAATGTCTGGGTGATTGGAGGAGTGCATGTGTACTGCCTGAGTTATTGAAGTAGTGCATCAATAATGCCTTGGTTATTTTGTAAGTGCATGGGTAATGCCTGGCTGATTTGTAAGTGCATGGGTAATGCCTGGGTGATTGCATGAGTGCAGAGGTAATGTCTGGGTGATTGGAGGAGTGCATGGGTACTGCCTGAGTGACTGAAGGACTGCATGAGTAATGCCTGGGTGATTGCAAGACAGCATGGTTAGTGCCTGGGTGATTGGAGGAGTGCATGGGTACTGCCTGGGTGATTGCGTAAGTGCATAGGTAGTGCCTGGGTGATTGAAGGAGTGCATGGGTACTGCCTGAGTGATTGAAGGAGAGCATGTGTAATGCCTGGGTAATTGCATGAGTGCAGGTGTAATGCCTGGGTGATTGGAGGAGTTCATGGGTACTGCCTGAGTGATTGAAGGAGTGGATGGGTAATGCCTGGGTTATTGTATGAGTGCATGGGTAGTGCCTGGGTGATTAGAGGAGTGCATGGGTACTGCCTGAGTGATTGAAAAACTGCATGGGTAGTGCCTGGGTGATTGCATAAGTGCAGGGGTAATGTCTGGGTGATTGGAGGAGTGTATGGGTACTGCCTCAGTGATTGAAGGAGTGCATGGGTAATGCCTCGGTGATTGCATGAGTGCAAGAGTAATGTCTGGGTGATTGGAGGAGTGCATGGGTACTGCCTGAGTGATTGAAGGAGTGCATAGGTAATGCCTGGGTGATTGCATGAGAGCAGGGGTACTGCCTGAGTGATTGAAGTAGTGCATGGGTAATGCCTGGGTGATTCCATGAGTGCAGGAGTAAGGTCTGGGTGATTGGAGGAGTGCATGAGTACTGCCTGATTGATTCAAGGAGTGCATGGGTAATGCCTGGGTGATTGCAAGTGTGTAGGAGTAATGTCTGGATGATTGGAGGAGTGGTTCGGTACTGCCTGAGTGATTGAAGGAGTGCATAGGTAATGCCTGGGTTATTGCATAGGTGCATGGGTAGTACCTGGGTGATTGGAGGAGTGCATTGGTACTGCCTGACTGATTGAATGAGTGCATTGGTAGTGCCTGGGTGATTGCAGGAGTGCAAAGGTAATGTCTGGGTGATTGGAGGAGTGCATGTGAACTGCCTGAGTGATTGAAGGAGTCCATCAATTTTGCCTGGTGATTTTGTAAGTGCGTGGGTAATGCCTGGGTGTTTTTGTAAGTGCATGGGTAATGCCTGGGTGATTGCATGAGTGCAGAGGTAATGTCTGGGTGATTGGAAGAGTGCATGGGTACTGCCTGGGTGATTGCACGAGTGCATGGGTAGTGCCTGGGTGATTCCATAGTGCAGGAGTAATGTCTGGGTGATTGGAGGAGTGCATGGGTACTGCCTGAGTGATTGAAGCAGTGCATTGGTAGTGCCTGGGTGATTGCATGAGTGCACAGGTAATGTCTGTGTGATTGGAGGAGTTCATGGGTAATGTCTAACTGTCATAGACATATGTAGCTTTATTCAGAGTCATAAAAAGAAATCCATAAAAGCAGTTGTACAAATATAAAACATACCTCGGTATTATTTCATCACAAGTAATAAAATACAATCCGAAAACGTTAAAAAGGCAATGTAAACATACGGTCCGATAGTTAAAAGAAAAAAATAACACATCTGTCTTACGTGTTTTCCATTCACTAATTATACAGATATAATCCTAACATTTTAATGTGCAAATATGCAATGATTTCCACATTAATTTCCGATATCGCCTCTTCCCAAGGCCCTTACTACCTATGCCCCTAAGTTGTATGAGCCTATTGCCATTTTCTAAATAGTCGCTAAGGTCATGCTCTCTCTGACATAGAAAGCGGCCCATAAAAATGATGACATTTTGCAACAAATTTCAAGTGTCGGCAAAGATTGTAGGTACAAATAAGCAGGGCGATATTGTGTAAAACCTAACTGACTTATAATTGGTACAATGTACCGCTTCCTATGTTGGGAATAAAATTTACACAAAAGAACCACATGCATAGTGTTCTGGGGCATCATGTCGTCACAGGGGCAGTTTATCAATTGTGTGGACCTATCATTCATTGTGGAAAAACTGCATAATCAATGGAATATATCCAATCTTAAACGTGTAAGAACAAACCTATGCCGGGGATTTAAAACAGATTTGAGGTAAGGCTGTATATTAAAAGTAGTTAAAATCAGTTGATTATTTAATACAGAAGGTTTTGGGAGTTCAGATGTCAAATCGAGATTTTAAAAGTGTATCATGGCTTCCCTTTTCAACGATTTTCTGCTGATTGTAACTAACTGATCCTGTTTCTCAAAATATTCGGGATGGGCCATGTTGTAAAAAACCGTTTAACTTATGACAGCCACAGAATGGACATATATGAGATTGATTTAAGACAATCAGCTATTATTGCTTAGTTAAGGTCTGTATATTCTGAGGCCCAGATTTTATGCCACAGCAAGATGGGTTCTAACTTGATTAAGTTTATAAGGAGAGATGCACCAAGTTCGGAGTGGAATACATATACTTTTGGGGATCGCTAAAAGATGTCTGAAAAAATCATTTTCTACTTATTGCAACTCTGCGCATGTCTTATGACCCCATATTCCTGCCCCATAAAGTGCTATGCTAATGCATTTTGCTTTATATATCTTCATCATCATATCTGGCGGGTTAGTTCCCAAACGTCTTGCAAAGTTTCCGAGGGCCCAGCAGGCCTTACTAAACAGGATCTTTCTGTTTTCAATGGCCTTCCTCCACAGCCCTTCCTTGTCTAATAGGACTCCAAGATAAGAAAAGTTGTCCGTAAAGCTGATCTTTGTTCCATTTATTGCTATGTTTCTACATTTATTACTATTTTTGCCACACTTCATAATGAATGTTTTGGATTGGTTAACGTGTAGACCCAATTTTATCATATATTCGACAAAGTTGGTAAGCAATGACAGTAAAACCAGTGGAGTACGGGCCATGAGAACAGCGTCATCAGCGTAGAGGAGGGCCGGGACAGGGTGCGTACCAATTTGCGGAAGATCTTTTGCTGCTGCTACAAGCTCCTCCCCACACTGTTTATATATAGAGAAAACAGGAAGGGGCCAGAGCGCACCCCTGTATCACCCCTCTCTCTACGCTGAAAGCTTCGGTGCATTCTCCACTTGCACCAAATCTTACCTTGGCTCTGCACCCCGTATTTAGGTCTCTCAAAAAGCTAATAATTGACAACTCCACCACCATATCTTTCAGTTTTGACCAGAGCTTGTCCTGTATTATGCAGTCAAAAGCCGATGAAGATCGACAAAGGCTAGGTAAATCTGTCCTCCCTTTTTAATCTTAACATATTTACCAATAAGCATATTTAAATTGAGGCTCTGCTCTATTGTCCCAATCCCGGGGCGGAAGCCATATTGCAGATCTGACAATTTACAGTGCGATTCAGCCCACTGCTGTAATCTTTCCAATATTATCCGTCCCGCTACCTTTGCTAGAAAGTCAATCAAGGAGATTGGCCTATAGCATGCTGGATTTAAACGGTCTCCTTTTTTATATATCGGAACAATGATTGATTCTCCCCACGATGGTAAGAATCCTATTATACAACTTGCCCTCAATACTTGGGTCAACGGGGGTCCCCACAAGTTGATGTTATCTTTGTACAGGTCAACTGGGATTGCATCTGGTCCTGCGGCTTTGCTACTTTTACTAGCTTCAAATGCGCTAGTAACTTCCTCCAGAGAAAAAGGGGAAATGGCGGAGGTTTGGAACATGGTTAAGGTCTCATTGTGAATTTGTCACTGATCTTGTATATTTCTTATAGGAGGGGCAGAATAAATACTAGCAAAATGATTAATCCATTCTTCCTCCAGTATTGCAGTCTCGATCTTAGGATGCACCTCTTTGCTCCATGGTGAGAAATTAATTATCCTCCAGAATGTTCTATCGTCTTTACTAATACTAGCCTCCTGTAGGGACTCCCAGGTAGTCTCTCTTAAGTGCTGTTTCCTCCTCTTTACTACCTGTTTGTAGTCTGACCTACATTGGTGAACCTCACTATTGCTCCTGGGTGTTCTGTGTAAAGCCTCCTTAAGGTGCTTATGGGCTTTACTGCATAAGGTTTCAAACCAACCCCTTTCCCCCTTTTTGTCTTCCTTCTTGTGACCAGAAGGCTCTCCTTAATGCATTGTGTATAGGCCAAGAAAGCTGCAATCATTTCCTTTGGGGGTGTATTTTCGTTTAAACATAGATTAAAGTCTTCTTTCCTATTGCGTATTAACTGGTTAAGAAGATCTTTAGGGTTGATCTGAGTCCACCGCAAAGTATAACCATTACGCCGAGCAAGTTCAATCCCCTCTACCTGTGGAATCTCTTTATCCTCCCCCTGTTTAAAAGGTAATGCCTGGGTGATTGCATAAGTGCATGGGTAGTACCTGGGTGATTGGAGGAGTGCATGGGTACTGTCTAACTGAACTGATTGAAGGAGTGCTTAGGTAATGCCTGGGTGATTGTATTAGTGCATGGGTAGTGCCTGGGTGATTGGAAGAGTGCATGGGTACTGCCTGGGTGATTGCATGAGTGCATGGGTAGTGCCTGGGTGATTCCATGAGTGCAGGAGTAATGTCTGGGTGATTGGAGAAGTGCATGGATACTGCCTGAGGGATTGAAGGGGTGCATGTGTAATGCCTGGGTGATTGCATGAGTGCAGGTGTAATGTGTGGGTGATTGGAGGAGTGCATGGGTACTGCCTGAGTGATTGAAGGAGTGGATGGGTAATGCCTGGGTGATTGCATGAGTGCATGGGTAGTGCCTGGGTGATTGAAGGTGTGCATGGGTACTGCCTGAATGATTGAAGGAGTGCATGGGTAATGCCTGGGTGATTCTATGAGTGCAGGAGTAATATCTGGGTAAATGGAGGAGTGCATGGGTACTGCCTGAATGATTAAAGGAGTGCATGGGTAATGCCTGGGTGATTGCAAGAGTGCAGGAGTAATGTGTGGGTGATTGGAGGAGTGCATGGGTACTGCCTGAGTGATTGAAGGAGTGCATAGGTAATGCCTGGGTGATTGCATAAGTGCATGGGTAGTGCCTGTGTGATTGGAGGAGTGCATGGGTACTGCCTGAGTGATTCCATTAGTGCAGGAGTAATGTATGGGTGATTGGAGGAGTGCATGGATAGTACCAGAGTGCATGGATGAGTACATGAGTAATGCCTGGGTGATTGCATGAGTGCAGGGGTAATGCCTGGGTGAGTGGAGAAGTGCATGGCTACTGCCTGAGTGATTGAAGGACTGGATGGGTAATGCCTGGGTGATTACATGAGTGCATGGGTAGTGCCTGGGTGATTGCAGGAGTGCATGGGTACTGCCTGAATGATTCAAGGAGTGCATGGGTAATGCCTGGGTGATTCTGTGAGTGCAGGAGTAATGTCTGGCTGATTGGAGGAGTGCATGGGTACTGCCTGAATGATTCAAGGAGTACATGGGTAATGCCTTGGTGATTGCAAGATTGCAGGAGTAATGTCTCGGTGATTGGAGGAGTGCATGTGTACTGCCTGAGTGATTGAAGGAGTGCATAGGTAATGCCTGGGTGATCGCATAAGTGCATGGGTAGTACCTGTGTGATTGGAGGAGTGCATGGGTACTGCCTGAGGGATTGAAGTAGTGCATGGGTAGTGCCTGTGTGATTCCATGAGTGCAGGGATAATGTCTGGGTGATTGGAGGAGTGCATGGGTACTGCCTAAGTGATTGAAGGAGTGCTTGGGTAATGCCTGGGTGATTCCATGAATGCAGGAGTAATGTATGGGTGATTGGAGGAGTGCATGGGTAGTACCAGAGTGCATGGATTAGTACTTGAGTAATGCCTGGGTGATTGCATTAGTGTACAGCTAGTGCCTGGTTGATTGGAGGAGTACATAGGTAGTGTCTGGGTGATATTATAAGTGTATTGGTACTGCCTAGGTGATTGGAGAAGTGCATGGATAGTGCATGGGTGATGGGAGGAGTGTGGGAATAGTGCCAAACTGTATAGATAAGTGCATGGGTTGTATTTGAAAAAATGAAGGAGTGCATTAAAATCGACTGTAAACATTAGTACATATCATCATGCTTATTACATTATTTCATCTTACCTTTTTATTAAAGAAGATACAAAACTTAGTGGAACTATTTTATAGTAGTATTGTTGTGAACTGAATTTAAAATCTTTTCAAACTTTAGTATTACCTTCCTTAAAAAAGAAGAAAAATTGTTATTGCATATAATATTATAGTTTTAAGAACACAACATAATTTTAGAATTACATAACATATTCAGTTTCCCTTTTTGCTGTTCTCAGATTCTACTGAATTTCACCAACCACAGTGATTTCAATGTAGATCATCATACAACAGCGGGGAAAAAAATACAATCAATGAGATTGTAAAAAAATAAATAAATCTGTGTTGAAAATATTTACAAGTGCAACTAACTGTTTACCTATCTACAGTTTGTAAATTACATTCTTCAACTACATTAAATCTTTTACTTCTCTCAAGTACATTTTGTAAAATATACACTCTCATTTACATCGCGTATAATATAAAGATCAAATATATAAACTACTTCTTTCAAACACAATTTTGCAAATGCAATAAGAATTAGCACAAATAATAATCCAAACAGTAATTGTTCAAATCTTCCCAATGGGCTGAATAATGTTTCTAAAACCATTTGAATTGAAAATATAAACAAACAACCTCATTAATTTGTGTTCATATCTTCCCAATAGGCCGAATGATGTTTTCAAAACTTTGGCATAAAAATATCAGATATGAATTTGGTAATTAATAAGGCAACCTACATTTGAATTCCAAATGGGCATCATTACAATGTGCCCATCCTTTATTGCACTTTAAATACACAGTATAATGTTCAGATGTTGTAGTAGGTCCATCATGAAAAATAATAGCCACTGCTTTAAAAGTTCTTCCTGAAATTGATACTTGACTTGCCACAAACATTTGTATTTTGGTTTCCAATTTTCGTCTATCTGCTCTACAACGTTGTAGCATTAAAATGACATATTGTCAAAACCTTTCTATAAATAATGTTGACAACTTTTCTGATTTACAATGAGAACATTTCATATTTTGATTAGCTGTTTTTACTAATCTGCTAAAAGACACTGATTTGCAATCTGGTATTGTCAAATATATGAATCGTTCAGTGTCTATTTCAGTGGTAGAAGAAAATGAACACTCTTGAGTGCAGGAGTAATGTCTGGGTGATTGGACGAGTGCATGTGTACTGCCTGAGTGATTGAAGTAGTGCATCAATAATGCCTTGGTGATTTTGTAAGTGCATGGGTAATGCCTGGCTGATTTTGCAAGTGCATGGGTAATGCCTGGGTGATTGCATGAGTGCAGAGATAATGTCTGGGTGATTGGAGGAGTGCATGGGTACTGCCTAAGTGATTGAAGGACCGCATGGGTAATGCCTGGGTGATTGCAAGACAGCATGGGTAGTGCCTGGGTGATTGGAGGAGTGCATGGGTACTGCCTGAGTGGTTGAAGAAGTGCATGAGTAGTGCCTGCATGACTGCATGAGTGCAGGAGTAATGTGTGGGTGATTGGAGGAGTGCATGGGTACTGCCTAAGTGATTGAAGGAGTGCATGGGTAATGCCTGGGTAATTGCATAAGTGCATAGGTAGTGCCTGGGTGATTGAAGGAGTGCATGGGTATTGCCTGAGTGATTGAAGGAGTGCATGTGTAATGCCTGGGTAATTGCATGAGTGCAGGTGTAATGCCTGGGTGATTGGAGGAGTGCATGGGTGCTGCCTGAGTGATTGAAGGAGTGGATGGGTAATGCCTGGGTGATTGCATGAGTGCATGGGTAGTGCCTGGGTGATTAGAGGAGTGCATGGGTACTGCCTGAGTGATTGAAAAACTGCATGGGTCGTGCATGGGTGATTGCATAAGTGCAGGGGAAATGTCTGGGTGATTGGAGGAGTGTATGGGTACTGCCTCCGTGATTGAAGGAGTGCATGGGTAATGCCTCGGTGATTGCATGAGTGCAAGAGTACTGCCTGAGTGATTGAAGTAGTGCATGGGTAATGCCTGGGTGATTCCATGAGTGCAGGAGTAAGGTCTGGGTGATTGGAGGAGTGCATGGGTACTGCCTGAATGATTCAAGGAGTGCATGGGTAATGCCTGGGTGATTGCAAGTGTGTAGGAGTAATGTCTGGGTGATTAGAGGAGTGGATGGGTACTGCCTGAGTGATTGAAGGAGTGCATAGGTAATGCCTGGGTGATTGCATAAGTGCATGGGTAGTACCTGGGTGATTGGAGGAGTGCATGGGTACTGCCTGACTGATTGAATGAGTGCATCAGTAATGCCTGCGTAATTGCATGAGTTCAGAGGTAATGTCTGGGTGATTGGAGGAGTGCATGGGTACTGCCTGAGTGATTAAAGGAGTGCCTCAATAATGCCTGGGTGATTTTGTAAGTGCATGGGTAATGCCTGGGTGAATTTGTAAGTGCATGGGTAATGCCTGGGTGATTGCAGGAGTGCAGAGGTAATGTCTGGGTGATTGGAGGAGTGCATGTGTACTGCCTGAGTGATTGAAGGAGTCCATCAATTTTTCCTGATGATTTTGTAAGTGCGTGGGTAATGCCTGGGTGATTTTGTAAGTGCATGGGTAATGCCTGGGTGATTGCATGAGTGCAGAGGTAATGTCTGGGTGATTGGAAGAGTGCATGGGTACTGCCTGGGATTTGCACGAGTGCATGGGTAGTGCCTGGGTGATTCCATGAGTGCAAAAGTAATGTCTGGGTGATTGGAGGAGTGCATGGGTACTGCCTGAGTGATTGAAGGAGTGCATGGGTAATGCCTGGGTGATTCCATGAGTACAAAAGTAATGTCTGGGTGATTGGAGGAGTGCATGGGTACTGCCTGAGTGATTGAAGGAGTGCATAGGTAATGCCTGGGTGATTGCATAAGTGCATGGGTGATTGAAGGAGTGCATGGGTAATGCCTGGGTGATTGCATGAGTGCAGGGGCAATGTCTGGGTGATTGGAGGAGTGCATGGGTACTGCCTGAGTGATTAAAGGAATGCATAGGTAATGCCTGGGTTATTTTGAAAGTGCATGGGTAATGCCTGGGTGATTTTGTAAGTACATGGGTAATGCCTGGGTTATTTTGTAAGTGCATGGGTAATGCCTGGGTGATTGCATGAGTGCAGTGGTACTACCTGAGTGATTAAAGGAGTGCATAGGTAATGCCTGGGTGACTGCATGAGTGCAGGAGTAATGTCTGGGTGATTGGAGGAGTGCATGTGTACTGCCTGAGTTATTGAAGTAGTGCATCAATAATGCCTTGGTTATTTTGTAAGTGCATGGGTAATGCCTGGCTGATTTGTAAGTGCATGGGTAATGCCTGGGTGATTGCATGAGTGCAGAGGTAATGTCTGGGTGATTGGAGGAGTGCATGGGTACTGCCTGAGTGACTGAAGGACCGCATGAGTAATGCCTGGGTGATTGCAAGTCAGCATGGTTAGTGCCTGGGTGATTGGAGGAGTGCATGGGTACTGCCTGGGTGATTGCGTAAGTGCATAGGTAGTGCCTGGGTGATTGAAGGAGTGCATGGGTACTGCCTGAGTGATTGAAGGAGAGCATGTGTAATGCCTGGGTAATTGCATGAGTGCAGGTGTAATGCCTGGGTGATTGGAGGAGTTCATGGGTACTACCTGAGTGATTGAAGGAGTGGTTGGGTAATGCCTGGGTGATTGTATGAGTGCATGGGTAGTGCCTGGGTGATTAGAGGAGTGCATGGGTACTGCCTGAGTGATTGAAAAACTGCATGGGTAGTGCCTGGGTGATTGCATAAGTGCAGGGGTAATGTCTGGGTGATTGGAGGAGTGTATGGGTACTGCCTCAGTGATTGAAGGAGTGCATGGGTAATGCCTCGGTGATTGCATGAGTGCAAGAGTAATGTCTGGGTGATTGGAGGAGTGCATGGGTACTGCCTGAGTGATTGAAGGAGTGCATAGGTAATGCCTGGGTGATTGCATGAGAGCAGGGGTACTGCCTGAGTGATTGAAGTAGTGCATGGGTAATGCCTGGGTGATTCCATGAGTGCAGGAGTAAGGTCTGGGTGATTGGAGGAGTGCATGAGTACTGCCTGAATGATTCAAGGAGTGCATGGGTAATGCCTGGGTGATTGCAAGTGTGTAGGAGTAATGTCTGGATGATTGGAGGAGTGGTTCGGTACTGCCTGAGTGATTGAAGGAGTGCATAGGTAATGCCTGGGTTATTGCATAGGTGCATGGGTAGTACCTGGGTGATTGGAGGAGTGCATTGGTACTGCCTGACTGATTGAATGAGTGCATTGGTAGTGCCTGGGTAATTGCAGGAGTGCAAAGGTAATGTCTGGGTGATTGGAGGAGTGCATGTGTACTGCCTGAGTGATTGAAGGAGTCCATCAATTTTGCCTGGTGATTTTGTAAGTGCGTGGGTAATGCCTGGGTGTTTTTGTAAGTGCATGGGTAATGCCTGGGTGATTGCATGAGTGCAGAGGTAATGTCTGGGTGATTGGAAGAGTGCATGGGTACTGCCTGGGTGATTGCACGAGTGCATGGGTAGTGCCTGGGTGATTCCATAGTGCAGGAGTAATGTCTGGGTGATTGGAGGAGTGCATGGGTACTGCCTGAGTGATTGAAGCAGTGCATTGGTAGTGCCTGGGTGATTGCATGAGTGCACAGGTAATGTCTGTGTGATTGGAGGAGTTCATGGGTAATGTCTAACTGTCATAGACATATGTAGCTTTATTCAGAGTCATAAAAAGAAATCCATTAAAGCAGTTGTACAAATATAAAACATACCTCGGTATTATTTCATCACAAGTAATAAAATACAATCCGAAACATTAAAAAAGGCAATGTAAACATACGGTCTGATAGTTAAAAGAAAAAAATAACACATCTGTCTTACGTGTTTTCCATTCACTAATTATACAGATATAATCCTAACATTTTAATGTGCAAATATGCAATGATTTCCACATTAATTTCCGATATCGCCTCTTCCCAAGGCCCTTACTACCTATGCCCCTAAGTTGTATGAGCCTATTGCCATTTTCTAAATAGTCGCTAAGGTCATGCTCTCTCTGACATAGAAAGCGGCCCATAAAAATGATGACATTTTGCAACAAATTTCAAGTGTCGGCAAAGATTGTAGGTACAAATAAGCAGGGCGATATTGTGTAAAACCTAACTGACTTATAATTGGTACAATGTACCGCTTCCTATGTTGGGAATAAAATTTACACAAAAGAACCACATGCATAGTGTTCTGGGGCATCCTGTCGTCACAGGGGCAGTTTATCAATTGTGTGGACCAATCATTCATTGTGGAAAAACTGCATAATCAATGGAATATATCCAATCTTAAACGTGTAAGAACAAACCTATGCCGGGGATTTAAAACAGATTTGAGGTAAGGCTGTATATTAAAAGTAGTTAAAATCAGTTGATTATTTAATACAGAAGGTTTTGGGAGTTCAGATGTCAAATCGAGATTTTAAAAGTGTATCATGGCTTCCCTTTTCAATGATTTTCTGCTGATTGTAACTAACTGATCCTGTTTCTCAAAATATTCGGGATGGGCCATGTTGTAAAAAAAACGTTTAACTTATGACAGCCACAGAATGGACATATATGAGATTGATTTAAAACAATCAGCTATTATTGCTTAGTTAAGGTCTGTATATTCTGAGGCCCAGATTTTATGCCACAGCAAGATGGGTTCTAACTTGATTAAGTTTATAAGGAGAGATGCACCAAGTTCGGAGTGGAATACATATACTTTTGGGGATCGCTAAAAGATGTCTGAAAAAATCATTTTCTACTTATTGCAACTCTGCGCATGTCTTATGACCCCATATTCCTGCCCCATAAAGTGCTATGCTAATGCATTTTGCTTTATATATCTTCATCATCATATCTGGCGGGTTAGTTCCCAAACGTCTTGCAAAGTTTCTGAGGGCCCAGCAGGCCTTACTAAACAGGATCTTTCTGTTTTCAATGGCCTTCCTCCACAGCCCTTCCTTGTCTAATAGGACTCCAAGATAAGAAAAGTTGTCCGTAAAGCTGATCTTTGTTCCATTTATTGCTATGTTTCTACATTTATTACTATTTTTGCCACACTTCATAATGAATGTTTTGGATTGGTTAACGTGTAGACCCAATTTTATCATATATTCGACAAAGTTGGTAAGCAATGACAGTAAAACCAGTGGAGTACGGGCCATGAGAACAGCGTCATCAGCGTAGAGGAGGGCCGGGACAGGGTGCGTACCAATTTGCGGAAGATCTTTTGCTGCTGCTACAAGCTCCTCCCCCACACTGTTTATATATAGAGAAAACAGGAAGGGGGCCAGGGCGCACCCCTGTATCACCCCTCTCTCTACGCTGAAAGCTTCGGTGCATTCTCCACTTGCACCAAATCTTACCTTGGCTCTGCACCCCGTATTTAGGTCTCTCAAAAAGCTAATAATTGACAACTCCACAACCATATCTTTCAGTTTTGACCAGAGCTTGTCGTGTATTATGCAGTTAAAAGCCGATGAAGATCGACAAAGGCTAGGTAAATCTGTCCTCCCTTTTTAATCTTAACATATTTACCAATAAGCATATTTAAATTGAGGCTCTGCTCTATTGTCCCAATCCCGGGCAGAAGCCATATTGCAGATCTGACAATTTACAGTGCGATTCAGCCCACTGCTGTAATCTTTCCAATATTATCCGTCCCGCTACCTTTGCTAGAAAGTCAATCAAGGAGATTGGCCTATAGCATGCTGGATTTAATCGGTCTCCTTTTTATATATCGGAACAATGATTGATTCTCCCCACGATGGTAAGAATCCTATTATACAACTTGCCCTCAATACTTGGGTCAACGGGGGTCCCCACAAGTTGATGTTATCTTTGTACAGGTCAACTGGGATTGCATCTGGTCCTGCGGCTTTGCTACTTTTACTAGCTTCAAATGCGCTAGTAACTTCCTCCAGAGAAAAAGGGAAATGGCGGAGGTTTGGAACATGGTTAAGGTCTCATTGTGAATTTGTCACTGATCTTGTATATTTCTTATAGGAGGGGCAGAATAAATACTAGCAAAATGATTAATCCATTCTTCCTCCAGTATTGCAGTCTTGATCTTAGGATGCACCTCTGTGCTCCATGGTGAGGAATTAATTATCCTCCAGAATGTTCTATCGTCTTTACTAATACTAGCCTCCTGTAGGGACTCCCAGGTAGTCTCTCTTAAGTGCCGTTTCCTCCTCTTTACTACCTGTTTGTAGTCTGACCTACATTGGTGAACCTCACTATTGCTCCTGGGTGTTCTGTGTAAAGCCTGCTTAAGGTGCTTATGGGCTTTACTGCATAAGGTTTCAAACCAACCCCTTTCCCCCTTTTTTGTCTTCCTTCTTGTGACCAGAAGGCTCTCCTTAATGCATTATGTATAGGCCAAGAAAGCTGCAATCATTTCCTTTGGGGGTGTATTTTCGTTAAAACATAGATTAAAGTCTTCTTTCCTATTGCGTATTAACTGGTTAAGAAGATCTTTAGGGTTGATCTGAGTCCACCGCAAAGTATAACCATTACGCCGAGCAAGTTCAATCCCTCTACCTGTGGAATCTCTTTATCCTCCCCCTGTTTAAAAAGGTAATGCCTGGGTGATTGCATAAGTGCATGGGTAGTACCTGGGTGATTGGAGGAGTGCATGGGTACTGTCTAACTAAACTGATTGAAGGAGTGCTTAGGTAATGCCTGGGTGATTGTATTAGTGCATGGGTAGTGCCTGGGTGATTGGAAGAGTGCATGGGTACTGCCTGGGTGATTGCATGAGTGCATGGGTAGTGCCTGGGTGATTCCATGAGTGCAGGAGTAATGTCTGGGTGATTGGAGAAGTGCATGGATACTGCATGAGTGATTGAAGGAGTGCATGTGTAATGCCTGGGTGATTGCATGAGTGCAGGTGTAATGTGTGGGTGATTGGAGGAGTGCATGGGTACTGCCTGAGTGATTGAAGGAGTGGATGGGTAATGCCTGGGTGATTGCATGAGTGCATGGGTAGTGCCTGGGCGATTGGAGGAGTGCATGGGTACTGCCTGAGTGATTGAAAAAGTACATAGGTAATGCCTGGGTGATTGCATGAGTGCAGGGGTAATGTCTGGGTGATTGGAGGAGTGCATGGGTACTGCCTGAGTGATTGAAGGAGTACATGGGTAATGCCTGGGTGATTGCATGAGTGCAGGGGTAATATCTGAGTGATTGGAGGAGTGCATAGGTACTGCCTGAGTGATTGAAGGAGTGCATGGGTAATGCCTGGGTGATTCCATGAGGGCAGGAGTAATGTGTGGGTGATTGGAGGAGCGCATGGGTACTGCCTGAATGATTGAAGGAGTGCATAGGTAATACTTGGGTGATTGCATAAGTGCATGGGCAGTGCCTGGGTGATTGGAGGAGTGCATGGGTACTGCCTGAGTGATTGAAGGAGTGCATGGGTAATGCCTGGGTGATTGCATGAGTGCAGGGGTAATGTCTGGGTGATTGGAGGAGTGCATGGGTACTGCCTGAGTGATTGAAGGAGTGGATGGGTAATGCCTGGGTGATTGCATGAGTGCATGGGTAGTGCCTGGGTGATTGAAGGTGTGCATGGGTACTGCCTGAATGATTGAAGGAGTGCATGGGTAATGCCTGGGTGATTCTATGAGTGCAGGAGTAATGTCTGGGTAAATGGAGGAGTGCATGGGTACTGCCTGAATGATTAAAGGAGTGCATGGGTAATGCCTGGGTGATTGCAAGAGTGCAGGAGTAATGTCTGGGTGATTGGAGGAGTGCATGGGTACTGCCTGAGTGATTGAAGGAGTGCATAGGTAATGCCTGGGTGATTGCATAAGTGCATGGGTAGTGCCTGTGTGATTGGAGGAGTGCATGGGTACTGCCTGAGTGATTCCATTAGTGCAGGAGTAATGTATGGGTGATTGGAGGAGTGCATGGATAGTACCAGAGTGCATGGATGAGTACATTAGTAATGCCTGGGTGATTGCATGAGTGCAGGGGTAATGCCTGGGTGATTGGAGGAGTGCATGGGTACTGCCTGAGTGATTGAAGTACTGGATGGGTAATGCCTGGGTGATTACATGAGTGCATGGGTAGTGCCTGGGTGATTGCAGGAGTGCATGGGTACTGCCTGAATGATTCAATGAGTGCATGGGTAATGCCTGGGTGATTCTGTGAGTGCAGGAGTAATGTCTGGCTGATTGGAGGAGTGCATGGGTACTGCCTGAATGATTCAAGGAGTGCATGGGTAATGCCTTGGTGATTGCAAGATTGCAGGAGTAATGTCTCGGTGATTGGAGGAGTGCATGTGTACTGCCTGAGTGATTGAAGGAGTGCATAGGTAATTCCTGGGTGATCGCATAAGTGCATGGGTAGTACCTGTGTGATTGGAGGAGTGCATGGGTACTGCCTAAGTGATTGAAGGAGTGCTTGGGTAATGCCTGGGTGATTCCATGAATTCAGGAGTAATGTATGGGTGATTGGAGGAGTGCATGGGTAGTACCAGAGTGCATGGATTAGTACATGAGTAATGCCTGGGTGATTGCATTAGTGTACAGATAGTGCCTGGTTGATTGGAGGAGTACATAGGTAGTGTCTGGGTGATATTATAAGTGTTTTGGTACTGCCTAGGTGATTGGAGAAGTGCATGGATAGTGCATGGGTGATGGGAGGAGTGTGGGAATAGTGCCAAACTGTATAGATAAGTGCATGGGTTGTATTTGAAAAAATGAAGGAGTGCATTAAAATCGACTGTAAACATTAGTACATATCATCATGCTTATTACATTATTTCATCTTACCTTTTTTATTAAAGAAGATACAAAACTTAGTGGAACTATTTTATAGTAGTATTGTTGTGAACTGAATTTAAAATCTTTTCAAACTTTAGTATTACATTCCTTAAAAAAGAAGAAAAATTGTTATTGCATATAATATTATAGTTTTAAGAACACAACATAATTTTAGAATTACATAACATATTCAGTTTCCCTTTTGCTGTTCTCAGATTCTACTGAATTTCACCAAACACAGTGATTTCAATGTAGATCATCATACAACAGCGGGGAAAAAATACAATCAATGAGATTGTAAAAAAAAAAAAATCTGTGTTGAAAATATTTACAACAAGTGCAACTATCTGTTTACCTATCTACAGTTTGTAAATTACATTCTTCAACTACATTAAATCTTTTACTTCTCTCAAGTACATTTTGTAAAATATACACTCTCATTTACATCGCGTATAATATAAAGATCAAATATATAAACTACTTCTTTCAAACACAATTTTGCAAATGCAATAAGAATTAGCACAAATAATAATCCAAACAGTAATTGTTCAAATCTTCCCAATGGGCTGAATAATGTTTCTAAAACCATTTGCATTGAAAATATAAAAAAACAACCTCATTAATTTGTGTTCACATCTTCCCAATAGGCCAAATGATGTTTTCAAAACTTTGGCATAAAAATATCAGATATGAATTTGGTAATTAATAAGGCAACCTACATTTGAATTCCAAATGGGCATCATTACAATGTGCCCATCCTTTATTGCACTTTAAATACACAGTATAGTGTCCAGATGTTGTAGTAGGTCCATCATGAAAAATAATAGCCACTGCTTTAAAAGTTCTTCCTGAAATTGATACTTGACTTGCCACAAACATTTGTATTTTGGTTTCCAATTTTCTTCTATCTGCTCTACAACGTTGTAGCATTAAAATGACATATTGTCCAAACCTTTCTATAAATAATGTTGACAACTTTTCTGATTTACAATGAGAACATTTCATATTTTGATTAGCTGTTTTTACTAATTTGCTAAAAGACACTGATTTGCAATCTGGTATTGTCAAATATATGAATCGTTCAGTGTCTATTTCAGTGGTAGAAGAAAATGAACACTCTTGAGTGCAGGAGTAATGTCTGGGTGATTGGACGAGTGCATGTGTACTGCCTGAGTGATTGAAGTAGTGCATCAATAATGCCTTGGTGATTTTGTAAGTGCATGGGTAATGCCTGGCTGATTTTGCAAGTGCATGGGTAATGCCTGGGTGATTGCATGAGTGCAGAGATAATGTCTGGGTGATTGGAGGAGTACATGGGTACTGCCTAAGTGATTGAAGGACCGCATGGGTAATGCCTGGGTGATTGCAAGACAGCATGGGTAGTGCCTGGGTGATTGGAGGAGTGCATGGGTACTGCCTGAGTGGTTGAAGAAGTGCATGAGTAGTGCCTGCATGACTGCATGAGTGCAGGAGTAATGTGTGGGTGATTGGAGGAGTGCATGGGTACTGCCTAAGTGATTGAAGGAGTGCATGTGTAATGCCTGGGTAATTGCATAAGTGCATAGGTAGTGCCTGGGTGATTGAAGGAGTGCATGGGTATTGCCTGAGTGATTGAAGGAGTGCATGTGTAATGCCTGGGTAATTGCATGAGTGCAGGTGTAATGCCTGGGTGATTGGAGGAGTGCATGGGTGCTGCCTGAGTGATTGAAGGAGTGGATGGGTAATGCCTGGGTGATTGCATGAGTGCATGGGTAGTGCCTGGGTGATTAGAGGAGTGCATGGGTACTGCCTGAGTGATTGAAAAACTGCATGGGTCGTGCCTGGGTGATTGCATAAGTGCAGGGGAAATGTCTGGGTGATTGGAGGAGTGTATGGGTACTGCCTCCATGATTGAAGGAGTGCATGGGTAATGCCTCGGTGATTGCATGAGTGCAAGAGTACTGCCTGAGTGATTGAAGTAGTGCATGGGTAATGCCTGGGTGATTCCATGAGTGCAGGAGTAAGGTCTGGGTGATTGGAGGAGTGCATGGGTACTGCCTGAATGATTCAAGGAGTGCATGGGTAATGCCTGGGTGATTGCAAGTGTGTAGGAGTAATGTCTGGGTGATTAGAGGAGTGGATGGGTACTGCCTGAGTGATTGAAGGAGTGCATAGGTAATGTCTGGGTGATTGCATAAGTGCATGGGTAGTACCTGGGTGATTGGAGGAGTGCATGGGTACTGCCTGACTGATTGAATGAGTGCATCAGTAATGCCTGCGTGATTGCATGAGTTCAGAGGTAATGTCTGGGTGATTGGAGGAGTGCATGGGTACTGCCTGAGTGATTAAAGGAGTGCCTCAATAATGCCTGGGTGATTTTGTAAGTGCATGGGTAATGCCTGGGTGAATTTGTAAGTGCATGGGTAATGCCTGGGTGATTGCAGGAGTGCAGAGGTAATGTCTGGGTGATTGGAGGAGTGCATGTGTACTGCCTGAGTGATTGAAGGAGTCCATCAATTTTTCCTGATGATTTTGTAAGTGCGTGGGTAATGCCTGGGTGATTTTGTAAGTGCATGGGTAATGCCTGGGTGATTGCATGAGTGCAGAGGTAATGTCTGGGTGATTGGAAGAGTGCATGGGTACTGCCTGGGTGATTGCACGAGTGCATGGGTAGTGCCTGGGTGATTCCATGAGTGCAGGAGTAATGTCTGGGTGATTGGAGGAGTGCATGGGTACTGCCTGAGTGATTGAAGAAGTGCATTGGTAGTGCCTGGGTGATTGCATGAGTGCACAGGTAATGTCTGTGTGATTGGAGGAGTGCATGGGTAATATCTAACTGTCATAGTCATATGTAGCTTTATTCAGAGTCATAAAAAAGAAATCCATAAAAGCAGTTGTACAAATATAAAACATACCTCGGTATCATTTCATTACAAGTAATAAAATACAATCCGGAACGTTAAAAAAGGCAATGTAAACATACGGTCCGATAGTTAAAAGAAAAAAATAACACATCTGTCTTACGTGTTTTCCATTCACTAACTATACAGCTATAATCCTAACATTTTAATGTGCAAATATGCAATGATTTACACATTAATTTCCGATATCGCCTCTTCCCAAGGCCCTTACTACTTCTGCCCCTAAGTTGTATGAGCCTATTGCCATTTTCTAAATAGTCGCTAAGATCATGCTCTTTCAGACATAGAAAGCGGCCCATAAATATGATGACATTCTGCAACAAATTTCAAGTGTCGGCAAAGATTGTAGGTACAAATAAGCAGGGCGACATTGTGTAAAACCTAACTGACTTATAATTGGTACAATGTACCGTTTCCTATGTTGGGAATAAAATTTACACAAAAGAACCACATGCATAGTGTTCTGGGAATCCTGTCGTCACAGGGGCAGTTTATTAATTTTGTGGACCAATCATTCATAGTGGAAAAACTGCATAATCAATGGAATATATCCAATCTTAAACGTGTAAGAACAAACCTATGCCGTTTATTTAAAACAGATTTGAGGTAAGGCTCTAAATTAAAAGTAGTTAAAATCAGTTGATTATTTAATCCAGAAGGTTTTGGGAGTTCAGATGTCAAATCGAGATTTTCCAAGTGTATCATGGCTTCCCTTTTCAATGAATTTCTGCTGATTGTAACTAACCGATCCAGTTTCTCAAAATATTCGGGATGGGCCATGTTGTGAAAAAACCGTTTAATGTATGACAGCCACAGAATGAACATATATGAGATTGATTTAAGACAATCAGCTATTATTGCTTGGTTAAGGTCTGTATATTCTGAGGTCCAGATTTTATGCCACAGCAAGATGGGTTCTAACTTGATTAAGTTTATAAGGAGAGGTGCACCAAGTTCGGAGTGGAATACATATACTGATATACTTTTGGGGATCGCTAAAAGATGTCTGAAAAAATCATTTTCTACTTATTGCATCTCTGCGCATGTCTTATGACCCCATATTCCTGCCCCATAGAGTGTTATGCTAATGCATTTTGCTTTATATATCTTCATCATCATATCTGGCGGGTTAGTTCCCAAACGTCTTGCAAAGTTTCTGAGGGCACAGCAGGCCTTACTAAACAGGATCTTTCTGTTTTCAATGGCCTTTCTCCATAGCCCTTCCTTGTCTAATAGGACTCCAAGATAAGAAAAGGTGTCCATAAAGCTAATCTTTGTTCCATTTATTGCTATGTTTCTACATTTATTACTATTTTTGCCACACTTCATAATGAATGTTTTGGATTGGTTAACGTGAAGACCCAATTTTTTCATATATTCGACAAAGTTGGTAAGCAATGACTGTAAAGCCAGTGGAGTACGGGCCATGAGAACAGCGTCATCAGCGTAGAGGAGGGCCTGGACAGGGTGCGTACCAATTTGTGGAAGATCTTTTGCTGCTGCTACAAGCTCCTCCCCCACACTGTTTATATATAGAGAAAACAGGAAGGGGGCTAGGACGCACCCCTGTATCACCCTCTCTCCACGCTGAAAGCTTCGGTGCATTCTCCACTTGCACCAAATCTTACCTTGGCTCTGCACCCCGTATTTAGGTCTCTCAAAAAGCTAATAATTGACAACTCCACCACCATATCTTTCAGTTTTGACCAGAGCTTGTCGTGTATTTTGCAGTCAAAAGCCGATGAAGATCGACAAAGTCTAGGTAAATCTGTCCCTTTTTAATTTTAACATATTTACCAATAAGCATATTTAAATTGAGGCTCTGCTCTATTGTCCCAATCCAGGGGCGGAAGTCATATTGCAGATCTGACAATTTACAGTGCGATTCAGCCCACTGCTGTAATCTTTCCAAGATTATCCGTCCCGCTACCTTTGATAGAGAGTCAATTAAGGAGATTGGCCTAAAGCATGCTGGATTTAAACGGTCTCCTATTTTATATATGGGAACAATGATTGATTCTCCCCACAATGGTAAGAATCCTATTATACAACTTGCCCTCAATACTTGGGTCAACAGGGGTCCCCACAAGTTGATGTTATCTTTGTACAGGGCAACTGGGATTGCATCTGGTCCTGCGGCTTTGCTACTTTTACTAGCTTCAAATGCGCTTGTAACTTCCTCCAGAGAAAAAGGGGAAATGGCGGAGGTTTGGAACATGGTTGCGGTCTCATTGTCAATTTGTCACTGATCTTGTATATTTCTTATAGGAGGGGCAGAATAAATACTAGCAAAATGCTTAATTAATTCTTCCTGCAGTATTGCAGTCTCGATCTTAGGATGCACCTCTGTGCTCCATGGTGAGGAATTAATTATCCTTCAGAATGTTCTATCGTTTTTACTAATACTAGCCTCCTGTAGGGACTCCCAGGTAGTCTCTCTTAAGTGTTGTTTCCTCCTCTTTACTGCCTGTTTGTAGTCTGAACTACATTGGTGAACCTCACTATTGCTCCTGGGTGTTTTGTGTAAAGCTTCCTTAAGGCGCTTATGGGCTTTACTGCATAAGGTATCAAACCAACCCCTTTCCCCCTTTTTTGTCTTCCTTCTTGTGACCAGAAGGCTCTCCTTAATGCATTGTGTGTAGGCCAAGAAAGCTGGAATAATTTCCTTTGGGTTGCATTTTCGTTTAAACATAGATTAAAGTCTTCTTTCCTATTGCGTATTAACTGGTTAAGAAGATCTTCTGGGTTGATCTGAGTCCACCGCAAAGTACAACCATTACGCCGAGCAAGTTCAATCCCCTCTACCTGTGGAATCACTTTATCCTCCCCCTGTTTAAAAAGGTAATGCCTGGGTGATTGCATAAGTGCATGTATGGGACCTGGGTGATTGGAGGAGTGCATGGGTACTGTCTAACTGATTGAAGGAGTGCTTAGGTAATGCCTGGGTGATTGCATTAGTGCATGGGTAGTGCCTGGGTGATTGGAAGAGTGCATGGGTACTGCCTGGGTGATTGCATGAGTGCATGGGTAGTGCCTGGGTGATTCCATGAGTGCAGGAGTAATGTCTGGGTGATTGGAGGAGTGCATGGGTACTGCCTGAGTGATTGAAGGAGTGCATAGGTAATGACTGGGTGATTGCATAAGTGCATGGGTAGTGCCTGTGTGATTCCATGAGTGCAGGGGTAATGTCTGGGTGTTTGGGGGAGTGCATGGGTACTGCCTAAGTGATTGAAGGAGTGCATGGGTAATGCGTGTGTGATCCATTAGTGCAGGAGTAATGTATGGGTGATTTGAGGAGTGCATGGGTAGTACCAGAGTGCATTGATGAGTACATGAGTAATGCCTGGGTGATTGCATGAGTGCAGGGGTAATGCCTGGGTGATTGGAGGAGTGCATGGGTAATGCCTGGGTGATTGGAGGAGTGCATGGGTACTGCCTGAGTGATTGAAGGAGTGGATGGGTAATGCCTGGGTGATTGCATGCGTGCATGGGTAGTGCCTGGGTGATTGCAGCAGTGCATGGGTTCTGCCTGAATGATTCAAGGAGTGCATGGGTACTGCCTGGGTGATTCTATGAGTGCAGGAGTAATGTCTGGGTGATTGGAGTAGTGCATGGGTACTGCCTGAATGATTCAAGGAGTGCATGGGTAATGCCTGGGTGATTGCAAGATTGCATGAGTAATGTCTGGGTGATTGGAGGAGTGCATGGGTACTGCCTGAGTGATTGAAGGAGTGCATAGGTAATGCCTGGGTGATTGCATAAGTGCATGGTTAGTACCTGTGTGATTGGAGGAGTGCATGCGTACTGCCTGAGTGATTGAAGGAGTGCATGGGTAGTGCCTGTAGCATTCCATGAGTGCAGGGATAATGTCTGGGTGATTGGAGGAGTGCATGGGTACTGCCTAAGTGATTGAAGGAGTGCTTGGGTAATGCCTGGGTGATTCCATGAGTGCAGGAGTAATGTATGGGTGATTGGAGGAGTGCATGGGTAGTACCAGAGTGCATGGATTAGTACATGAGTAATGTCTGGGTGATTGCATGAGTGTACAGATAGTGCCTGGGTGATTGGAGGAGTACATAGGTAGTGTCTGGGTGATATTATAAGTGTATGGGTACTGCCTAGGTGATTGGAGAAGTGCATGGATAGTGCATGGGTGATGGGAGGAGTGTGGGAATAGTGCCAAACTGTATAGATAAGTGCATGGGTAGTATTTGAAAAAGTGCAGTAAAAGCGACTGTAAACATTAGTACATATTATCATGCTTAATACTTTATTTCATCTTACCTTTTTTATTAAAGAAGATACAAAACCTAGTGGAACTATTTTATAGTAGTATTGTAAACTGAATTTAAAATCTTTTCAAACTTTAGTATTACCTTCTGTACAAAAAGAAGAAAAATTGTTATTGCATATAATATTATAGTTTTAAGAACACAACATAATTTTAGAATTACATAACATATTCAGTTTCCTTTTTGCTGTTCTCAGATTCTACTGAATTTCACCATACACAGTGATTTGAATGTAGATCATCATATAACAGTGGGGAAAAAATACAATCAATGAGATTGTAAAAAACAAAACAAATCTGCGTTGAAAATATTTACAAGTGCAACTAACTGTTTACCTATCTACAGTTTGTAAATTACATTCTTCAACTACATTAAACCTTTTACTTCTCTCAAGTACATTTTGTAAAATATACACTCTCATTTACATCGCGTATAATATAAAGATCAAATATATAAACTACTTCTTTCAAACACAATTTTGCAAATGCAATAAGAATTAGCACAAACAATAATCCAAACAGTAATTGTTCAAATCTTCCCAATAGGCCGAATAATGTTTCCAAAACCATTTGCATTGAAAATATCCAAAATAAACTCATTAATTTGTGTTCACATTTTCCCAATAGGCCGAATTATGTTTTCAAAACTTTGGCATAACAAATATCTGATATGAATTTGGTAATTCATAAGGCAACCTACATTTGAATTCCAAATGGGCATCATTACAAGGTGCCCATCCTTTATTGCACTTTAAATACACAGTATAGTGTCCAGAATTTGTAGTGGGTCCATCATGAAAAATAATAGCCACTGCTTTAAAAGTTCTTCCTGAAATTGATACTTGACTTGCCACAAATTTTTTTATTTTGGTTTCCAATTTTCTTCCATCTGCTCTACAACGTTGTAACATTAAAATGACATATAAATAATGTTGACAACATTTCTGATTTACAATGAGAACATTTCATATTTTGAGTAGCTGTTTTTACTAATTTGTTAAAAGACACTGATTTGCAATCTGGGATTGTCAAATATATGATTTGTTCAGTGTCTATTTCAGTGGTAGAAGAAAATGAACACTCTTCACATTTATGATCCCATCTGTAACTTAGTCCAAACACATTTTTTTCTATTTCTTCATCTTTCAATACTGCAAACATAAACATAAAAATTCTTGTGCATGTTGTTGTACATTCAATGTAAATTTCAATGATCCAGCACATATATCCAAAAGATGCCGAATGCCAGAAGCAGTATGGATTTTAGTTCTATCAGTTACCAACTTTTGAAAAATATAATGTAGTAAAGAACAGAATATTTTTTCTCGATTCTCCATAATTTCATGATGAAGATCTTCTAGATAAAAGACAACATTCACAATTACATTAGCAAAGCAGTTGATACCTGAACTATTTTCTAACTGGTATCCTACAATATCATCAACTGTGTCCATTTTCATTTTCTTTGCAGTTTCATCATTCTCTTGAATTGTTTTCTTTTTTGAATCTCAGTAGAATATTTTTTATTTTTCCATTTTGGACACACTACATGTTTCTCATATACAGGATATTCACCTAAGTTAGGAGCATAAAGTCTTCTTAACCGATTGTACTCTCTTACACAATTTACATCAGCACCAAACTTTTTCTCATCAAAATCAATCAAATACTAACCAGATAATGTTCTTACTCGAGACAATGCAACGTATGCCATGCCCTCTTTAAACACTCTGGGGCTTATTTACAAGGCCCTTGCACCACTTTTGCGTCATTTTTAACATGGGAAAAGTGACGCAAAAGTGGCGCAAGGGGCTTGTAAATCTGCCCCTCTACTTCCAATATTTACCAAAGCACTGTCTACACATAAACCTTGAGATTCATGAATGGTTACAGCATATGCTAAAGAAACAGGAAACTGTTTTCTACGAACATACAAGTCTTTTACAAGCAAAAAACGAACACTACAATGTCCAATCTGTTTTACCTCTTCAATCTGATCAAATTTAATCTTCAAAAATTTAATTCCATCTCTGTTCTGAAAATTTACAAAATTAACAACTTTTCCCATTGCTCCATTTACTAAACCTTCATCTACATTCAAATTACGCCGTACAATTACTCGACAGTTTACACATACATATAAAATCTTTTCTAAACCTGCAGTCTTAGACACCGACTTTTCCAAAGAATCCAATTTTGACTGTAATTTCTCTGAGAGAAGAATAGTAACTCCTTTATGTTCCATTTTATCAATAGCTTCCATTTTCACTTTTGGTTGTTTTTCCAATTTCAAAAGTTCTTGATTGAACGTAGAACACTCTTGCAGTGTAGGCATTAGACAAACTATAGACTTCTTTTCTCCAATTTTTTTGTACATTATTTCAGGTGTTATGTTTTCATTTGCAAACAAGTTCGTTAAAAGCAGACTTTGTAAAGCTTCTTTACCATGTTTTGTCAAAACACCAATTCTTATATCTTGAAGAAAGTTTCCATAATGTTCATCACTTGCTTGTCGCATGTTCTTAATAAGTTCTTTATATTCAAAATGAGACCAAATGTTGACATTTCCAATACTTCACAAAGATTTCCTATTGTATTCATGGACAAGTGTTTTTAAAACAGGTTGCCCTTTTAAAGGAGTAAGTTGTAGTAGGTCACTGAATACAATTACATATTTTTCTCCAAATAGAACATCATAATCTGTTTTTAAAATCTGTTGCATTCTTAAATGTACAAATGCAAGCATTAAGTTTGACACCATGCTCACCTCATCAATGTTTAGAAGTTTCATTTTCTTGAGTACTCTTGAAACTTCATAACAAGCTTCTCCAGATAGCTTGTGATATTCCAACTTATTTTCTTGTTCAACTGGTAGCATGAATAATCGATATAACGTAATCCCTTTAATGTTGTGTGCTGCTAACCCAGTTGGAGCGGTTACAACACAAGATAAATGTGATTCAGTGGTTTTGTGTAGATAACTGGTCAAAACTTTTATCAAGAAACTTTTTCCTGTTCCAGCTTGCCCACTGATGTACATTCGAATAGGTTTAAATGATGTGCATTGGCATTCTTTCTTTTCATGCAGTAAACCATGTTGTATCTGTTGTGTCACTTGCTGATATATTTCTTTTTGTTCAATATTTAGTTCTTCCTCCAAGTTTCCCAACTCTATATTATCCTGTTGTGCTTGTTACATTACCGTTTCTACTTCATTCATGGCTATTGCGGCTTCATTTTCAATAATTGGTTTTCCTAGTGGATCTTGACTTAGTGGAGCAGAACTTTGACTATCTTGAGAACAGTCTCTAGCTATTTCAGCTGCAATAGGTCTGTTGTTCAATCTCTTCATTTAACATTTGTAGATAAGTTGGAAAAAGTGTGCATTGAATGCTATCTTTACATGCATTAAAAGAATTTTCATAGCAGTCAAAATCTCCAAGTAATTCCATTTCACTATGCCAAGGCTTGAAGAGTTGCAGAAGTGTTAAATAAAAAAATTCCCTTTTATCTGGAGTTTCACAACTGAGTTTCCTGTGGTTAATAAGATTTCCTTTGGCATGTTTTACCAAACATCCATCTCATCCAATTACTGCATATTTTTCTTCATTTATATTTTCTATAACATTTCTCTTAAAACTGTAATGTTGCAGTACTTCATAGAGACATGTTTTCCAGATATGGACTCCTTTTGGGATAATACGTATCCAACATATTAGTTTTAACAATATCTGTACTTTCTGGTTCATTCGAAGCTAAGTATTCAATTTCTTGTAGAGATTTCAATACTCAATTTCATGTTGCAGCAAGACCTAGACTTACCCAAATGATTCCTCTTGACTTTGAATATAAACTTGCAGAGGTCAACCGATCCGAACATTCGTACGATCCAATCTCTCGATGGGAAAGCATCTTCAAACTAAAGCTGTACAATTTGTTACTAAGAATCTTCTCATGTGAAATTTCTTCCCACATTTCTTTCAACTCAGTCTTTTCAGATTTGGTTATATATGATGTAACATAGCAAGCAACTGCAATCGAATTATCTTCAACATACTAAATATCCATGTTTGCATTCCACATTGTCAAAATCACTGGATTGTAGTCATTAACATACTTTGAATCTTCAGTTCTTTTTATGTTGTAAGTATTCTTTGTGGATTTTTGAGTTATACTATGCCTTACTGCTAACATGACACTATTGACTCTTCCTTTTGAAATTACTGGATGTGGGAATCCAAAACGACATCTTGTATAAAATTTTCCCTTTGACGTGTATTTTCGTCGACAATATTTTCCACATCGATGACTTTTAAACCGTAAAACTTGTTATCTTAAGCTGTTTTCTCCTCCTTTTTATAGAATGGCAGAGGTAACATAGTCTTCAATGAAAGACAAAACAGTTTCATCAGAATCGGTTCCAAAATTAGGTGCATTCTTGATCCATAATAGCATATGTATATGAGGAGCACCTCTGGCTTGGTACTCCTTTCTCCAAAAGAAATCAATAACTTCTCCAAGAGGTGGATTATTTTTATTGCAGATAAAAGACATCATAGCTTGAAACCTATGCTTAAAATATCTCCACCCATTTACAGGATCCAAGGAACACAGTTCTCCAGCTGTCTTCAATTCAATGTTTTTTACATTTGAATTTGCTTGTAGAAATTCAAGTAAATCGTCCCATGCGTATTCAGCACAGCTAAGCATAACAAACTACGTAGGGGTTACTAAGTTTCTTAACATACATTTATGTTCTCCGTGACGACGATACCAATACTCATTAGTACTACGCCATCAAATTAATTAACTGAGATTCTAAATGATCGTCTCTTTGTTGAACTTTATCCAAAAATTCCTTTGCAGAAACATGTGTAAGATGAACTCCTGTTTTTAATATGTGGTTCACTGCATATGAAAGTCCAGACACGTCACTTTCAATCAGAAGATGAAATAAATATGGAATTCACTGTCAAAATCTTGGATCTTGTGAGTACAATCTTGTTGTACGATATTCTGAAGCTGGAATCTGTACGGGTCATTCATCATATCGTCCAACTTTTCCAGTGGGGTAGAGCTGTGGAAAACAATGAGCTTCTAAACTTTTTTCCCATACACTCATGGGAGTTCCCTTCACTTTCTTCATTTGGAATAATTCAATAGTGTTTCCTGTCACTTCTTTTGAATGTAGAGGGTGTATACTATAATGTTCATAAATTTCTTCACTCCTCGACTTGTCCACTTTTTCTATTTGGCCAGTTTAAATTTCTCTTTCATCTTCTAAAGATATTTTTTCTTCTTCCACATATACTTTTTTATAATAAATATTGTTCTGTACAAGATATAATGTAGCCTTTTGAAGTTTGGTGACATCTACTAACTCTTGCCATGTTTTCCGACTCTTTGTTGGTACACCATTAACTAGAATAACTACAGGTTCACTTTCCTCTCTCTCTATACCAACAGTTTCAATATTTTTCTTAAAATCTAAAGGTAAATACACAACTCTTCCTTTTAAACCTCTTTGTATATCTGTTGGAGGCAGCTTACCTGTTTTAGGCTCCATACGAACTATAGCCTGAAACGGGTGAACAGATTGAATAAGAATGGACTGATACGTATTTAAATCTACCAGTTCCGGAGGAATAGCTACCAACTCTAGGTTATTATGTACAGCTCTAGCTGGCATTTTGTTCTCTTCTAATTTGTTGTAACAATATTTACAAATACGTTGATCGCTACCCAACTCAAAACGACCTTCCACCAACAAATAAGCACCAAATTGCTCCCACTTATCATTGTTTTCCTTTTCACTTTTTAAATACACATCAACATTACTCGTTTGACTTCTATAGTGAGTACGTCGACAACAAATACAAACATAGTTTGGTTTTTCACGAGAAAGTACCTTAAGCTTTGTAATTTCTTCTGAAAACTTCTCAGTAGTACTATCTTCCACCTCTTCTTCAACACCTACACTTATGAAATGCTCACTTTCTCTACACTCCTCTTGAGGACCAAAGAAACGAAACTGTATATCATCAGAAACTTTTTACATCCAATACTGAACCATGCAAAAGAGCTGTGTTTATTTCACTTAAAGATAATGCAGGACTTTTTACATAGCACAATCTTCTTACTAACCTCCGCATTTCTGAATGATGTACTGCTAACATTCATAAATGATGAAAAGTACTTTGACACACTTTTCTAGAAAGACAAGCCAGAGAATGACCCTGCAAGTTAGTATATTTTCTCACTTTACAAGGATCTAGTCCTTGCAATATCTTAATCTTCTGTTTAACACTTTCATTACCATAATCACGTAAGAAATTTAGTAAAATATCAATAGATTCCTGTTGTATACTACAAATACTACTACAATCCCACTTATACACTGGAGCTTGTGTACGTCTCCCTTCAACTTCTTCAGCTATTACTTCTTTCACATTTCTACGACCATCTTTTCTTTTTCAATTAGACAACCGTTTTTAACCTCATAACAACTACCACTGGTATCAACTGCATGAACTAATGTATTTTGTTGAAAATAGCTTTCTTCATTAAAAAAGGCTCAGTACTAGAAGTGTGCTTCCATTCACCCGAATTCTTTTGCAAAAGTTAGTTCTATTAACCAGTCTTTTTCTTTTACTTTTCTCCTTCATAAAGTGCATTGTTTTATTCAATGTTTTCATTCTCTTCAATACTAATATAAACAATCTTCTTTTCAATTCAAAAGCCTTTTCGACTACACTTTCAATCTGTTCTTTTTTCTTATAAAATGCTGATCTTCTTTTATATTTTTTGCAATCTTTCAATACATTTTGTAGTACTCTACTTTTATACATTCTCTTCCTAATGTCTTTATATTCTTTCATCCTTCTTTCAAAATATATTGTTTTCCCATAACCTGATTTTCCATTAATTTGTCCTTTTTTCCTTTCCTTCTGATTGTTTGTACAACTTTTCTTTCTCTTTTCCCCATTTACTTCATCTAATGTCTGCTTTTCTCTCTCCTTGAAATAGTACTGTTTTTTTGTTGTCTTTTCTTTTGCGCTTTTTTTGTCATACTAAAACTCAGGCATTCTGCGACAGGGTGGCTACGTTTTTCCAGGATAAAGTTAAGGCGGTCTATAATGGACTCATCAAGTCCACGGATCAAGGAATGGTTCCTTCCTTAGAGGCTGCTGCAAGACCGGGGATTACCGGTATTATTCCCAGTACCCACGCTGAATACAGGGACCATCCTGAACTATCTGCCTTTCCAATACTAACAATGGAAGCAACAATTAACTTGTTGAGATCCACTAAATCAGGCTCTCCACTGGACCTATGCCCTCCAAAGATCTTTCATCTTCTACCAGAGATCTTCACCTCTCATCTGACGCCTATTTTTAATCAAATGTTCTCCTCTGGTCTATTCCCGACTAGTTGACATCCGTGCTTCCCCTTTTGAAGAAGCCAAATCTTGATGAGACTGACCCCAATAATTACCGCCCAATCTCCAGACTTCCGCTGCCAGCAAAGATGGTGGAGAAGGCCATGAATAATACTCTATCAGATTTAATTGAAAGGCATGGCCTTCTCGATGACACTCAGTTCGGGTTTCGAAAACATCATAGTACCGAACTGGCGTTGATCACATCATCTGAACTGATTAGGCGGACAGTCGACGCGGGGGGCAGTGCAGCACTTGTGCTGCTTGATCTCTCCGCCGCATTTGATACAGTGAACCATCAGAAACTTTTGGAAGTTCTGAGGGGAATTGGGGTCAAAGGGAATGCACTTTCCCTTCTTGAATCATTCCTGTCTGGCAGGGAACAATTTGTGGCCCTAGAACATTTTAAATCACCCAATTTTATACTTCCATGTGGTGTGCCACAGGGATCGTCCTTGAGCCCGACTCTTTTTAATATTTATGTGGCACCACTGGCGAAGTTAATCAGGTCCCTAGGCTTTTCGGCTCTATCCTATGCCGACGATACGCAGATCATCGTCTCAGTGTCAGGATCCCCCACTAACACTATGAAACAGTTCCATACCTGCCTTTGTCAGGTTGGGGACTGGATGGCTGCCAATTGTCTAAAACTTAACTCTGGTAAGACGGAGGTCTTACTTTTTGGTGCTCACACGGATTTCTGGTCACCTGATCTCTGGCCCTTGGAGCTTGGGCCATTTCCCACGCCAGTGATCAAGGTTAAGAATTTGGGAGTCATTTTTGATTCCAAACTCTCATTTGAAAACCATGTCAACCAGGTTACCTCTCTTTCTTTCTACACGTTAAAGCTTTTGAGAAAGATCCTCCCATTTATTCCAGCTGAGCTACGTAAACTGGTGGTCTCTGCACTCGTTCTGTCAAGAGCCGACTACTGTAACAGGCTTTTTATCAATCTTTGGAAAAAGTGCCTGTCTAAACTGCAGGTTGTGCAGAATGCAGCGGCTCGGCTCCTGCTGAACATCCCAAGATACAAATCTGTGTCAAAGGTGCTCAAGGATTTACATTGGCTGCCAATAAAAAGACGTATAGAGTTTAAGGCTCTATGCATTGTTTTTAAGGCCACACAGGACATAGGACCAGGTTTTTAAAGAGGAACTTGTTACCCTATATTCCAGTCCGTTGTCTCCGCTCATCCTCTGCCCATGATTTGATTGTTCCCAGGGTAAAAAATGCTCCTGGGGGAAGAAGCTTTCTGGTTGGCGCAACTAGGTTATGGAATTCTCTCCCAATAAGATTGAAACAAGAAACACATCTGTTAGCTTTTAGGAAAGCACTAAAGACATGGTTGTTCAATCTTTAACATGTCTGCGAACCTCCTAGCTTAAATCCTGTTTCTGATGAGCAAGCGCCTTGACACCCTTGGGTGATTGTTTCGCGCTCTACAAATCTCCATTTCATTTCATTTCATTTCATACTAAATCTTTCTTAATAATTATGGAGAATATCTGGAAAAAAAGAAAAGTTAAAAAACTTTCTAAAAAGTATGTAATATTATTAAAATATTTATATACAAATATTCCCATCTATAATTAAAAAAATGCATTCAATTTAAAAGGTACAGACATATGCATATATGATTTTCAGAACATAGTGAAACTTACAGCTGACACATGTCATAGGTTTTTGCTTTATATTTGCCTAGGCCCAACACCCTGACCATTACTAGAATGGTGAAACAGCAACACAAAAGTGAGGTTTAAAACATGTTAGGAGATGGATTAGTTATTACACTACTTTGTATGAGTCTTTATAAAAGTTCACTTGAAGTATGCACATAAATATAGGTGTGTGTTTGAAATGTAAATTATTTCTAAACTTCTCTTGCTTCTTTCTGCACTCCTCTTGCTTCTTTCTGCAACCCTCATGCCTCTTTCACACCACTCTTCCCTCTTTCTGCACCCCTCTTCCCTCTTTCTGCACCTCTCTTGTTTCTTTCTGTATCCCTCTTGCCTCTTTCTCCACCCCACTTCCCCCTTACTACATCTCTGTTGCTTCTTTCTGCACTTCTTTTATTCCTTTCTATACCTCTATTGCTTCTTTCTGCATCCCTCTTGCCTCTTTCTCCACCCCTCTTCCTCCTTTCTGCATCTCTGTTTCTACTTTTTGCATTTCTCTTGCATCTGTCTCCACCTCTGTCCCTTCTTTCTGCAACCCTTATGTCTCTTTCTGCACCCCTCTTCCCTCTTTCTTCTCCCCTCTTGCTTCTTTCTGCACCTCTGTTGCTTCTTTCTAAACCTCTCATGCTTTTTTTGCACCCCTCTTGCTTTTTTCTGCACCCCTCCAATCACTTAGCTAGTACCCATGCTCTTATGCAATCACACAGGCACTACCCTTGTACTCCTCCAATCACCTAGATAAGAAGTGCAGCTGCTTTAGTTTTAAAGTGTACAGAAAGAAGGAACAGAGGTGCAGAAAGAGGCAACAGGGGTGCAGACAGAGGGAAGAGGGTGTGCAAGAGGCACAAGGGGCACTTCTCATTTCAAGTAGAGACCTAAAATCATGTGGTGTAATTCATGCAAACCTTTCACAGAGAAATATAAAGCAGCAACCTATCACATATGTATGTTGTAAGTGTCATTATCTCCCTGAAAGCATCCATGCATATGTTTGTACGCCACATAAATGTAGGTCTCTACTTACTCATATACTTTGATATGTGTTATCCATCTGAAGATGCTACATGTGTAAAACACAATTATACATCTATTTCTATTCTTCTTTTATATATGGTAGACTACCAAAAGGTACAGACAAATGCATGCACAGTTTGAGGAAGATGATAAGACTAACAGCAGAGACATGTCAAAGATTGCTGCTTTGCCCTTAGCTATGCTCAATACCTAACTAGTAGTGGAATAGTGAAGCAGTAGCAGTAGAAAAGTAATGTTTAAGATAAGTTCGGTGACTACGTACTGATTATGGTACTTTGTAAGAATCTGTGAGAAAGTTCACTTGAAGTATGCCACATAAATCTATGTGTCTGTTTAAAATGTAAAGTGCAATCTCTCAAATTTTAAACCCTTTATAGTCTTGTAACTGAGGGATATCGACACTTACATATCCATTTTGATACATGTGAAGATGATAGACATATAAAACACAGGTATACATCTATTTGTATATTACTTTTATATATGAATTTGCTAGGAAAAGGTACAAACATATGTATACAATATTTCAGGAATATAGTGAAACCTACAACTGAGACATGTAATAGATCTGCCTGAGTGATTACATTACTCCATGGGTAGTGCTTGGGTGATTGTATGAGTCCAAGGGTAGTCGCTGGGTAATTGGATGAGAGGATGGATACTGACTGGCTAATTGTATGAGTGCACACATAGAGGTTAAGTGCATGGATAAGTGTATAAATACTACCTGAAGGCATAGATGACTCTTTGAGTAGTGCCTAGGGAAATAGATGAGTGCAACAGTAGGGCCTGGGTGATTCTACAACTACAAGGGTAGTGTCTGGGACAGTTTATGTGTGTATAGGTAGAGGCTGGGTGATTGCACGACTGCAGAGGTAGTACATAAATAGTGTCTGGGTGATTTTATAAGTGTATGGGTACTGCATGGGTAATTGCATGAGTACAAGAATAGTGACTCAGTGATTGGAGAAATGCAAGGGTAGTGCCTGGGTCATTATATAAGTGTATGGGTAATGGCTTGATGATTAAAGGAGTGCTTGGGTAATGCCTAGGTGATTGCATGCGTGCAGAGGTAATGTGTGAGTGATTAGAGGAGTGCATGAGTAATGTCTGAGTGATTGCATGATTGCAGGGATAATGCCTTGGTGATTGCATAACTGCACAGGTAGTACCTAAGTGATTGCATTACCGCAGGGATAGTGCCTGGGTGATTGTATGAGAACAAGGGTAGTGCCTGGGTGATTGAACCAGTGTATAGCTAATGCATTAGTGATTGCATGAGTGCAGGGGTAACGTCTGGGGCATTAAAGGAGTACATAGGTAATGCCTGGGTGATTGCAGGGCTGCAGGGGTAATATCTGGGGGATTGCAGGAGTACATAGGGAGTGACTGGGTGATTTTATAAGTGCATGGGTACTGCCTGGGTGATTGCAGGAGTACTGAGATAGTGCCTGAGTGATTGGAAGAGTGCAAAGGTAGTGCCTGGGTGATTTTATAAGTGCATGAGTACTGGCTGAGTAATTACATAAGTACAAGGGTAGTGCCTGCATGATTGAAAGAGTGCAAGGGTAGTGCCTGGGTGATTGAAGCAGTGCATGTTTCTTTGATATATGATGCTACTAACAAAAGGTACAGACATATGCATGCATGCTTTTAAGAAGATGGTGAGATTACACCAGAGACATATGAAAGATTGCTGCTATATATTTGACTAGGCCCAACATCCTAAGTAGTCATAGAACGATGAAGCAGCAGCACAAAAGTGAGGTTTAAGGCATATTAAGAGAAGAATCAGTTAAAACGCTACTTTGTATGAGTCTGTGGAAAGCTACACTTCAAGTACACCACATAATTTTCATTATCTGCTTCAAATGTGAAGAGCAATCTGTCAAGTTTTAAGGTCTGCATGGTGTTGTAACTAAGGTATATCTCTACTTGCACATGTATTCTGATACATATTATGCATGTGAAGATGCTACACTTATAAAAAACACAAATATACATCTATTTATATACTACTTTAATATATGATATTGCTACCAAAACGTACAGAAATATGGATAAATGGTTTCCGCAATATGTTAAGACTTACATCTAAGATATATGATGAGTGTGTCTCAGTGATTGCATGAGTCCATGGGTAGTGCCTGGGTGATTGTATGAGTGCAAGAGTAATCTCTGTATAATTGAAGGAAAGATTGGATACTGATTGACTGGTTGCATAAGTGCAGACGTAGAGATTGTGTGCATGGATAAGTGCACGAATAGTCCCTGAATGCATAGATGATTGTATAAGTAGTGCCTACATGAATGAATGAGTGCAACAGTAGTGTCTAGGTGTTTGTATGAGTGCAAGAATACTAGCTGGGTAATTGGAGAAGATGATGAATAGTAACTGGCTGATTACATGAGTGCATAGGCACTGCCTGAGTGATTTGATGAGTGCATCGGTAAATGGAATGAGTGCACAAGTCGTGACTGAGAGCATGGATAACTGCATGGATAGTGCCTGAGTGATTACATGAGTGCAGGGGTAGTGCCTATGAAATTAGAGGACTGCATCAGTACTACCTGAGTGATTGAAGAAGTGCTTAGGTAATGCCTGCTTGATTGCATGAGTGCATGGCTAGTGCCTGGGTGATTGGAGGAGCGCATGGGTACTGTCTCAGTGATTGAAGAAGTGCATAGTTAATGCCTGGGTGATTGCATGAGTGCAAGGGTAATGCCTGCATGATTGGAGGAATGCACAGGCACTGCCTTGGTACAGGGAGGAATGCATGGGTAGTGCCTGACTGATTTGAACAATGCATAGGTAGTACCTGCGTGATTGCATGAGTGCAAGGGTTGTGCCTGGATGATTGGAGAACTGCATGGGTAGTGCTTGGGTGATTGCATGAGTGCAGGGGAAGTGGCTGAGTGCATGTATGAGTGCATCAGTAGTGCCTCAGTGATTGCATCAGTGCATCTGTACTGCCTGGGTGATTGGAGGAGTGCAGAGATAGTGCCTGGGTAATTAGAGAAGTGCATAGGTAGTGCCTGGGTGATTTTATAAGTGCACAGGTAGCGCCTGGGTGATTGAAGGAATGCATAGATAGTACATGGGCGATTGCATGAGTATAGGGGTAGTGCCTGCATTACTGAAAGAGTGCATAGGTAGTTCCTGAGTGTTTGCATAAGTGCAGGGGTAGTACCTGACTGATTGAAGGACTGTATATATAGTGGTTAGTGCATGGGTAGTGCCTGAGTCATTGCAGACTTACAGCTGAGACTTGTGTTGAGGTTGTTGCTTTATATTTGACTACACCCAACATCTTGAGTAGTAGAAGAATAGTGAAATTGCAACACAAAAGTGAGGTTTATGACATGGTGTACACTTTTCTACTACAGCTTCACCATTCTGTAACTGCTCAGGGTATTGGGCCTACCCAAATATAAAGCATCAAACCTACACATGACTCTGTTATAAATCTCACCATATTCCTGAAAGCATGTATGCATGTGTCTGTAACTTTTACTAGTACTACCATATATAATAGAAACATACAAATAGAGATATCTCTCTCTTTTATACCTGTAGCATCTTCAGATGCATAACATATATGAGAATACATATGCAACTAGAAAATACATCAATCACACGACCATGCAGACCTTAAAACTTGACAGACTACACTTAACATTTCAAACAGACACCTAGATGTATGTGGCATACTTCAAGTAAAGTTTTACATAGATTCTTTTAAAGCTCCATAATAAGTAATTCCTCACCCAACATATCTTAAACATCACTTTACTACTCCTGCTGCTTTACCATTCTAGTACTACTCAGATGTACCGCCTACCAAAATACAAAGCAACAACCCTTCACATATCTCAGTTGTAAGTCTCCCCATGTTTCAAAAAGCATGGATATATGAGTCTGTACCTTTCTCTAGTGCCATCATATATAAAAGAAACATACAAATAGATATATACCAGTATGTTATACATCTAGCATCTTTAGATACATAACACATATGAAAATACATCGGCAAGTACAGATACATTCAGTCACAAGATGATGCACACCTTGAAACTTAAGTAACTGCACTTTTCATTACAAGTAGAGACCTAAAATCATATGGTGTATTTCAAGCAGTTCTCATTTCAACTAGAGACCTAAAATCATATGGTGTATTTTAAGCATACCTTTCCACAGATGATTGAAGGAGTGTACGGCTAATGCCTGAGTGACTGCATTAGTGCAGAGGTAATGTCTGCGTGATTGAAGAAGTGGATGGGTACTACCTGAGTGATTGAAGAAGTACATGGATAATACCTGAGTGATTGTATGAGTGCAGGGGTAGTGCCTGGATGATTGGAAAAGTGCACGGGTAGTGCCTGAGTGATTGCATGACTGCATGAGTAGTGTTTGGGTGATTAGAGGAGTGCATCGGTAGTGCCTGGAAGCTTCATGAAAGGGTTTCAATGCTTTTGCATTTGACTCGTGAGGGAAATCTAGTAACGACTAGTGGAACTGCAGCTTGATGTAATAATAATTTCAAATCTTTTGCATTTAACTCGTGAGGGACATCTAGTAACAACTAGTTGAACTGCAGCTCTTTGTAGAATTATTTTGATATTGGACACTATAATATTCACTGCCCACTGCTAATCTCGTCCCATAATGCTTTGCAGGGCCTTTGGTTGGGATTGTATTTTTTTTGCCCATAACTGTGCTTGGGGTGGTCCTAGGAGGAAGGGACCACCACTGAATCGTTCAGCATGATATGCTCTTTGTGTTCAAGGCATCTGCTTGGTCCTCCCCTAGGTTAGGGGGACCCCAAAATCATCACCTCTCTCATTGCCTAAAATTTTCATTCTCAAAGTTCACTTTTGTGAATTGGTTATATGCTTTTTAGCAAGTAAAATTGCTTTATAAAAGCATTTGTAAGTGCTGCTAAGCTACGTGTTTTAGCACAGTTTTTCCACTGTGCTACGTGCAATTTGCGTAGTGCGTAGTAGCGCCATCTACGCATGCTCCGTAAGCGTAGCGTAGTACTACGCCCAGGGTTACAATACACATCTCTACATTTAATAATATATTTCAAACATCAAAGTTCTTGAATTATTTTTAAAGTTTAAAAATAAAGCCAATACATAATACACCTCACAAATTTATAACACACCTTCCAAATTGATTTATAGAATATGATATATCAGAAACTCATACAAGATTTTCTTATGCACAAAATCAATGTAATGCACCACTCTCAACAAGGTAAACTTTCCCTATCTTTCTCCACACAAATAAATGTAAGTAACAAATCACATTGCTTCCTACATAATTTCAAATTGTAAAACACATTTCTATTGGTTAGACATATTAACCCTTACCAACTGACTTCTAAAAGTGCCCAAACTGGTTCTGGAATTTTTTGGAGTCGCGACTCCACCGTGCACCAACGCGATGGAGCCGCGAATCCATACGGGAGTTCAAAAATATATTACAAATAAAAATACAACTATTTTTTAAGAACACACCACTTCTAAAGATAGTACTGACTTTGGAAATCTTACTTTAATAACATATCACTTATATATAAATTACAATTCCATATTTTAAAACCACAGATAACATTCAACCCTTCCCCCAGTCTGCTTAATGCCAGTTTCCATAGTAACAGTTGATGGAACATTCAACTGAACTGACAGGTCACAAGTTCACCATATTTTCAAGTTCAGCACACAAGGTTACAAATGCAAACAGCAGGTGTGGTTGACATTTGCCAAATATAACCTTATCCTATCTACTGTACCTTTGAAACATTTTTTACTAACCAATAAGAAACATGCTTTTTAAAGAAAGTAACATCCACCCTATTTTTGAGTTTTCAATGTTCATAAACAACCAATCAGTTCTCTACTTTTTTTAAAAAGCATCTTGTCCACCATTTTAGATACCTCTCATTCTACCAACTGACTACCTCAGATACAGACATCTTTTCATTACTTCCAGACATCCCTTCAAGATGCTTATAGTATGGATTGTTGGACACAGCACAGACACAGTTTTCTGGTGCAAAGGGTATGCTGAACACAGATGTATTGACAAAGAAATGAAATGAAATGAAATGAAAATGGCTTTTGTATAGCGCATGGCTACCCGGAGGCATCCCAGCGCTGCGGAGGTGACTAGAGAAGAGGAGAGATTATGGGAATTGCCAAGTTTTCAAACGCTTCCGGAAAGTCAAGTGGTTAACCTCCTTGCGGATAGGAGGAGGAAGAGCATTCCAAAGCCTAGAAGTGCTATAGGCGAAACGGCGACCGCCTGTTCTAGCCTTCTTAATTCTAGGGACCTCGGCCAGGTAGAGTTCGTCCGAGCGCAGACAACGTGTAGACTTGTAAGGTTTGACCAGATTTTTTGTTATAGGGGGGCCTCTGCCCTGCAGACCCTTGTGCGCAATGCAGAGGGCTTTGAAATGTATTCTCTCCTGAACCGGAAGCCAGTGGAGAGCGCGAAGAGCAGGCTTTGCTGAGCAGCAGTTGTTTGTGCCCGTAAGGAGTCTTGCTGCCGAGTTTTGAACCACCTGCAGTTTGGCGATAACCGATTTAGGAGCACCCAAATAAAGAGCATTGCCGTAATCCAGCCTGGAGAGAATAAGTGCCTGGACCAGCAGCTTTCTTGAGTGGCTAGGTAGGAGAGGGAGTATTTTCCGGGTGGTTCTGAGCAGGCCATAGCACGTGGCGACCGTTTTCCTTGCTTGGACTCTAAAAGTAAGATCATGGTCGAGCCAGATACCCAAGCTTTTATCTCCTTTTTTGGCGAGGGAGCTGGGCCCATGCAGATCGGCCACATGATGTTTGGATTAAAATTTGCTTGGTTGCCCAGCAGCATAAGCTTCGTTTTCTCGCCGTTGAGCTTCAGATAAGATGAGCTCATCCAGCTAGCGACTGCCTTGAGGCAGGAACGCAGGTCCGTGGGGGACTGTTCCGACTGATTCAGTGCCACGATTAGTTGGGTGTCATCAGCATATGTGACTATGTGGATTCCGAAAGGGGCTACAATCTCCGCCAAGGGGGCCATATATATATTAAAAAGAGTAGGACTCAGAGACGAGCCCTGGGGAACACCACACTGCAGCGGAACTGGCTGGGAGCGGGAGTTCCCTTCCAATACCTGGTAGTACCTTTCTTCCAGGAACGATTTCAGCCATGTTAAGGCCGTACCTGTCACTCCCGCTTTTTTAGACGGTGGACCAGTATGCCGTGGTTCACCGTGTCAAAGGCTGCACTTAGGTCTAGGAGGATAATAGCCGAAGACCCTCCGGAGTCGAGGATCTTTCTTGACTCCTCCACTACCGCTATCAATGCAGTCTCTGTGCCCTGACCAGGGCGGAAGCCAGTCTGAGATGAGTGAAGTAGTTTAAACATTTCCAGGTGTGCAGAAAGTATACGGTTAATGTGTTTTTCTGCAATCTTACTGATTCCAGGGAGTAGTGAAATAGGGCGATAGTTGCCCAGCTCGGTGGGGTCTAGATGAGGTTTTTTAATAGCGCCTTCACTATTGCATTTTTCCAGTCTTGGGGGACAATGCCCGAAGCTAATGAGGCATTAATTAAATTAATGATAGGAGGGGCAACTATGGGTGCTACCAGCTTCAAGATGTTAGGAGGAGCAGGGTCCGACGGGGACCCGCTCTTAACCGAACCTAAGATGGAGAAGAATAAATCCTCGGAAAGTGAAGTGAATGACTCTAGTAGATGAGAGTTATTCAGAGGTTCTAAGTCGTGGGGTACGGCTGAAAGTTCCTTGACGGTGGGTGGGAGAAGGTTGAGGATGTTTTGAATTTTGGTAGAGAAAAAACCAGCTAATTCCTCGCATCGGCGACCAGACGGGTCAGGGGTTGCGGGAGGGTCGGGGATTTTCATAAGTTTTTTTTCGATCTGAAATATTTCTCTGGAGGAGCTAGAAGAGGAGCGAATTTTTTCATCATAGTAGGTGGCCTGGACTGCTTTTAATGCTGTTTTGTAATGAGCGATGGATAGCCTATATTGTGATTTTTTTCACTTGAGAAGTCTTTCCTCCATGCTCTTTCTAGTCTTTTACATTGTTGCTTCAATTTACGAAGTTCAGGAGTAAACCAGGGGGATTTATTAGGACCCATTTTTTTTTAGTATAGTTTTCCTAGGAAGTACTATGTCTAGCGAGTTCTCAATCCATAAGGAGAACTTTCTATTGGCAGCTAAAGGATCGGGGTCCAGAATGGGCATAGTTGACTCCAATTCGCGGGTCCAATCTTCTACAATCAGTTTAGACCAAGGGCGAATTTGGATATGTGAAGCTAGCGAAAGTGGGCACGGAGGGGAAGAGTGCCAGGAGAAAGGAACAAGAAAGTGGTCTGACCATGGAAGGGGGATAGGGTCATTCGCTTTTAGTTCCACTATGCTTGAAAAAATGGGATCGAGGAGGTGACCCTTGACATGTGTTGCTTGATGTGTTTTTAGGTCTAATTGGAAGGCTGCAAGATCATAGGCTAAGTCGTTGGCCGCCCTATCCAGAGAATCGTCAAAATTAAAATTAAAATCGCCCAGAAGATTGAAATTGGGCGAAATACTGGCTAGATTTAGGACAGTTTCCAGTAGTGAGCTGCTAAATTGTCCATGTGTTCCTGGGGGCGATATAGAAGAATGCCAACAAAGGTAAGTAATGGAGTGAATTCAATAGAAAAGTGAGCATTTTCACAATCTAGGAGGGGCTGTCCAGAAAACGGCAGATTAGATGGTCTTTGTAGATAATTGCAATCCCACCCCCCTTCCCACTTATTCTGTCCAGTCGCTGAATCAGGTAGCCAGGAGGAAGAGTTCGAACAATGTCTGGGTCTGAACTGGGAGTTAACCATGTCTCCGTAAGAAACAGGACAACTGGTTCAGTGTCTTGTAACAGTATGGATATTTCAGTGGCATGTTTTGGCAGGGATCTACAATTAAGGAGAGCCATGTTGAACCCATTTCCTGCTGAGGGGGGATGGATGGTTAGTGGGGTCAATTCATATGAACAGTGTAGGCATCTGTCCTGCGCCTTCTCTAGGGATATGGAATGGGTACAAGTTAACTTGGGGGGTTTCTGCAGGAGTAGTAATTCTTCCTTATTATATTGAAGGAGAGCTGGCGGTAAAGGGGCAGGAGGTCTGGCCCCTGGGCCCTGACTGGTGCGGACGGGCGCAGACGGGCTTGCCTTAGGGCGCCTTCGGCGCGCCAGCGGCGCGCCCGCCGCGCGCGTCCGCTGCGCGTCGAGGCTGGCATCCGCCTTTATGCAGCCGGTTAAGCAGCTAGACTGCTAACCGCCGCTGTGCCTTTGCCTGGAAAAACAGCACTTCCGGTCTGCGTCAGAATTCCCTCCACTCAACCGGAACAATCCGTGGTGGACCAGGGAAGACGCCGAACTGACCGATTGCAAGTGCGGGGTACAGTATACAATGTGCAAAGGATGCGTCAGTGGGTAGGTAGGTTCTAAAATTGTTTGACTAAAAGCGATGCAATTTTAAAAACAAGTAAAACTTTTACAAGTGACAGGTTTAAAACGAGTTCGTCAGAAGAAGACCTAGCTTTGCAAATGTGGATATTAAATGGATTGCAGAGAGAGGATTAAAGTGGCACCAATTGATGCCTTTGGTTAAAACCTTTTTGCATCTCCAAACCCCTGACCTCATGATTGTGCACTGTGGTGGCAATGACCTAGGCACATTGACTGGGGTAGGTCTGGAAATGCTAATGAAGGACACATTTTCACAATTGATGTTGCTTTTACCTCAAACTGTCTTTGTATACTCTAATATATGCCAAAAACAGAAATAGAAGTGGTCAAATCAATTCTGTCCACAGAAGCTAGGAAGAATGTCAATAAAGCTGTTTCTGCTTACCACAGAGACCATAGGATGGGCTCCATATATAACAACAATATACGTTTTGATATGGATCACATCTACAGAAGTGATGGAGTACACTTCACAGATCAAGGAAACAGAGGGGCATATTATCAAGGAATAGCGATATTTATCGCTAACCGCGCTTAGCGCGACTTTGGTTAACGCCGCCTATCACTGGAAAATATCGCTGAGATAACACCCTATTAGTAAGGTTTATCTCCATAGCGATATTATTACCAGCGATAGCGGCAAAAAGCGAGAATATCGCTGGAAAACCAGCAATATTCTCATATTAACGCTAAGGTGGATTCAGCATTAGAATCCACCTCCTATACTTTAAACAGGTAAGTCATCCTCACTAGCAGGTGTTAGAATCTAGCGATAAACGCGCTTAGCGCGAATTATTATATCGCTTCGCCTGCCTTGCTAATAGGGGATAGTGGGATTAGCAACTGTTTTCAGTCGCTTTTAGTAGGGAACGCCTTCCTTGCATGTCATTAGCGATAATTATCGCTGACATGCAAGGCGATGGCAAACAGGCGTTAGCGACAGCTTGCTAATAGGGCGATAAAATTATCGCCGCTTTAGCGGCAAAAATAATATGCCCCAGAGTCTTTCTCAACAACCTAAAGCTGTGCATCCGCCCTTACATATAGCTCCAACAAAATCATAATAAAAACAAGGGCTCTTTTTAGAGCCACCCTATAACCCAACAGTGAATATTATTTTGTTTTAACATACATACTCTTTTTTTAATATTTTCAGGATTCGGGAACCCTTCGCGAATCCACAAAACAAAAGCATGAATTCAATGAACTACAACACAATACACTTTTCAGGTTTAACTATTAATTTTTAATTGTATATATTTTTACTAAATCTTATCATTAACTTCAATTACACTACCTCTTTAAAGTAACTTCACAAATGCAAAAGTACCTTCTAAATTATTTACTATTAAATTATTTATTTAAGGTGGAATCGCGAATCCAACGTGACGTTACACAGGGGGCCGCGCTGAGAGCCGCATTGGGGTCGCGACTCCAAAATAGAAAGAAAAAAAAACCGCCCCAATTCCATTATTCGGTATTTGCCCCGGGGACCCCATCCCCCGGGGCATTACCGCTGTTATTTTTTTTTAAATAATAAGGGATGGGGGCCGTGTGGCCCCCTTCTCTGGGCCACTATTGGCCCCGGGGACCCCATCCCCCGGGGCCTGGCCAGCCTTTCTTTTTTTTTTACATTTTGGAGGGGGTCGTGTGGCCCCCCTCCTGAGGCCAATTTTGGCCCCGGGGACCCCATCCCCTGGGCCCGGCCTTATTTATTTATTTAAATTACAAAAAGGAGGGGGCTGAGTGGCCCCCCTCCCGGGCCACTTCTGGCCCCGGGGACACCATCCCCCGGGGCCAGCCCTCAAGTTGGGGACCGTGGGGGGAGCCCCAATGCCCCCACAGTCCCTGCTGGCTGCAGGAGCCGACATTGCTTTTGGGCAAGGGGAGCCGCTAACATGCAGCTCCCCCTGCCCAAAAGCAATACTAATTCGCTTCATGGAAGCGAGAGCAGGTTTCCTGTTCTCGATTCCAAGAAGCAAAGCAGTGTTTGCTATTGCAGGGTGGGAGCCATGCTCCCGCCCTGCCATAGCAAACGGCAATGTCCCGGGGGTGGGCACCCCAGGACATTGCAAGAGCCTGCCCTGGGGGGTGGCGGTACCCAGGGCCATCTAGGGCTCCAGGAGGGGGTACACGCGGCCCCCCTCCCTTACAGTACAAAGCCCTGGGGAGGTGGTGGTCCCCGGGGCTTGAGGGGACCCGCAAGGCCCCCCTCATTATTAAACAAAGCCCCAGGGAGGTGGTGTTCCCCGGGGCTTTGGGGGGCCTGCGAGGCCCAACACCAATAATTAATCAAGGGGCCACAGCCCCCAGCCAATAATTAATCAAAGCCCCAGGGAGGTGGTGGTCCCCGGGGCTTGGGGGGCCCGCAAGGCCCCCATCAATAATAAAGATAGCCCCGGGGAGGTGGTGGTCCCTGGGGCTTGGGGGGGTCTGCGAGGCCCCCCGCCATTAATTAATCAAAGCCCCGGGGAGGTGGCGGTCCATGGGGCTCGGGGGTCCGCGAGGCCCCCCATTAATAAAGAAAGCCCCGGGGAGGTGGCGGTCCCCAGGGATTGAGGGGCCCACGGGGCCCAACCCATAATTAATAAAGCCCCGGGGAGATGGTGGTCCTCGGGGCTGCGGGGGGCCGCGTGTCCCCCACGCATAATAAATTAAGCCCCGGGGAGGTGGCAGTCCCCGGGGCTGCAGGGGCCCACAAGGCCCCCACACATTAATAAAACATTGCCCCCGGGACCTGGCCCACCCAAGGGCTCAAAGAAACGAAGCGTGGGAGCCCGCGCTTTTTTTTTTTTTTTTCCCAGCTGGATTCGCGCACCCAGCGCAAATTCAACCGATTTAAAAAAAAAAAAATGCTTTTTTTGACCCTGGAGGTCCTTGTGGGACCCCCTGAGCAGGCCTAGGGGGTCAGTGTATTTCTACCCTGCCCCCTTTTCTTGATTGTTATCCTTTTTTCTACTGTTGTCTTGTGACTTGGTTACCGAGTCACAAGATGGCTGCCAACACTTCCTGGTTTGGAGTGTTGGCAGCCAATCAGAATGAAGCTCGTGCTCGGGAGGGTTCCCGAATCCTCCTCGCTGCTCAGATATCGATATTTTTATTTTTTGAATTTATCAGGAACTACTGAACGAATTTACACCATTTAAAAAAAAGGTCGCTTTCTGAACCAAGATCTACCTTTTTGCCAAATTTGGTGTAATTCCATTCAGTATTTCGGGCTGTAGCTTTGTCTAAAGTTTCCTATGGATATTAACATGGGGAAAACGCGTTTTGGGACCCCCCTTTTTTCTCGGCCCCCGCCTGACGAATCACTCCCAAACTTTCAAGACAGGAGCTGACCTGAGCTGGTCATTAGTTTGAAAACTTTCGCGAAGATTCGTCAACCGGCGCCATAGATATTGGCAAAAGAAAAAACGCTTTTTGATTAGAAACAAGGTTCTAACTATAACTACCTACTGGCAACAGCCAGTAGGTAATTTATATGTGTATATATATATCAGAGCAAATCCTGGATCGTCATTAACCTCCACGGCGCACAAACACAGGTACGGACCACTTCAAGGGACGTTATAGAGCTGCAGTGCTTTATTTAAATAACATGGTTACAGCAACCAATCGATCCTGGCCAGTGCCTCAGCATGACGCGTTTCGACCGATGCTACTCGGTCTTGTTCACATGATATATATATACATTTATTATTTATTTTTTTCACAGAAAAAAACACAGTTTACAGGAACGTTATACCTGTGTCTAAAGTTTCCTTGGAAATTATTCTACTGTTATTCTAGTTGTTTGCAATGGCTTTTGGAGATAAATGCAGTTCTTCTGTGTATCAGATAGCTTGAGGTCTCGTCTTAGGGGTGGAGAGTCAGTGCAGGAAGTTATTCAGCCGTTGAAGTTGATGATGGATCAGGAGAGGTCTTGGTTTTATTGCAGTGGATTAGGAGAGCTGAGGTGCATATTTCCCCCGGGATAGTGTTCAAGTTGCATCGATTGCCTTTAGAGAGTGCAGTTTATGTTGCTGGAGGAGTTGCATGCAGAAGTGGACAAGGCATTGGTCGGTCCAGGTAAGGGGGGTGGGCTTGCTCACTGTCATGCAGGAGAAGCTGGAAAAGACATGTTCAAGAAGGTGTCTAATGGTATGATTCGGGTCCTTCACTTGTTGGGTGAGTATGAGTGTGCTTAAATCTTCCAAGAGTTTGGTGATGTTTTGGCGATGAGGTCTTTCAGGTGGAAATTTAGGTTGCTAATGAGGATGAAGGAGCTGGATTGAGCACAAGTGGTGTGATAAAGCCATGATGGTGTTTCTGAAGTTGGATTTTGGGTCCGGAGTTTGGTAGGGCCAGGACTCTCCCAGGGTGTTGTTGATGGAGATGTGGATCTTAAAGACAAGGGCGCGTTTACAAGACAATGGTACAGCACGGTGTCGCAGGCAATTTTTCTGCGCCGAGCTGCATCATTGTCTATGTGGAGGAATACATCGTATTTACAGGAATACAGTGCATTCCTGTACTCACCCCTCCTCCGGCATACAAACAGCAGCCGTGCACCAACTCAGAAACCCTTGCACAATGGTGCAAGGGTGCCTGTGTTGCAGGGATGGTTTTGTTGTGCAGGAAGGGACACCTTCCTGAGCACAAAAAATCATTAATGGCGATTTGCTCCTTCTATGTGTGCTGCAGAATGCAGCATACTTAGAAAAGTGAAAAGAATGAGGAGAAATAAAAGTATTTCTCCTCTTTATTTCTCCTCTTTGTGCCATCCTTATGCCTCCCTTGGGGTGGTGTACGATTTTGGTACTGCCTCTGATTCCTTGTAAATCTGGGGCAGTGTCAAAAAGCCATTGGTGTTGCTAGTAAGGCAAACAACAACATCCATTGCACACCCTTTTAGCGCAGAAAACTGCATCAAAGGGAAAGACGTTTACAAGGCTGTGTCGAGCCACGCAAAGTGGCTTAGCACTGTCTTGTAAATATGGAGCAGGACACAGCGCCACCGGAGCATCGCAAAAAGTGATGCTCCGGTGGCGCAGGAGCCTTGTAAATGAGACACAACGTGTTCCAGGAGGTTGCTGAGGTGATGGAGCAGTGAATGTAATGTTTATAGATTATAGCTAGCCCTCCTCCAGGTTTAAGGGTTCTGTCCTTGCTTGTGATTTTGAAGGTGGGGAGGATTACTATTGCGATTTTTGGGGTTCAAGTCGGGGAAAGCCAGATTTCGGTTGGAAAGAGAAGGTCTTGAGCAAGGTCATTCAGGAGGACCCATACTTCTTGTGAGTTGTTCACGAAGGTGATGTGTGGGGTGCTGGTCTGAGAGCAGACAGAGTAGGAGAGGGGTAGGCAGGGGTTGTTAGTGGGGGTCACTGGAGAACCAGCATATTTCACAGGAGAATGCATCTTCTGTGTTGGAGGGGGAGGTGTAGGAGCATCAAGCTGAAGGATGTCCGGGGCACCAAGGTCAGTGGCTGAGTAGAGTCTGGGGTTGCAGTGGGTGGGACGAGGGACAGGGGTGCTGTCATTGGGTATGGGAGGGGTGTGGATAAGCAGACAGCTTTCCCTTGGCATATCTTTGATGCACCAGTGGCTCTCACTCAGCTGCCATTAAGTAGGTCCGGAAGGGGAGTGAAAATCTGGTGGCGATGGACGGGGCAAAAGCGAGTGGCAGGAATGTAGGTAAGTGTACAGTCTGGGAACAAGGGGGAGCATGGCTGCACAGGGTGGGAAGGGTGCAAAAGGAGGAAAAAATGCAATAAGAGAAGATGGCAGAAAATGAAGAGGAACAGGATAGAAGAGGAAAGAGCAGGAGAGATTAAACGGTCAGAGAGCACAGAAGGAAAAAGGTCAGCGAGGATGCAACAAATGGCGAAAATGAGGGTTGGACAGGCAAAAAATAGAAAAAAGGTCAAAAAAGCAAGAACAAGACTAACATAAAAAGATGCAAAAATTAAAAGAATGCAAGAGTGACAGTGGAAGAGTGGCATTTAAACAGGCAAAAGCTAAGAAAGAAAGCAAGAGTGACAGCACAAGACGGAATAATAAACAGGCAAAAACTAAAAGCTGAGAAAGAAAAAAGGAGTAACTGCACAAGAGTGATATGAGAAAAAAGGTAAAAAGGTGAGAAGGCGAGAGAGAAGAAAGAGAAAGGAGAGAGTGAAAGAAGGAGAAGAGAGGCAAGAGTGTGAGGCTGGGAGTCTCAGTAAAGTGTTGCGACAGAGCAGGTCTGAAAGTGCCACGCCTCATCAGAGGGCCAGGCACAGACAGGTAAGGCGGGCAAGCAGGGCCAGCCAGCACTTTCTTAATCTATAGCTTGTAGTGTACCCACACATTAACCACGTTGTAGTAATTCGTGCCCTCATAATATCAAGCAGCAAAGCTATCTTACACAACTCAGAGCAAAATCTGGTACATTAATTAGAAATAGACTATTAGTCTCATATAATATTTGGTGGTAGGCCCACTGGTTTAGACAGGTCAGCGGAGTCCCAGTCCCCAACTTCCCTGGTGGAGGACTGTCCACCATATTTAAAGATGCCTGCTAAGCTGACAGGGGTCTCAATGTAGTTAGTGCACAGGCCAATGAAGCAGGTGCAATAAGGGTAGAGGAGAAAGGCAAGTGGGTCCCTTGTTTGTTTGGCTCCCTCAGCATTCTTTTGTTTTTCTGAAACAAACATCAATTTATGGTGGTCATCACAGCCCACTAAGCTTCAAATGAGGCACCATATTTAAGGGAATGTACATATAGGGCCTTGGGTGAGCAATGCAGGCTGCTACGTACACCTGTGTAGAACAATGTGTGGTGTAATACACTTCAGCACTGCTCTCATTACTTCTTTTTGGATAGAAGAGGAGTTCTAAATAGCATAAAAGGCTATTCCATTAATTGATGTTGTTAAATAGGATGGCTGTGCCAAAGTGTATTGCAACGATCTGTCCCTCATTTACCTGAAGCTCAGTGGCCTTTACCATTCATCACTTAAATATCTTCAAATCTCTATTTGTGATTTTATTTCTAGAGTTGCATGGTCAATGAAAACAATATGCACCCTCCATGACCCTCATGGTTGGCTCACAATATCTGAGCCTATCGCAGGACAACTGTAGCCTCTTCAGCTGTTGTCACCCCACTCTTCAAAAATACCTTTCCCAACGTTAATAGCTCAGAATGGATTCGACCACTCCATATAACTTTGTCTGTCCCTCTTTCTAGGAACACAAAAGCTACACTACATGAAGCCAAGCAGCCATTGCATACTTGTATTGATGTAAAAGTTTGTCACAGTTTCTATCCTTTTTATCAAGTCAATGTACACTTACACACAATTTTTCTCTTTCTCAATCTATCTTCCATTCTCTTTCTCTCTCTCACTCTCTCATCTCGTTTTGAATAGTGGATATTTTAGCACATGATCCTTATTCACAAATATATTGTACAACTACGAACCCTTGCTGCTCCCATCTGTCTGCCTGTAGCACCTAGAGTTTGTACAGTGGGATTATTTGATTTGGCAGCATCTTGCGATGGCTTTAAATTTGGCTGAATGTGTTTTGGAAAGAAAGTTCCTAATTGCTTGCCTCTGGTATGTGAATTTCGAGCACAAACATTGAGAGTGAACAGTACTTCTTTACACGGTTTGTGTCTAGCCAATACTGCAGAGGGTCTATGAAGTCATCACAGAAAGCTGAACAGGGCCGGATAGGCTGTAGCTGGCTGTAGCGGGCATCGGGTATTTCCCCGGGAGCCTGGAAGGGTGGGGGCTGGTTTTGTTACTAGGGGCCGGTTTTGCAGCAGTGCTGCAATATCAGCCCCTAGTATCAAAAGCAGGAGAGCTGGGGCCGGTTAGGTTAAGCAGCGCTTCACACTTGCATCCTCGCCCACCCACTGACCCCCTCGCCCACCCTCTCCCCCCTCCAATGACCCCCTCGCCTACCCCGTGTTCCCCCCCCTCCCACAGGGCTGGTCAGATAAAATTGCCAGGGCTGATTTGTGTTCTCTGTCTGGCCCTGATTCTGAAGCTAGGAGATGACAGGAAGCTGCTTGTGTGCAGTAAGTGGGTGACAGTTGGTCAGAGGCTGAAGACCAGAAGGGAGTTGTATCCTTTCAGGTCCTGTTGTATTTTAGTTAAAAGCATCTACCCATGTCCTCTTTATACTCATCATGAAGGAGTCCTAAGGCTCTTCAATTATTGACTGAGCTGAGTCCAGGCCAGCCCATTACGTCAGAGTGATATTGAGGTGATATGGACTCTACAAGAGCAGGAGTGGAGGTGAACCCTCATGGTAGAACGGCAGCCAGCTGGACTGAGAAACTGAGAGTGCCTAACATGAGTGATTATTTTATCCATGGTTAGGTTACGGGTTCTACGTGTGACAGATAGTGAGTGATAAGTGAAGGTTTTCAATCCTCTTGGTAAAACTTCCACTGAACACTTTTTACTGACACCCACAAGTGGGGAGTAATGATGAGAAGCACACTCTTTTAGAGGAGAGACTTTCGTTAATACATACATTCTTAAAGTTGCCCTTGGGATAAAGAAAAATAATCATTATCCAAAAATTAACCTTATAAATAAATATTTATTATGAGAGCAATGTTTTGCGTGACCACATTGAAAAAGGAAAAGTGTCATGTGAAAGGTGTTGTATACGCCTGTTTTCAGAAGAACATGTAAACTTATTCAGGTGGAAGGTAGCTAACTCATCATCATTACTCTTTCATTCTGGTGAATGGAAGGTTCTTGGTCATATTAAAGTCAGTACAACCTAACTTAGGCAAATTTACAATGTATTAAATAACTGTTATACATGAGTTAGTGAGTTATGATGCATTACTTAAGAATAAGCTATTTATGATTGTGTACCTTGGTAAACATGCAGCAATATGCACCGTACAGAACTTTATGTATGGGACTGTGATTGACATCCAGAGACTGAAGAAGGTGTTACTATGCAGTAACCTTTTAATTATTTACCTAACATCAAATTTCCCATTTTAATGCATAGACAGTGTAGAATCTACCTTGGTGCCTGCATAAGGAAGATACTCTGCGATGTTGCTAGCTCACTTATATATAAAAACACTGCATTGGAGTCCATCATGATAACTTGTTATAGGAAACCGGTCTACATTTGTGATTTGTTCAAAGAACGGAGTGAACCGCTCACAATAGTGGGAACACTTTTTGTCTACATATGTTCAGCAGTTCAATAAACAAGGTTGAAGCCAGGCTCAAACAGCGAGCACTTTCAGAATGTTTCATTTGATCTAGAATTTGTATTGGCAATATCCGATAAATATCCTGATCCTTGGTAACGCCCACCTAATTCACACATAATGATGGCCAGAAGATGGGCCGAAGCCTAGGGGTGAGGCAGAAATTACAGGAATCAGAAGGTTTTCAAACTTCACTCGTAAATAATCTAGCGGTGCCGGGAACACTTGAGTTAGAATTGGGAATATTGACTAATATCTGGCAACTCGTAGACAAATATTGAATTTTCTTAAATACCTGAAATTTCACAGTGACTTTTTATGTTCTGTGGCGTTTATAAGCAGCGGCCATAAATAATGAATAATTAAGAATATGTGAAGCCGCATTTGGCACTGTTTTAGTTGTGTTCCATCAGTTGTTGAGGCACCGATATTGCATGACACTCCTACATAATACTGACACACTCATATTATTTAGTAGTCTGTACATAATATATGAAACTGCTGGTTCACAAGAGAGGGCAGCTCACTCTGTCGCAGACCTGTTTGCTGAGGTGTCTTGAAAACACTACTGTTAACCCATGATGAACGCTGGATCGAATATAAGTAATGTTTTAACATTCTTCCTCAAAGTACCATCGGTTCATCTGTACAGTTTCACAGAGGGCTCAGCAATCACACTTGATTACACAAGAAACTATCCAAACAACTTTAGATTTTGGCTGTAAACATTGCATAAAACTTTGTTTATGTAACTCTGCATAGCTATTTTGTGAGAATTTGGCTTACTGGTTGACTGGGGGTGAGCCCTGGTCAAGCAGAAACCACAATCCTAGTCATGGTAAGGCACAAACAAACCCCAAATTAACCCCCTGGTAGCTTGGCACAGAGCAGTCAGGCTTAACTTGGAGGCAATGTGTAAATTATTTGTGCAACACTTCAAACAGTAAAATAGTGAAAACACCACACACAAAGGATCTCAAAACAAAACCAAAAGAAACAAAAATCAAATCAGTAGAGTTATTGAATTTGAATGTTCTAAGCAATATAGTGCCAAAAGGCTTAAAGTGCCAACTCTGGATATCTGGTTGTGCTGACTGGGACAAAGTCACAAGTTCAGGCTGACCATGATGGAGCACGGGCCATCTTAAGGAACCCAGTTAGGCCCTCCCTTTAATTCTGGGTTGCGGATTGCTTGAGTGGATCTGCGTTGCATCACAAGATCCAACAAGGTTGCGGAGCAAGGTCCTGTTGTGTTGACATTGAGGATCCTGTTGACAGGGATTTTGATGCAAAGTCCAGTGTTGAGAATGTTCTGGTGTCGTTGTCAAAGCTGCTGACAACGAGGGATGCAAGTAGCTTGTGATGGGAGAAGCGCCGCACAGAGGCGGCTCCAAAAGCGATGCATTGGTCCCAAGATGGGGGAAGTGGCAGCAATGTAAGTCTTTTGTGCCTGACCGGGATAAGTCACAAGATTATTCCAACTGCGAAGGAGCAAGGGATGGCTACAGTTAGGCCTGTGAAAAAATGTACCTTAATTCCAGGAAGTGATGCATCAGTTGTGACAAGCGGTGAGGCTGAGGTGTGAGGTCCTATTGTGTCATAACCAAGGATCCCGTTGAAGGGGCTTGTGATGCGAAAACTGGTGTCGAGTATGTGGTGCACAGTTAGGGCCATTAATCAGCTCCAAAGTGCTGTGGGCTGCGATGCTGAGTCGCTTGTCATTGTTGAGGCTGACGTTAACGAGAGATGCGAGGGCTTTTGCCGAGGATGCGTTGTGCAGTGGTGCTTCCGAAGGCGATGCGGGTGGCAGTGGGATGCATTGTGCAGTGGTGCTTCCGAAGGTGATACGGGCAGTGGTGGTAATGAAAGTCACCGCTGTGATACAATCCATGCAACAGCAGAGATCCATCAGTTCTGCTCAGGGTTGCTCCGCACAGCAGAGGAGATGCATCAGTACATCGGTACCACAGAGGATGGCAAAACACCTTAGGTCCAAACACCTTAGGTCCACTTCCAAGTGTCCAGGAGTGGAATGGCACCACTTGGCAGGGAAGAATCACAGATGGCAGAGTCGAGGTGCAGATGCAAGGTGGTGGGAAGCATGTTATGTCCCTGAGGCTTCAGATCAGGAGGCCAGACAACTAGCCCTTTGTTGTGACTCTAGGTTCTTGGGTTCAAGAAATGCAGGTCCAGTATTTCTCACCCGGGCAAGAGGGCAGAAGGGAGCATGTCAGCACAGCAAGACAGCAATACCTGGAGGAGCAGTAGTCCAGCAGCATGGCAGTCCTTGTAACAGCACAGCAGTCCTTCTTTCTGGCAGAGTTTTCACAGGTCCAGAAGTGTACTGAAGTGGTGGTGTCTGATGTCCTTCTCTTATATATAGTTGTAACTTTGAAGTGGAGGGAAGCTTCTAGAGGCATGCCTTTGAAGTGCATTGAAGCCCTACCTTCCTTACAGTGGCTCCAGATTAACTACAGTGGGTAAGTAGCCCTTTTTGTGGAGACAGGACACAGCCTGTTCAGGTGTAAGTGAGGCTTGGCCCAGCTCCTCCCACCCATCCTGCCAGTAATAGCCCATTCAGTCACACCTAAGCTCCCATTGTGTCTACCTGTCTATGAAGAATACACAAAGCTCAACTGCCAACTACACCCAGTCCTGTGACCATAAACAGGCTGCAGGCACCACATGGATAAATCAAGAAAACACCAACTTTCTAAAAAAGGCATTTTCAGAACTGTAATTTAAAATCTGACTTCACCATAACTAAGGATTTTAAATTTGGATTCCAGAGACACCAAACATGATCCAGGCATCCCTTCCCATTTGGAATTTACACTCATAAAATGTAATAGGGCAACTCCAATGTTTTCCTATAGGAGAGATAGGCCTTCCAGTAGTGATAAACAAATTTAGGAGTCTTTCACTGCCAGGACATGTAAAACTTAAAAGTACATATCCTGCTTTTCAAACACACTGTACCTCTGAGCTGTCCAGTGCCTACGATAGGGGTGACATATGTATTAAAAAGGAAGGTTTGGACTGGCAAAGGTTTATTTCGCCAGGTCAACATGATAGGTTAAAACTGCAGACACAGGCTCTGCAATGGCAGGCCTGAGACATATTGAAAAGGCTACTTTACAAGTCATGGGCACATGTAGTGCACTTTACTAGGAACTTGTAAATAAATTAAATATGCCAATTGGGCATAAGCCTGTGTTACCACGGTTTTGCACAGAGAGCACAAGCACTTTAGCACTGGTTAGCAGTGCTAAAGTGAGAATGGTCCTAAGGCCAGCAGAAACAGGAGATTTGAAGGCAGAAAGTTAGGGGGGGAGCATGGCAAGTAAGCCAGATCTAACATATATTAATAAAACATTTTAAATGAATCCTTTTAAAAAAATGTGAGGATTAGCCCAGCACAAAATTTCAATCACACCAGTCAGTGTAATTCCAGTTATAATGTCATCATGCAGCATAGCATAATTATGCCTCATTCAGAGCAAAGTGATAGCGCAAGAGTATGGGAACAATGCAAATAAGTTGAACACAAGCGGTTGTTGTTTGCGTTACTTATCTTTTTGTGCGATATTTTAGCTCAAAATGTGTCTTTGTGTCCAAAATGGTAGCAAGGACGCATTTCACACTAAAATATGACACTAAATACCCGATTTGCATTATGCATAATTTTGCATAATTTTTCTACAATGTTGCATAAATAACCAAAAGCAAATTATATGAATTTCGCTCACCCCTTAAGTAGGAACACTTAAACCCGACATTCATTCTACGTGCATATGGAAGTAAACTGTGGATTTCACTTACACCTCATACTATTCCTAGTGTAAAATTCATGTTTCCAAAACAATGCAAAGCAATTCTAGGTATTTCATGGCTAAACTAACCCGTGTCACATGGACGGTACATTATGTCATTCTCCTTTCTTGTGTGTATGGCATGTCCCGCTGCACACATCTGTTCAGTGACAGTCTCACTCGTGAGAGATCTCAAAAGTGAAGCTGCTTTTGATTCTTGGCATAACACTGGGACAGGTAGTGAATACAAAATTCAACTTTCTCTGCTTTAACTGAACTCTAGAGCAGCGATGAGTAATTTCACAATATATTTTAGAACAACATTCATTTCACGAGTACATGACCATGATTACATCTAACATTCAAAACAGGACAAACAGTACTAAACCTAAAATATATTTCACCGTTAGGCATTTCTTGACAAAAGTCACAGATGTTCTAGTGAACTACAGAATTTTATTTCATTAAGTCTGTAGAGTCATAATTAATATTTATTTTCACTTTTACCATAAAATATGTGGCCCTACAGCCATATAATCAAACTGTTCCAATCTTCAGACGCCTAAATCTGCCATGCATAGCATGGCACCAAGCAAACTATAAAGATACTTGCCTTTGACGGGGTTAAAAATATATTTTTCTTCCACAAAAGCGCTGAGATTTGGGGGCATATTAGCAAGACCCACGTTAAAATTATCGCCGTTTTAGCGGCAGGAAACTGCCGCTAAAACGGCGATAATGGTCTTGCTAATATGCGTTATAGAATTCCAATAGAAGCCCAGGTTAGATGTCCTGCACATCTAACCTGGGCTTCTATTGGAATTCTATAACGCATATTAGCAAGCCCATTATCGCCGCTTTAGCGGCAGTTTCCTGCCGCTAAAACGGCGATAATTTTATCGCCGGTCTTGCTAATATGCCCCTGTATTTCCGGCAGAAAATTGGCGATGTCTTTAACTCTAAAGCATGCAAGGATTTCATATAGCTTTAGACTGTATATCTCTGTCAACGTTATCAGACTCACTTTGGGGCCTATTAGCAATAACCGGCGATAATTATCGCTAAGCGCACTTAGCGCTAGGATAATTATCGCCGGCTATCGCCGGTTTCTATCGCGGAGATAGCGTGCTATCAGCAACGCTTATCTCCAATGCGATAGAAACCCCTGCTGTCGCTGGAAAACAGTGAGATTATCGCTGGAAATCCAGCGATAATCGCACTGTGACCGGCGATAGCTTGCTGATAGGGCAAGGGGGATTTAGCCATGTAATCCACCTCCCATTGGATTACATGGCTAAGTCAGGTTTGGACCAGGTGTAAAAAAACAAGCGCTAATAGTGTTTAGCGCTGGTTTCTTTATCGCCTTGCTGGCCTCCCTAATAGGCGATAGCGATGTTAGCGACTATTTCCAGTCGCTGCCAGGTTGGGAACACCTACTTTGCATGTCATTAGCGATAAATATCGCTGGCATGCAAAGTGGCACCCAACCCGGTCGCTATCGCCTAAAAGCTGTCGCTAACAGCTGTTAGCGACAGCTTGCTAATAGGGCGGAAAAAAAATCGCCGCTTTGGCGGCAAAAAGTGCTGCTAAAGCGGCGATAAGGCCCTTAGTAATATGCCCCTCTGTTTTTAGCGAAGAATATGGTTTCTGAAAATTGTAGAAGATGTAGGTTAGTTCACTCACACATTCACAATGATATAGTGTCTCATCTGGGATATCCTCCTTCTGGAAGCTTGCTAGTATAAACTTTAAGGCTTTTCTGCTGAATTTGGTATTCTGGAGCTTACTGACAATTGAAATAAGTATGCACCTTTCTCTCATCCCGTCTTCAGTATTGCTAATAACAAAGCTTCTTCAATAAAAGCCATGTGAACAAAGGGTCACAGATGTCAAGGTGAAGCGTCCCCAATTTTTGATGAAGCCCCATCAAGGGAGATCTCACAATGGGAGATTCATCATGGGTAAGAATGGGTGAAATACCGATTTTTAAATCTAGAGGTAGGTGGATGTAAAACTGCAGGCAATTTTACCATTCCTGTACCCACCTGCACTGGACTAGAAAAAAGGAGGGATACATTTTTTTTTTTTTAAATATGTTTTTATTATTTCCAAAGCAGGTACTCATGTAACGACAATACAACCTGGTCGCACCCAGGGACAAGTGACATAGTCATAAGCAACATATATTGTGCACCGTTCTTCAATGCAATTGTGCCAAATGTCAACGAGACCCTTGATAAGCAAATGTATTAGTAACAACCAATTGTCAATGAGAATAATAGCAAAGACACCCTTGCCGCACATTTAAGACTACTAAACGAAACTTCCCCCCCTTCCTCTTATCCCTCCCCCCTCCCCGGCGTGTTACATAAAACAAAAATTATGGGAACATCAGGGTGTATCACAAAAGAACACAATAAAGGTTTGCTACAGCAATTATAAAGGAGTTCTTCAGTGCCAGAGGCAAGTGTAGTCAGGGACACAATAAGTACATACATCAAATTATTGAATATACAGTGGTCAGGGCAAAACAGCCGGGTCGTCAGCCATGGGGTCTTCGTCCAGATCAGCGTCTGGGACTTTCAGCAAGACCACTAACGTTTCCCAAGCCCTTGCTGCTTCCAAAGCTCTCTCGCTATTTGCTCGGTTAGCCAGCTGTAATCTAACGGTGCCCTCACATTCCGCCCATTTAAGAAGGTCAGCCTTCCATCGCTGAAAACTTGGGCCCCTCTTGGATTTCCAATGTGCTGTAATGTCTCTTATAGCCAAGAGAAGGCCCAAGTCCAAAAACTTACTAGTAATCTTGTTCTTGGATGTGTGGGGGAACCAGTGCAGCAGACAAAGGCCTATAGTGGGCTCTACATCTCTCTCAGTAATGTCACGCAGTAGCGTAACTACCTCTTCCCAATAAGTCCCAAGCTGGGGGCAGTCCCACATCATGTGATGGAAATCCGCACCCTCCATGTTACAGCGCGGGCACCTTGCCGTATCCGTGCCAAAATATTAATAAATTTTTGCCGGGGTAAGGTACGCCCTGTGCAGTATAAAAAAGTGCACCAGTTGGAAGTGGGCATTTCTAGAGCTTTTCCGCGCCCGCTCAACTAGCTCAGCCCATACTTTCTCGGGAACCTCTTCACCTAAGTCCTCCTCCCACTTCTGTTGTAGTGTCAGTAACGGCATCAGTGCCTCATGCGTCATACGCCTATATAGGCAGGTAACTGCCTTAAAGATTCCCGCCGCTAATACTACATACTGGCAGGCCATTGAAGTTTGTGGTTCAATCAGTCCTTCTCTCCAATGCTTTTGGATGGCCGCAACGAGGGCCGAGTGGAGCAGAAAGTCACCGCGAGGTAGATCGTACCTTTCCTGCAATGTACGGAAGGGAAGCAAGGTATTGTCCTCATATAAATCCCCCAGTGTAGACAGACCCTTCTCCTTCCAGTCGGTCAGCGCGGTCCAGTTGCCCCCATGAGGTAGAGCAATGCACATGGCCAAAGGGATCTCAGAGGCATAAGGACAGGCGACCTGCGCCCTCCTCTGACTCCTATTCCAGCAAAGCCAAAACGTCCGTAATTCGTTAGTGAGTGCCTTAAGCCGCAGCGGCAGTTGTAAAATAATTCGGGAGAGTACCTGCCCGGGGGCCTGCCCTCCGTCCCATCCGCCCAGCCCTCGAAATTCCAATGCTACTGCTTGGGTAAGCCACTGTAATTGGGCCGCCAAGTAGTATGTCTCAAGGCCAGGAACCGCCAGCCCACCTTTGGACTTGGGTCTCATTAGTATTTTCAGTGCCACCCTCCGTCTGCCAGCAGCCCAGAGAAACGCCGTAATCATTGACTGAAGCTGTTTAAAAATCAACGCAGGTATCCAAACTGGCAGGGTTCTAAAATAGTACAGCAGCCTGGGGAGGGTCACCATCTTAAGGAGGGCCAATCGGCCAGCCACTGAGAGAGGCAGAGTTCCCCAAAACTCAAGATTGCTTTTAAGACCCCGGATGGCTCTACCCACATTACCCTCCAGTAAGTCAGTCTGCGTATGATAGATTCGGGTCCCCAGATACGTCAGGCAGCGGTACTCCCATTGCACCCCGTCTGTAATTAGAGGGCCACCAGCCAATGGGGCAGCGGGGAACAAGCAAGACTTCGCCCAATTCACTTTGAGTGCAGCAACGGCGCAAAGATCATGAAGTAGACGCTTTGCTCTGACGAGGGCGTCAGCAGTATTCGCTAAAAACATGAGTAGGTCATCGGCATAAAGTGCAATGTAATGAGTTTGACCATGCACATAAAGCCCCGGATACCTCAGCCCCATCCTGGCCTGGGCCGCTAGCGGCTCCATGGCCAGGGCAAATAACAGAGGGGAGAGCGGGCAGCCCTGTCTCGTCCCACGGCTCACCGCACAGGCGTCCGAGATCAGTCCACCCGTTTTAACCCTAGCAGTGGAGTGCTTGTATAATAAAGCCGTCCAAGCTACGAAAGTATCCCCTAAGCCAAAACTGCGCATGACTTGAAATAAATAGGGCCATCCTAAACTGTCGAATGCTTTCTCTATATCTACCGCTAAAATGGCAGCCGATTCTTTCGGGTAAGTGCCAGCTTCTAATATACGAAGCAGGCGTCTCACATTTATGGCTGTGTTCCTGGTCGGGATAAATCCTGCTTGATCCCTGTGTATTAAGTGGACCATATGTGGTAGCAGCCGGGTTGCCAAGATTCGACTTAAAATCTTATAATCAGTAGTGAGCATGGACAGTGGGCGATAAGCGGTCCTATCAGAAGGCGGTTTCTCCGGTCTCAGCAGTGGAATAATAATTGCTTCGCGAGTGGTGACCGGCAGGTGTCCGGCTCGTTTCCCCTCATTATAAAGTATCACCAACTTAGGAGCCAGTAGATCAATATAGGTCAGATAAAACTCAATCAGTAGGCCATCTGCCCCAGGAGTCTTTTTCTGCGCCATGTGTTTGATCGCTCCTCGAACTTCTCCAGTGGTTATATCTTGACCCAGCAGCTCCGCCTGTGCCCTGTCTAGTTTTGGAAGATCAGCTGCGGCTAGAAACTCCCCAAGGACCCCATCATTCAGCGTCACCTTGCTCTGATAAAGATCTGTATAATAAGCAAGGAACTGCTCATTAATCCCTTGCTGGGTATAGCAAATTTCCCCAGTTGGGCTACACAATTCTAATATGACCGTCTCTCGTCTAGCGGGGTTGGCTAACCAGGCCAACAACGCTCTGGATTTGTCGCGCTCCGCATGGGCGCGCGCTAAGTATTTTTTATAATCAAAACAGCGCAATCTCTCGACCCGTGTGGCAACCGCCTCCCTCGCCTCCAGTAAACCCTGCTGTCGATCAGGTTGCCCAGGTCGTTCTTGTTCTGGTTCGCGCAGGCGCTTAACCGCAGTCTCTATCTCTTGTAATAGCGTCCTACGCACCCCCATCATGTTGGTAATGCAGTGACCTCGTAGCACAACTTTAAAAGCATCCCATTCTACAGCAGATGAGGACGCCGTGCCAGTATTCTCTAGAAAATATTGAGTAATGCCAGTACCCACCACCGTGCGAAAGGCCTGATCCTCTAACAGTTCTGGATTTAAGCGCCATGCTGGAATTGTAGGACGCGCATGGGCCCAATGTATCCGCAGGAGCAGCGGTTTATGATCTGAGTGTTCTGGTGAGGTATTCACTATGCTTGACTGCAGTGTGAATATCTGGGGAACAGAGTATCACATCTAAACGAACATGGAGCTCATGCAGCGCCGAGAAGAAGGAATAATCATGAACTCCCGGGTGATGTGCCATCCATGTATCAACTAACCCCCATCTATGCTGCCAATCCCGTCTGGCCTTAGAAATCTTATGAATAGGTGCATCAGGGAGGGGTGGATGAGACCTATCCAGGGATACATCAGGAATAGAGTTAAAGTCCCCGCCCATAATCATTGATCCTGTCAGATGTTGCGCCAGTTTCCCTGACAGCTGGGTAAAAAAGGCCGGCTGCTCTGTGTTGGGCGCATAGATGTTGCTCAGCACTACATCCCTGCCATTTAGTCGTACCGCAACCATCACATACCTCCCCTCTGGGTCTGCTAGTGGGTGCGTGGGCTGGAAAGGAACCCCCACCCTGACCCATATTAATAATCCCTGCGCAAAGGCAGAATAAGTTGTATAGAAAATCTGACCCTGCCATCTACGTTGCAGGGCGAGACCCTCTTGACGTGTTATGTGCGTTTCCTGAAGGAAAGCAATTTGAACCCCTCTACGCACTAAGTACACATGTATTTTGTGATGGCGCAACATTGTATGCATGCCCCTGACATTCCATGATATGCATTTTAATTCAAGTAACTAACCCATGAGAGAGCTGTGCACAGTACCCTAGTAACCCTCTTAAGGTGACACGCCGAGGCCTCAAAAACATCCCATTACAAAACAGAAAAAAATAACAACTCCCCCTCCCCAGAACAGGCACTAAAACGCTAGTCCCCATCCAAACTAACTATACACTCGGTATCCTCTGGTAACTACAGAGGATCAAGGGGGAAAGCGGCTGTGAGCCGGCGTTGCCTTACAACGTAAGCAATAACCAAATCAGCGCCTATGCCTCTAGTAACACACATTGCCCCATACCCGGGGGCACATAACAATGAACTTAGAGACCCTCCCTCACCTTCCCATCATCACAACAGTGAAAGAAAAGACAGATCAGCGCCGGGAAGCCCGGGAAAAGAATAAGCGGCAAACAAGAGGGAAGAGAAAGAGCTAGGAAGTGCTAGTAAAGGCAGCGGATCAGTCAAATAATATCATCAGCTGTGCCTGGAGTAACATGTGGTAACTTAACACTGTCATCTTGGGACACATCCGAGGCCGAGCCATCAGATGCCTTCTCCGACCCAGTTTCTGCTCCGGACGGCAGTCTATGGTCCTGCAATAATTCTGATACCACCCGCAGTGCATCAGACCTCTCCCTCTCCGTCTGGGAGGCACTAGGTGTCTGCATGGGGTTGCGATGATGCCTTTTCCGTCGAGTTCTTTGTGGGAGTTGCCCCCCAGGGAGAGGTGTGCTCCTCCGCTCTGTCGGTCCACGGCCAGTTTTGTAGCATTTCGATCCAGTCCCAAGCCTCCTTGGGATCATCACAAAAGTGTGTCTTGCCATCTAGGATAATCCGCAGTCGAGCTGGGAACATCAAGGAGTACTGGAGCCCTTCATCGCGCAAGGCCCTCTTGACCACTAAAAAGGACATGCAGCGGCATTGGACCTCCAACGTATAGTCAGGGAAGATCGACACTCTGCTATTATCTACTGTGTAGGGCCCCGATGAGCGCGCTTTCTGCAGCAGGAAATCCCTGTCTTTGTAATGAAGGAGTCGGGCGACCACCGGTCTGGGAGGCCTCCCCGGTGCCAGAGGTCGGGCAGGGACCCGGTGGGCTCTATCTAGGGTATAGAACTGGGTCAACCCAGCAGGTGCCACCACATCCCGAAGCCAGCCCTCCAGGTAGGCGACCATATTAGAAGCTTCAACTCCCTCCGGGAGACCCAGCACTCGTATATTGTTTCTGCAGTTACGCCCTTCAGCATCCTCAGCCCTCTTCTCCAGCGACTGAACCCGGTGGGAGATATCCCCCATCTGGGCAGAGAGGGACTGCTGCACCGGTGCCATGTCCGCCAGGGAGGCCTCTGTTTGCTTCACCCGGTCGGCCAGCTTGGTATGTTCTGCCTGCAGGCGCCCCAGCCCCACAGCCACATTGTCAATGTCCTGATGCAGAGTGTCTTTGGTATCCGCTATAGCCTGCAAGATCTGGGCCAGTTGCTGCTGGACTAAATTGTCAGCTGGCGGTTCAGGTGAATCCGGTCATCTGCGTTCCAAAGCAGACTCATCCTGGTCCGGGGGAACCCCCATTTGCTTGCCCCTGGGTTTCCCCATGTCCCCAGAAGAGTAATGTCACCCACCAAGTATAGATAAACAATGGTGCTCACCAGCTCGTACGCCGGATTAGGTGCAAATGGCAGTCCCACGTATTAGGGCAACGGCGTCGACCAGGTATTGCCCCTGTTGGCTGTCTATGTTGATCACAAAGCTCTAGGCACCGGCGTCCGACCACCACGAGCAGTCCCAAAGTCAGTGATACGGAGCACCCTGAGGACGTGCACCCCACTTCCCTCCGGGCAAGAAGGTCAGCATGCGGCAGCTCTGGTAGGAGCGGAGCTCGACCGCTCCCCCGGCAGGATCAAAACCCCAAGAGGAACAGGGACCCCACAGCGACGGCCGGACCGCTCTCTTCTCCAGTCTGTGGGGTCACAGAGTCAGAGACCCCGAGGGTATATGCCTGGGCTCCGCACCACTCAGTCAGAGGCAGCAAGGAGGGGTGCACAGCACTCTGGGGGGCAACCTCAGTCGCGATCTCCAGGCCCCTGATATAAGCAGCGGCAATCACGCTGGTATGGCCGTGGTGCGGTGGCCCACGCTGGGGGACCCCGCCTCCAATCACTGTCCGCCACCAGGAACCCTCCGCTCCAGCATTCCAAGGAGGGTGCAGTGTACTTCAGTGACGCCGCAGCGGGGGATCACCGCCCACCGCACCAACAGCAAAATGGCGCCGGCCTCCAAGAGCACTATCCCTGCCAGCAGCGAGTCCATATAATTAGAGTGCCGCAACAATAGTAGAGCTCAGCCCCAATACAGCCACCGGGACCGCAGTCAGGCGCGCAGGGGCTCCGTTGCGGCACTTGAGTCTCCACGCCGGGAGAACACTGCATCGGATAGTGCTCACCTCAGCGGCCCCCAGAATTCAAAGCCAGGTCAGCAGATCCCCCACGCAATCTCCAAGGCAAGGCAGGTAACCACAAAGATCAGGCGGGCCACCTCCACATCCGCCGGCCCGAGCGCTCCTATGCAGCGAGCGCCGCCATCTTGGTGACTCGGAGACGGAGCTTCACTTCTCGCTTGTCTCGGCCGTCGCGGCGCCACGTGCACTCGGGAGTCCCGAAAATCAGGCCCAGGCACTGCCCAGTCATGGTGGGGTCAGGCGCATGCCCCCGGAATCAGAGCAAAAGCAGTTGAACAGGATAATTATGCAGGCCGGCGCGGAGCTCCAAGCTCACGCGTCCGTCGCCATCGACTCGTAAGCCAAAAAGGAGGGATACATGTGAAAAGCCCTGCAAAAAGTTCTCAGCAGAGTAGTGTCAGCATGGCACCTACCTACCAGGAGGACCCTGCAGATAGGTGCTGCACATCCATTCCTGCTGGGGAAGTTGCTTTAAAGTGCACTCTCTGGATACTTATTTACCTTAATGCACCTTAAGCCCCTCTTTGCCCAGCCCTCAGAGGGCTTCCAAAACCAACCGTGCTTTTGAGTTTTTCTATACTCAAGATGCAGTGGACCATTTCCAACTAAGCTCCATAGACATAAAAGAAAGCAGGCAAAAATCGTACATTTTGCATTTCAACATGAAAAATTCACCCACTCTAGCTATGGGGACATTTTCACCTTAATAGTTTGGACAGACTCGTCGCAGAAGAATCCTTTGTCCTCAAAGCACCTTCTCATCACTCCAACTTCTAACTTACCTCTCTCTAATTATGCCTCTTTCTGTCTCTCTGTCTCTCTATCTCTCTATCTCTTCATCTATCTCTCTCTCTTTCTGTCTCTGACTGGAATCTAACCATCTCACTCCAAGCAGAAGTGCAGCTATAAAATCACATGCTCTCTAGAAGTCATTACACTTCTCATCTTGCATTACACCAAAATACTCCCAATTATTCCACACTGCCACTTACCATCCTTCCAACCAAGTACTCCCTAAGTTGTAAAGAGCTACCTATCCACTAAGGCACCTTGGCATCGCATCAGATGAATGAAGCACTATATAAATAAAATTACAATGAAATATAGTTCAAGAAAAGTGCCCTTACTAGCCATCTAATCAGCATATGGTGAACATTGAAGTTGCAACACACTACTATCCCAACTAAAGAACGATAACCGTAGTCATGTAAATTGTGCATTCCTTTGGCAGACATAAAACTCATTTCCAATGCATGTTGATAGTTTTCTTTCAGTACAAGCACCACTCAAACTATTTTAGACAGAAACTTCAAACCTTTGAGAAATACATTGTAATTTAGGAGATTCCCAGCGTTACACATCAAACCTATATCTGATGGAAATGTATGCCCTTACTGCATTGAAGTCTGAGTTATCGTTATTGAGTTTTATCTCAGGTCCTAGATTTGAGAAGATGTCTAAGGTTAGTTGTCCATAGTAATTTTTGTAGGGTGATCCATTTTTCTTCTGTTAAGATATATGGGTGCATTAGTGTTGGTTTGCCCCCCTTTGCTGCTGTATTATAAATGGTGCTAAATTTATGGTGCTTATTAATGTTGCAGCACTCACCTTAAAAAATTATTTTATTTTAGCAATGCACTATGCGTAATTTGCAATTTGTAAAGAGTCTTACTTCAACATTCTGTTTCTTATCTGCATTCTGAAGAGTAACTAGTCTTACAAAATAACAATGACTTTTCTGATGTTTAATTTTGTAATTCAGAGTTTTACTAACAAATAGCTAGTTGCATGATGAACTATGACTTGTTTATTAATTTAAGGGATTATACATAGTTTGGTGATAAAGGATTAGTCGGCAAAATAGCTGGAAACTCTTTTCACAAACTGTTGATTCCCTTGCATCACCTTGCTTTGATCAGACCACTGTGTTTCCAGCAGCGGAACATCAGTTGGCTCCACTGTCAGTAATATCCTCCCATCCATCAGCAAGAATGGTCTTGCAGGTGCTGCCCAAATAGTGTTGGCCACTTCAATGCAATTCCCAGCAGCCGTTTTCAAGGCCAGGCATAAAAACATTCTCAAAGGTTCTCCACTAATTGGGAGAAAATTCCCAGTGAATTAGGGACATATCTTTCAAGGGATTTGTCTTTGAAAAGTAAAATCATTACCAACCAGTCCACCATGATGCCACGCACGGCAGGCCAGTCATCAATATTTTTCTTTTGCCAAAAGTGGCCCTACTATTTTATGAAAAGAACTTCCAGCAAAAATTAATTCCCAGTTTGTGGGAAACTCTTGATTGGGTTTTCCAGTTTCCCACCCATTGGCAGAAGTAATGGCTTAACAACCCCAGTCAATTTCCTTTTTTGCCCACTCAGCAACAATTTAGGCCCTAACACTATATAGAGTCATACTTTCCTAAACGTTTTGGAGCAGCAGCACTTATCAGTGTAAATAATGCAGAGTTCACAGTACAGCAAAAGCAGAGGCAAAATATCATTCTTCCACTATTTTGGACAAACCTGTAACACAACCCCATACAGTTTGGGTAGCCTGGCCCACTTTATTTTTGCTTGGCCTGTTTTAAGCCATTCTGACTGTCACATCTTAGCAAGTGAAAATCTGGCACAAGTGCTAGGCCACAATCTCAGTGGTTTGTGTCATTGCCCTATATTATCCTGGGGTCTCTCCACGAATGGTTCTGCAAACTGAACCACGTAACCCTTTCCACACTTGACTATCAGGGTAGCGAGGTCAAGCAGTCAAAGGTGAGGTAGTGTGAGGGCAGAGACTCAAAACTCAACAAACAACAGTCAGATATCATACTGTCTAACCCAGTTCTTTTCTTAGTGAAATGAGAAGTACTTTAGTAGCACAGCAGTACGAAATAATGCACACAGAAATGGGGGTAGAAGCTGTAAAAGGAAAACTTATGGGTGAGAATCTGTTCACTAATTAGCTCATTGGAGCAGCTGCTAAATGTTGGGACCCATAGGCCAGTTCAGTTCGTAGCTTTCAAAATGACTCTTACTATTATTTTTTACTGCTTTCCCTTTTCAGCTCTTGCTCTTTAATGCAAGACACAGTCTCTCAGTCTTTGAACATTGCCTGAGCTTTATCTGTCCATGAGACTGTAGTTCAGCACTTCAGTTGTTGATATGCACCCATTATTGTCATATGGGCGTGGGCGCAGGGTCATGGAAGCAGACCCACCTCTTGGTCCTTGTCACTGAAGCAGCAGCATGTCTGGCATTGAATTGCAGCTGTCATCCGTCTTTGGTAGCTGCTGCTCACAGGCCCTTGGGGCGGTCCTCCGTTACAGTGGTGCTGACATCTTTGCCCACAGAACATTCGGACAGCAGCAGGGCAGGTCTCTTGGGTTGCTACGGGGATGCTGGATGGCATGCTGTCACTCCGGGTTGTTGTTACTTCATACAGTTTACCTTCTGAACCATGCAGGCAGGCATGGGTCACCATCAACAGGTCATTTCACATTTCGGATCAGAATTTGGCTCTCTTGGAGCAGCATACACCAGCAACATGACTGGGCGTCTCCTCCTGATTCCCTTTCTTAGCATCCATATGGGTTTTTAGGTGCTAGGCAGACCCACAGACCTCAGGTGATGTATCCTGACCTCTGAGAGACTGGCTATTAGACTACAATCAGCCCAGATCAGAGATGTTCTTCAAGTACTATGTGGAACACTTCTATCCTTGGTGAAGTAGAACTTTGAATTAAAAAAAAAAGTGATGGTTTGGGTTCCACATTTAAACCGGTTTTCTAAACAGGTGTTGATCTAGATCCATTGTCTAAAGTCCAGAAATTATTAGGGTAGCTTAATGTTCAAAGTTCATTTTCTCCCTGCAGTGCAGACTCACCCTGTGTAATATTGTCAATTCATAAATCATTATAATGCCAGCACCTCTTCATGTCAACAGCCATGACATGAAGAGTAGTCCTTTGCATCATAAAGGGCACTCTTGGTGTGCTTTTTTAGGTCACAGAGCAGGTTGTAGACCATGGATTTACACGTGAAGGCCTACGCCTCACAGCACACTCTCGATTATCATGTCAACTGCGCCAACAAAAAGTTAGGAGACATGTTTCACACGCAGTTAGGTTACTCGGGACAATGTTACATGCCTGTTTGCCATGCACGGGTCAATCTCTGCCCAGTAGATAACAAACCCAAAATAGGGCACATGTGCACTTTTCGAAGTGATAGGAGACAACGGGTGGACATATAATACAGGTATGAATGTATAACTTTCTGAAAGGGTACAAAGATTTGGTATACCACTCTTATGGGCTTAATATTCAGAAAACAACATGCTTGTGGAAAAAAAGAAACACTTCCCCCCGCCCATTTTACGTGTTGTATGCCAATCTACCTTCTCATTTTTTGCATAGGTTTCAGCTTGCACATCAATATTAGTTCCAGCAAACATTTGGATTGAAAATGTAAGATTTTGTGAGTGGCATAGTTCATGTTTTTAATACAGCTTACAAATACTTATAGAATAAGGATGGCACTTAGATTTGTTTTACCGTTGAATGTAGCAACACAGTTGGTATATTTTTTCACTTGTTTAATTAAAAATACCCTCTGTGAACATATATAAAAGGCAACAAAAGACAAACAAAATAACCTTTTGTTATTCAGGGCAGGAAGTATGCATCCCTTGGGATTTGTGTTGATTATTAATCCATGCTCTCTAACAAGTTACCCTCCAGGCACCCTGAATGGTATAATACAAGCATTCTCTCAGGTCAATGCTCAGAGAAACAAGTGGGTCAAAAGCCCAGAAGGGAATTCCTACTGGTATCTCACGTATTGCCTTTACTGCCTGACACCACGGTCTTATTTAAGTTCCTTGGGCAAGGTTCAAATGGAAATTCCAGTACTTATGGCGGCTGAAATTCACAGTTAAAAAAATGTATGCTATTGTTTCTCTTCATGTTTAATTGTAAACATGGATGTGCTTAAAACCCACACAGACAAAACTGCCATGTACAGTGCTCCTCTGCCTATTGGCTAGGTTCGTACTATAAAAATATCACCTATGGTTAATTTTGAACTATAAAGCCTGGCTCAAGGTCAAATCACATACTGCTCATCAGCTGTGCTAAACTATCAAATGGCATTTTCAAAAGTGTATTTTCTATTACTATTATTATTATCTTGATATGTATATTTCAACAAGGACTGGGCTTGGGAATTCTGCTGCACCAAGGAAACTGCAGCCCGTCTGAAAATGAAATTCACCACACACTTCTAAGCTGCATTACAGACGCTAACTTTTAATAGTAAAATTTGATTCGGAACCTTAATCATGTATGCATGTGCAGTGGCAAATTCTGTCACAAAAAGGCACGTGGATGTTGTTTGGCATGTCATTTCCAGCATGTTCTATCTCATGATCTGTTGGGAATCTTGAGATGTCAATGGGGAGGGAGTAGTAGGGTGGAATTAAGGTTGCGGCAGGGGGTTACAGCACCCGTATATCTTATGGCAGGTCAGAAAGATAAAGAAAACACTGAGACCTTTGAATCAGTTTTCATTTTATACAGCCTTAACTGTTTTCTGTAGTGGAGAGAAAGTTCCATGGCAATTAAGAAGGGTACAGAAAAAGCAATCAATAAATCACTACACATTTTTCATGTGGATCTAAGTTTACATTATTTGGCTTCAATGAGATTGTGTTTGTTAGACCTGGCACCATTGGCGTGAGTCTGCCCTGATTTTTTGCCTCCTGTGTTTTTGCTGTATGTTGGACTTCGTTTTGCTGGTCTAGATGCTTTGGGCACTTTGCCACTGCTGTTGAGTGCCAAAGTGCAAGTGCTCCCTTTGTAAATTACTGTTATGGATTGGTGTTTCCATGATTGGCTAATTGATTTACTTGTCAGACCCTAGTATAGTGCACTGTGTGTGCCCAGGGCCTGTAAATCAAATGCTACTAGTGGGCTGCAGCACTGATTGTGCCACCCAAAGAAGCAGCCTGTATAATGTAACTCTGCCTGCCATTGCAGAGCCTGTGTGCAGTCTTGGACTGCCATGTCGACTTGGCAAGTGCACACACTTGCCAGTCCCTAAACCTTCCATTTTCTACATATTAGTAACCCCTAAGGTAGGCCCAAGGTACCCCTGTGGGCAGGGTGCATTGTATGTGAAAGGCAGAACATGCCTTGATGTGTGTGGCATGTCCTGATAGTGAAATACTGCCAATTTAGTGTTTCACTATTGCAAGGCTACCTGTTCCAATAGGACAGAATGGGGAGTTTGTTTATAACATCTTATAAACATAACTGGCCCTGGGTACAAGGTAGAAAAATAAAGTTTAGTATGCCTGAACTCAGAATGTTAAAATACATCTTTTAGTGAGGGTGATTTTCACATTCTGTGTTTGAAAATACCACTTTTAGAAAGTAGGTATTTTTTTGCCTAACCATCCAGTGTGCCTCTGCTAGGTTTGTGTATTGCTTGTCTGGCTTTTGGATGACAGGGGCTGGGGAGGAGCAGTGGCTCCAGAGAGCCTGATGAGTCAGGGCTGGGCTGAATAGGCCTGATCTGCATTTGGAGTGGTGGGAGGAGTAGCACCTGCACCTGAATAGGGCTGTGCCTGCCTTCCACAATGATAGCTCCGCCCCCTGTGGTGTGTCTGGAGCCAGGGCTCACACTGACAATGGAGGTTGTTGTGCACTTGCTAAGTGCCCCACAGAACTGGTTTTGGCTGTGTACAGACACTCTCTGCCTTCAGAGAACAAAGGATTTTTGGGTATAAAAAGAGGGGCCCAGACCCCAGACTTTTAGATCACTTCTGGGAAATCAAGAGGAACCTGAGAAGAGCCAGAGAAGCTGAGTAGGAATACTGCCCCTGTGCTGTTTGCTGTCTGGGGTTGGCCTGCAGTGGCTACTTGCTGCCAAGGAAAGGAGAAAAGGACTTTGCTGCTTGCTTTGTCCCCCCTGCTTGATGAAAAGATCTCCAAGGGCTTGAACTGAGCTTGCCCCCTGTTCTAGAGGTCTCAGGAACAGCAAAGACCTCACCATGTCTGTGTGCACCGTCTCTGATCGTTGCCGCAAAAGGAAAGGGTAACTGACTCTGTCATCGAGTCCATCGCAGGATTCCGTGTCCTGAAAGCACCGCCGAGAGCCACGCCTCACTTCTCAATGCAACCATGGTCTCACCGACTCCATCTGCGAGCCGCTGCTTGCACTGCGTCCTGTGGGCACCGCACTGCGCAACGCTTCGCTACACGCTGCAAGGACGTCACCGACTCCGTCGCTGCCCGGCTGGTACATCGACCGGCTCCGTCGCCGCACTGTGACCTGCCAGCACTGCAGCGAGCGCCGACTCACCCTTCAATGCAAGCCTTGGTCTCACGACTCCGTCAACGAGCCGCTGCCTGCACCGCATCGCGAGGACGTCACCCACCGCAACGCTCCGCTTCACAATGCAACCGTGATGTTTGCCCCGACCGACGTGTTGGTCGCAACAAAAAAGGTACTGTGTCCGAGTCTGTCGACTCTTTAGCTGGCCCATATCGACGCGGTCTGCTGGAATTGTTAGACTCTGTTGTATTCAGTATCACGGTAGCCCCAGGAGGAACTGTGTTTTATTGATATTCCTGCAATTTAAAGGTTATTTTGCACAAGTACTATTTTTTAAGAGTATTGTATGTTGGATTTTTATCTTATTTGGTCTTGTGGGTTTAGATAAAGATTTACTATTTTTCTAAACTGGTGTGGTGTCCTTTTGCAGTGTTTTCACTGTATTACTGTATATGTCCACAAATGCTTAACACACTGCCTCTGAGATAAGCCTGTCTGCTTGTGCCAAGCTACCATGGGGGTGAGCAGGGTTTATTTTAGAAGTGTATCCCCTTTACCCTGACTAGAAGCAAGGGTCCCTATTTGGACAAATGTACCTACCTCTGCCAACTAGAGACCCACATTTCCAACAGTGTTTAATTACAAACTTTTGACACTCTTCTGATGGGTTCCTGGCAAGAATGTAAAAAGTAGCTTGTTTTTAAGTTGACAAATACTAATGAAAATGACGCTATTTTCATATGCGCTTTTTAGTTGTGGAATTTGGTGGCAGATGCAAAAAGAACTGTTGATGGACAGAATGCTGAAAATGTCAAACATTCACCCCCAGTACAGAGATCTGGGCCTAAATCCGTTGTTTTTTTGCTCACCCTGCCATTCCAGTTTCGACCCAGTCATATGCAAATCAGTCTTGACCCTGCTCTGCATAAGAGAAGTCCAACCCAAACTGCCAGACCAGGTCCTCCCTGGACCGGAAACACGCATCCTGGGACCAGTTTTGGGGTATCACCCCATATCAGCCAGGCTAGCTTGACTCCAGTGGTATGGAGAGCATGGGACCCACATCTGGGCGGACCCTTCCCACTTATGCTGACAAATGCAAAAAGAAAAATTGATAGACGGAATGCTGAAAAATGTCAAATAATCACACCCAGTACAGAGATCTGGGCCTAAATCCATAATTATTTGCTCACCATGACATTCACGTTTGGACCCAGCCATATGCAAATCAGTCTTGACCCTGCTCCCCCTGGGAACAGTCCAGCCCGAACTGTCAGGCTAGGTCCTCCTTGGACCGGACACAAGCATCCTGGGACCGGTTTTGGGGTATCCTCCCTCATCAGTGATGCTAGCTTGACTCCACTGGCATGGCAAGCATAGGCCTACGTCTGGGCATACCCTTCCCACTTAGGGTGACAAATTGAAAAAGAACAATTGAAAGACGGAATGCTGAACAAATCAAACATACACCCCGGGTCACAGATCTGGGTTAAAACCATTGTTCTTTTGCTCACAATGCCACCCCATTTTGACACAGCCATCTGCAAATCAGTCTTGAACCTGCTCCTCATGGGAAAAGTCCAGCCTGAACTGCCAAGCCAGGTCCTCCCTGGACTGGAAATAAGCATTCTGGGACAAGGTCTAGGGTATCACCCATGATCAGACAGGCTAGCTTGAATTCAGTGGCACAGCAAGCAAGGGACCCACGTCTGGCCATACCTATCCCACTTAGGGTGGACATTTCACCCTGAGTCACAGATTTGGGTAAAATCCATTGTTCTTTTGCTCACCATGCCACCCCAATTTGGACCCAGCCATATGCAAATCAGTCTTGACCCTGCTCCCCATGGAAACTGTCCAGCCCGACCTGCTAGGCCATGACCTCCTTGGACTAGAAACAAGCATCCTGGGACAGGTTTTGGAGTATCACCCCTCATCAGGCAGGCTAGCATGAATCCAGTGGCTCAGCATGCAAGGGACCCTTGTCTGGGCATACCCATCCCACTTACGGCAAAAATATCTGCTCAAATAAATGATGGGTGGAATGCTGCACAAATTAAACATTCACCCCAGTCACAGATCTGGGATAAATCATTGTTCATTTACTCACCATGCCACCCCAGTTTGGACCCAGCCATATGCAAATCAGCCCGGCTTGCTTGCCTCCAGTGGCAAGGCGAGCACGTCTGGGCATACCCTTCACACCTAGGGTGACAAATGCAACAAGCATTGGCATAGCCAATAGGTCTCGCTTTTGGGACCTTATAAGTATTTAGTTATGCAGCACAATATCCTTGGTGCAACAACATCAACTGTTGCATGGCTAAACACTTATAAGGTCCCAAAGGCGAGACCTATTGGCTATGCCAATGCTTGTTTACTTATGTCAGCTGCAAAGGAAAGTCACAACCCAGTTTATTACACTTCATTTTAAATACATTAATAATGAATAATGCAATATTATTCATTAGTAGAGTAATAAACAAATTGACAGAAAACACAGAGAGTGGAGCCCCAACCGATGTCCAGAAGGACGAGCTGCCCCTGCGTTTCTGGCATTAATTTTGCCACCTCTGAGGCCAGGGGTCGCAAAGGCAGTGCCAGGGGTCGCAAGGGGTAAGCCACGGGTCGCAGTTGCAACCCCTAAATGACGCCCATGACACCCACATCCAGCACTTGGCCTCTCTACATTGCGCACAGAGCATTGGTCATATATTTGTACTATACTATTTAAAAAAATAGTAAAATAAAAAAAATGACTCCAGAGCAGAGCTTAATTTATGCTGGTGTTTGCAGGTAGTGGTCACTGGCACTCATTTTTGGAGACTGGGACTTAAATATGGAGGAAGGGAAAGATAGAAAGCAAGGACGAAAATTAACCAGCAAGAATACAATATAGAGGCAGGAAGTGTAGGGTGATGACATAACAGAGGCAAGAGGTGCAATTAATACTAGGCAGCCTTGGCTTCCCGGCAGTGCTGGTTACGTGCTCCTAAGTAAAACTTTGCGCATTGCAGTTTTTTTTAATCAAATTAAAAATTAAGTTCTGGATCTTTTGCTGAGCTCACCTGAAGCAAACAAGAAGATGATGGACAGAGTGTTGAAACTTTTCAACCACTCACCACCAGTTAAGAGATCTGAAGCAGCACACTTCGAACACAAGGCTGTTTTTAGTGACTGAATCAGCTGAGATCATGTTGCATCTGTTAACACCACAAGGCGACCTTGTTCCTTTGGCGCCCTGACCTGAGGAGAAAGGATGCTGCGAGGCTATAGTCACTGATGGCTCTTCCTTTCTACGAATAAAAGAATGAGCACGCCGATAATGAGTGCACAAAGGAGTAGTCATTCCCCACTTGGCCGCTTAGTGTAAAACGAGACACAAGAGACGTCTAAGGAAGGCCCTGAATCCAGCTCATATTTTCAGGCTATCCAGATAAGATAAATGCACATACAGTGTAAATAAACAGAACTGTTTTCCACAGTCAGCGGCTACCCTGGAAACTTGCCATGGGTCTGGCCCTGCTGGCTCAATGCTGGACGCCCCTGATGTGCACTCATCCTCCTCTCAGAATGTGTTACTCCACCATTGCTCCAGAGTGTCAGTACCAGGCCCCACTGAAGCCTATTACTCATTTTCCCCTGGTCACACCTGCTGAAAATTATTTTCCTTTCTAAAAACAAAGATAGGACTAAGCTGTATTCCAAGAAGGAACTTGTGTATGCACAATGCAAAGAAGAATTCCTTCAGGAGGTATGAAAAGTTTTACGTATCTGAGAATTTTTATCTGGATTCAAAAGATCTGTTTGAGTGGAGGTTCCCAAGCCCAAAAATGTTGCAAAGAAATACGCCCTAAAGGCGGGGTGAGTAATGAATGCAAAGGTCTACAAAGAAACTGACCAGATCACTGTATTGTTTTATACACACAATATGTACATAGTCAAAGATCAAAAGAACTTTAAATATATAATTTTGAATAGTTCTATCAGTATTTACGACATGTGGATGGCGAAATGCGAAGTACAAGGTGTGCACTGCAAACAATATCCAAAAACCTGAGGTTCAACAGGTTGATATGGGCCAGAAGGAGCCACTGGCATATGTTCATTTTACATAGGATGGCACTGCAAACAATCCCATATGTGAGCTATAAATGTAAAGTTTCACCCTTTTCAACTGATTTAGCATGGTCTTCCTCAAGAAAAGCTAAAATTCCATGTGCCCACTTCTTAGACATGTCTAACCCTCTAGAGTTGTTTTATGTATCAACCGCCATATATTTGCATCCTCTTGCTAATATATGTTTATTGATATTTTCAACAATGGACTATTATTTGCTCAAAATGTTTTCCCTACAATCCTTCTCCCTGCATCAACAGCCAAGTTACAGCCATATAATCCATCCACTGCTTCCTGTGCCTTAACACTCTGATGAGACATTTTGGCGCTTTATAAAGCAAAACGATTAATAAATACAGAATGTACAGGAGGTCGCACTGTTAACACGTTTACCCTTTGCGGGTCTGTAGAGGCAGTCAGCCTAAATGTGACTACAGTTTCTAGACCAGTTTTGAGGGTGCACTCTGCTGATATTCGGGTACAGGGAAGAAGAGTAGCACTGGACAGAAGACTAACTTTATCGTTTATGAATCACTGTTCCAGGGTTGTGCAGTGAGGTAGCACCGAAGGATTGGCACTGCTAAAGAAACAGAACAAAGGCCTGGGTGGCAGACAGCGTCAGCCTCAGCCACCGAGAAACAACAAGCGCTCGCATTTACCGGGAGATTTAAGGGTCCGGGAGCGTCTGAGGTTGTGCACGGTGGACGAGCACAGTAATGTAAACAAGACGCGCGGCCAAGAAACGCGCTCTCTGGTGAGGGAGGGGGAGGAGGGGTGAGGAAAGGCAGATGGCGCTTCGCCAGCGATGCAAGGAATGGCGCGTGCACGCTCGCGTGAACGCAAGCTGGTCGCCAGCAAACTGCTGTTTGCACTTCCAAAACCCGCTTACTAAAACTCTCGCCAGAGCAACGCATACGCTGGCTCAGGCGAGACCTAAAAAGAACAATTGTTGGAAGTAATGCTGAACAATGTCAAACATTCACCTCTAATACAGAGATCTGGGCCTAAATCCATCGGTTTTTTGCTCACCATGGAATTCGAGTTTACACCCAGGGTGCCTGCTTTCCTGAAACAAATGTAAATGTGCACAACTGGTCAATCTGCAAATTTAAAGGGTACTTGTAGCCAGTATTGGCTTTTATTCATGGAATCAATCGAAGCTTCCTGATGACACAGATTTATTCTTTTTGAGAGGTATTGTAAGGGAGCTATCAGCTAAGCTGTGAAATGTGTGCTTTTAAAAGACAGTTATAAAAAAGTGCACTACGTATAGTCTGAGTATTACTAAAACCTATATTTTGGAAACTTTTTATCTTAAACCTTTTTGCGCATTTTGTAGCAGCCTAGGTTATACTGTGTGTAATGCAAGTTTAAATTATTGATTTACATGTTCACAGTGCTTTCTGTCACAGACTGGGACCTTGGAGCACTAAACATACACAAGTCACTATTGTCCACCTCACCAACCAGGATTCAACGCTGTGTCTCTCTGGTGCAGTGCATTAACTAACAGACGTTTCAGAATGCACAATAGTGCGTTTCCCACTGCTTAAATTACTTGCATATAATTTTCATTTAAGCTGTGCGTTGTTTTCTATGTAGTTACTCCCGCCTTTCACCACACCCCCACGCTCACTCACTCACCCCCCCCCTCCCCCCACCATTGCGCACAGCATGACAGCTCCCATACTTTTGCTAATGCACTTCGACCACTGACGGTAACAAAATAAATGCACATTTATTTTCTCTTGTTTGCATGCAAAAACCAATCTGATGAATTACAGGTATCCTACATATTTTTTTAGTGAAAATTGACAAAATGTATTCATATATTTAAGAATATGCTGCATCATAATGGACCATTTTTTCTCAAAAATGTCTAGGACTACCTTCTCATGCTTCTCTTCCAGAAACACCTGCTCTCCCAACTTAAAGTTTTTTCTTCATTTACTGCGCGAACCAGTTCAGTAATACCAGGAATGTTTAGAATCCCTATATTTTTAAGTGAGCTAATGCCCCTGGCAAGCACCCACAGTTAGAAAATTGTTCCACCACTACTGAAGGCCAAAACTCGCCAGCCAGACATTCTTCGAAGATTAAGCTTTTTAGTGTTTCCTGTAAAAAGAAAAGAAAGTATAGTGTTGATGGCCTGGCTGAAAATAGAGCAGTTGATAGTTATTTCAATTGAAAATCAGCTCAACAGAGACACAATAAATTGATGCAGCACCTGTTGGACTTTGAGTTAAAAGCAATTTCATGTTTCCTTCAGCAGCTCATGACTCCCCTCTAGCGACAGGAAGCGCATCAACAGGGATTACAATAAATTAAGAAAATGATAACTCAATAACAGAACGGAGTTTTTTGCAGAGAAGTGCTCCTTTGCTACAGCCATGCCTTATTTGGCGTTAGGGAAACCATGATACATATTTCTTGGGGCAGATTTACAAGCCCCTTGCGCCACTTTTGCGTCACTTTTAACATGGAAAAAGTGACGCAAAAGTGGCGCAAGGGGCTTGTAAATCTGCCCCTATGACTACAATCTGTAAAACGACAAACACACACCAAATCTGTAGATTATAAATGACCCTTTCGATGGATTTAGCTCTTGAAAAAATAAATATTCAGTGCTAGCAAAAAAAGTATCCCTTTCAGAAGACGTTTGAAGAAAGTAAAATGCCTAGGGGCAGATTTACAAGCCCCTTGCGCCACTTTTGCGTCACTTTTCCCATGTTAAAAGTGACGCAAAAGTGGCGCAAGGGGCTTGTAAATAAGCCCCCTAGTGATTGCGAAAGAATTAGCATTCTTAGGGGCAGATTTACGAGGCCTGGCGCATCACTGCAAATCAGCAGGGATGCGCCAGGAAACGTGCGACACGCAATGCAATCCTTGCGCCACCACGGATGCGCCGCATTTACAATGCGGAGCGCCATGGCGCAAGATAAGGCAGAAGCGTGTCGCATCTGCCGGCGTAAGGTTGGCGCAGTGCTGAAGTCGTGTCGCGGGCGCGACGCAACTCCAACACTATGCCAACCCGGCCTATCTGCAACATGGTGCGTCACGCCTTACGCCTGCTTCAAGCAGGCGCAAGGTTTTGACGCAGCGGCGTCGGAAAAGTGACTGAGTGAAATCTTGTAGATTTCACTCAGGCACTTTCCGAGGCGTTCTGCGCCGGAACGCCCACCCTGCGCCGGAATGCCCACATGAAACCTGACGCAGGTTTCATGTGGCGCAAGCTTACAACGTGACGCATCTCCCTAGATGCGTCACGTTGTAAATCCGTCGCAGCATGGTGCTAGCTTTACGCCACCGCTGCGTCACAAAAGTGACGCAACGGCGGCGCAAATGTGGCGCGAGGGGCTTGTAAATCTGCCCCATGATTTTTATTGATTCTATAACATGAACTAAATGTCCTAAAACATGTTTTATTGATTTTACGATGGGTTAGTAAGGTGCATAAATTACATTAATGGATATCTAGGTTTAATTGAGTGATTGTGAACACATGAGAACTTGGGCGAGAATCTTCCAACTGCATTCTTCAAAAGCTGCGAAGAAATAAAAGGGCATCCAACTTATGTCACATTAATTGTAAAAGTTGAAAGTAGGATTGAGAGAACAATTTTGCTTGACTAGTGCGAAAACACGTATAGTGAAAAACTCAGAACGAATTTGATGTGCTTTCTGATTGTGCAGGAAATTGTAGTATGTGATGCAATTGGGCTTCCGCTGAAGACAAGGATTTAAAGGTTGTCCCAAAAAAGTATTTGAGGGAGTCAGCAGGTGGCCCGGATAACAACTCTCTTGTCCCAACCCCCTTTTCACTATTCTGCCGTTCTAGTATCCGTCTGTACTAGCTCCGACTTGGCACCACAGTAGGGGACTGGTGGGATCCACGTCGATGCCACAGATAGCTCCTGATATCAGGCGTGTGAACTCTGACAAAACACGCAAAATATGTATTCATCGACAATTCTCTCACCATAGAGCCAACCTGTTCCTTTCAAAAAGTCACTAAAGTTACTAAAGCTGCACAGCGGAATGTATGGATTCGCTGCTGCAGCATGGGATTAGTATCATGCATTGACGTCAATCAATGTTTGGTCTTTGGTCTTTTTTACAATGGTGAAAATCCCCCTAAAGTGGAAGACTCAATAGCCAGCAAGGAGCTAGGGATGGTTATGGCTTAAAATGGCCACCATTCCCGCCACCCGACCTTCCTCAGTACTATAGAGCCCACCGGTCACTAATGAATTTCCATTGTCTGCCACCATGACTGTGTGCCCAGAGGGAAAATCTTCTGATATACACGGTTCTGGAGAGTGATTTGGGTTGCTTGTCAGTAAGGAGTTCCCACTCAGATGGGAGCCTTGATGCAGAGACATACCTGAGACCCCTACCCAGGGGATGGCTGTGAGGCATGACACATTCTTCTGGCACCACCTCCTTGTAAGTTATCCTATGTGCAGGTAACAGCTCCTAGGAAGCCAAGGACACTTGTAAGATGGGTACTGGCAAGTTACCTCCACTTGGGGGATACATTTCTGGTTCCAATATTTTGTGGCGGCAGTCCCACCATGCCTCCAAGAAAAAATGAAATACCCATTGCAAAGCTTTTCCCAAGTGGTGACTCTCTCCACGCTGGTGGAAGTATGCTCTGGAGGAAAAAGAAACTACTACCTTAGTGTTAATGATAAAATGTGTCAGAATTTCCTCAGGTGGTGTGGATTAGGTGATACAGAAACACTGGTTTAATAAACCTCTTTGTAGTCTGCCAATCGTTTTTCTGTAATTGGCAGTATGCAACATTTAAAATTATATTTTATTCAAATAGTCAAAATAGTCGAGCTTACATCTCTAGAGGATGATTCTACACATTTGCTTTGGTATGTTTTGCTTCCTCTTACCCAACAAAGAGTTCAGTAATAAGGTTCTCAAAAATTAGAGAAAACTATGGAAATAGCTTTCAAATGGTTTAGCTAGTGTGAATTTTTATCAGCTTTGTCTTGCATCCCAAGTAACATCCAACACGCCTTCGGTTCTTAGTTGGGCTAAATTACTAAAAGGTGAGTCAGAAGTATTTCGAAGACATTTCAACCTTTCATGTACAAGCCCAGCTATGTCAAGAGGTTATGAGAGCTTATGCATTTCGCACTTGAACTTAATTATCTGTCCTTCACTATCAGGATAAATAGCCACACACTAATAGCCCGATTCCTGCTTCCGGAAAGAAAAAGAGATTACCTTATAGCTTAGTTCTCTACAATTGAATAGAGTTTTATGGCTGGGGTGCTGGCATTATTGGTGCACTGCCAGCAAAGTGTAGAAACATAGTTCTAAAGCTTCACTCCCTGAAAGAAAGGTGTATGTACTCATAAGGAAGGACCTGTGTAAATGTTGTAATAACTGCTAAAGTTCTTATAAATGCTACCTCTCTGAAGTCAGCTAAGGGGCAAAAGCACTGCCTGACTCTACAAGGTGATATTTCCCACCTTCAAATTATGGATGTTCCAGCATTGATTACTAATTGACCCATGGTCATCCCTTCATTGCATGGAGAGATTCTACCACTTCCCTATCATACTGGATTTCTACCAAGCAAAGAGTACTCATATTTTCTAAAATGTTTTAGTTTTATATTATACTGGATTTATTAAAGTTAAAATGCATGCTATATGGTTGGAACATCTCTGAGCTTTCATTCACTATTGCATCTTTCTGCTGCTTCCATGTTTCTTTTTTCTTGGTGTTATATTTTCATAAGGGTGATCCTGATGAGGGTAGGAAACCCAGACTCTCATAAAGGTGTGCAAAAGTGCTAAATCAGTTGGCATCCAGCATTGCAGAATTGTTTTCTAGACTTTGCAAGTATCACAAAGGGTGAACTAATAGAGTTTAGAAACTGGCATCAGTGTCAGTAGCACACTGAAGTTGTAGGACATATTTCAGACTCCTGAAATGCCTTGATGGTCAGAAGGTGAACTGCCACCACCCAGCAACTAACCCTTGTTTGTAGTACCCCAGAACCTCCTCTCCAAGAAGTCAAGTAATTTAGCTGGGATATATATCAGCAAACAATATAGGGGGATATTCTCAAGAACGTGTGATAACTACCGCAAAGGTAGCTTAACGCAACTCTCCACATCGCAGTCTATCGCGGGAAAATAACACCGTGGTAACGCGGCATTCCCAAGCCAGCGGCACCATGCGATAGGCTCACGATAACGCAGGGAAGTAGATGGTTTGAGTAGATGCTTTGAGGAGAAGGTTTCTTTAAAATAATTGTTACAAGAGAATTTCTGTTTTACCTACTCACGATAACGCGTCAAATGTCCGCGATGAAGTCAACGCGACGCCGCAAAAATGCGAAACACGAACGCAAAAAAAGCAGCGATGAGGCCAGGCGCGATACAAAAATCAGCGAAAACCAGCCACAGGCCTGCAATTCCCACGCGTCATGCGGGAAAATGCACTATAAAAGGAAAAAAAAAGAACACACCAAAAACAAATCAAACTGCGTAGCACCATGGATGCACCCGGACCGAGTGCAGAGGACATCCCGAACCCCACAAGCTCCACGGAGGACCAGCCAGGAACCCCGAGCTCGGGGAAGGGCAAGGAGAAGAGGAAGAAGAAGACGGGGTTCAGTCCGTAGGAAGACCGGATCATCGTCACAGAGGTGATAGAACACTACCAACAACTGTTCACCTCTACTACGTCATTGGCAACACAGACGGAAATATGGCAGTCCATCGTGAACAACGTGAATGCAGTTGGAGTGTCGAGGAGGTCAATGGAGGAGGTCAAGAGGCGCTGGCATGAAGTGCACAGCCAAACCAAGGAGAAACTCGCTGCCAACAGGAAGGCAGCAAAGGCGACTGGAGGTGGGACTCCTGCGCCACAGGAGGAGCTGGTTGAGTTGGAGGAAATGGTGGCCACAGTCATCAGTGCGGAGACGGTGAAAGGAGTTGGTGGACTGGACACAGCTCGATATGACCTGACCCAACAGCAACAGGGTGAGTAATGACCAGGGCCTGGGGGGACGGAGGGAGATGGGCACAATGGCACACCGGCACAATCATGCGCAGCACACTGCACACCCACAATGAGTGTGGAACATGTCCCTGATACCCTTGGCACACTGCAGCACACATAGAAACACCAAGTAGGCCCCCGTCCACTATGTGCACAAAGGGGCTCCCCTCCATATCACCAATGCCACAACCTACCCATGCACATGTGCTGAATCCAGAAAAGCAGCGGCTCTGTGAGCCACACGGACTATGCAAGTGACACTGCATGACAGATAGCATGGCTGCAGTCACAATACATGACATGGAGCACGAGACGACTTTGAGGTGGCTGAGTGTGAACCACATCCGTAAAGGAGCAGGTCACACTCTGACACATCCACGTGCCCCTACAACCCATGACGTCAAAAACACCTCTACAGACAAACAATGCACAAGAGTACAAAATATGTCCCAGAGCACAAATGACCCAAGTCACAAACATCACAGCACCCGAAAAGCACACAAGTCAAAGGCACACCGACTCAAAGGGATGAGGGGCCACCAAATCAGAGCTGCAGAGCCGACTCACCAACAATGCAGCACACACACATAGCAATCACAGCACATCAACATTGATGACAATGTGGTACAAAGTGCAACACTTACACAACAGGACAGAGAACACAACTGGTGCCGCTCGTGCGTAGAAAATGGCCAATCACATCTGGCATTGCATGACACTGTGAGATGATAATGTACGAGTACAACCTCACATCCGTCATGTATTCGAAATGTCCACTGTCTCCCATCAAATAGCCAGTTCCTCCAAAACAGTCACAATGTACATTGTCATGCAGTCTGTATGTAAACATGTACAATGCGTGAACATACATGGAACACACTGTTAACCTGCATCTCCCCGTTACATTGCAGAGGGACAATCAACACCTCCTGCAGAGCAGACCACACATCTCTACAGTGATGATGAAGAGGACACCCTGCACATTTGCCCAGGCACCCTCCAACGGCTCGTGGACAGCCTCCACACCCCATCCCCAGGAGCAGGGCAGCCCAGCTGCATTGCGGTGAGCCCACACCCTGCACAGACCACACAGCAGGTAGCACACACCACCACGGCTGGCCCACAGGACCCACACGACCAGCACATGGAATTCCAACACCGTGTGTTAGCGTGCCAGGAGGAGTTGGCTGATCTGCTGCGGGTGGGTTTAGACCTCGTGGCAGGCAAAATCGATGCCATACGTGGGTGTCTGAGTCCCATCAGGGATGACGTACAGTCCCTAACGGACACCCCCTGTCCACACCATGCTTACCGACAATCCCTGGCTGACCTCGCTGGGGCCATTACTCGGATACAAGAACTGTCTAGTCAGACAAGCTCCAGCGATGACAGCACAGAGTTGCCACAGATGCGGAGGACAATGGAGACCATGGAGCAGATGCAGGCTGGAAGTAGGGCTGCCACGGCTGAACACCAGCGACATGTATCTGGAATCTTCCAGGCCTTGCAGATCCTCATCTTGCCATTGCTGCCACAGAGCCTGTACCAGATGACTGCTGCAGGAACTTCGACACACACATTTCCACCCCCTGATGTGTCATTGGCACACAGTGATGCAGCCATTACACCTCCAACCCATGATGTGTCATTGCCACACAGTGATGCGGCCATTACACCTCCGCACCCTGATGTGTCAGTGGCCCACAGTGATGCAGCCATAACACCACCACACACACCTGACACACCGGACACAGAAGACGTCTCAGAGGAGTAAGATGTGGAGGGTAATGACTGTGTGAGGAAGGAGGCAGTAGCATCCGTACCCGCCACATGGCCTGTCCCTGCATGGTTCAGCCCTATGCATCATGCCCTGGAACAACACCTCCCACTGTCCCCCGGAACACTCTGCGACATTCACCTGGACCCCGACATGGACTGCCATATCTGCTCTTGTACCAATGACACAGCAATCCGGCTGAGGACTGTACTCTTCCTCTTCAGATTAACTTTGCATTCCCCCAAGGACTCTGGTTGGCCCACCACTGGGCAACCACTTAATGTGGGCTTGAACTAACCATGTACCCCTCCAGCTCCGAGACTCCCCAGAATGTGAATAAACATTCCAAATCACACAGATGTGTCATGTCTAAGTTCACTCACGTGTACAAGTACAGAGGAATATAGGGACGTTGATTGCACTAAAAGGTACACCCTGGTAAATGTCATCAATGCGCATGTTTGAGCCTGACCCACATGGCCAATTAGTTGAATGTGAAGGTGTGAACTAGCTGTGGCCTCATTGCACATGAACAACAATCTCGCATCCCCCAACATAGCCCCACGTCCATGTATCATATAGGGCTGTGTGTGTAAATGTCAGAATCGGTAGCCCGCCTGAAGTAGTGTCCCCCATCGCATGTGGCTACAGAACATCTCTTCGCATGACGTACTCACACACATCAGTGTAGACACAGTCTGTTTGAATGGATCATATTGATCCACATGGCAAGAAGTTAGACACCATACTCACATTGCTGAAGACACGTAAGAGCACAGGTCTACCAGCAACTATCCCAAACACAATGTCTGGCTCACAGAGGTGGAGCTGCCAATAGGGATCCACCACCTATGTACCAGAAGCAGTCTGTCCCTCCCTGTGTACGGACAATGCTCATTGAGGCACACGATTTGTCATACTAATCAACACTCATCACAGTTGTACACTGGTGAAGTTGCATAGACTTTATTAGCATGTGTGTGTCAGTACAGGCAAGTGATGGGCCACAACAGGCAGACAAATGCTTAAGACACTTACAAGCAGAATCGGAACGTGTCGAGGTGCAAGGAATGGGGTGGCAAAAATGAACACATATCCTTACGGTTGGCAACGGTCTCAGCCCACCTTGCCTTGCTGGTCGAGTCATGTGATGTTTGGCGTCTGCTCATTGCCCCGTGTCAGGAAACACGACTCACAGCCCATGGGATCTGCATGGAGCTGTACCACCGGACTGCGCCGACTGTGTGCTCTGCTGACAGTGAGCAGGTGAAAGGGACCAACAAGGTCACATGTCGGGCTACATTGCCATGTGTGTAGTTTCCCTCCAGCAGTATGTCAGATTTAGGAACTTTGCCAAAAGACGCTGTGCAGCTCCGCCCATGGGGCTGCAGCACCTTGCACAGTTGTGTGACAACACGCGTAGGTGCATGCACATGCATTCTGAGTCCGAGTGAATGCAGACATGTCCACTGTTGTACTGGCTTATGGGACCATTCCTCCACGATGCAACACAGTGTTGGGACCTGTGCTCTGGGTGTCAATCAGTTGTGGCTGCAGGAAGGTAGCTACTCGTCCATGAATGCGAGCGCTGCTTCATAGGCAATCAGTTCCAGAAGTACGTCGTTCTCGAATTCAAGGAACACGAGGGAGAGCCAATCCATTAACTGGTCCAGACAGATGTGCTCCAACCACGCAGTTTCACCAATCCGCAACACAGCCCAATAGGGGAGCGCCTCGATGTGGTCACTGCACATGATGACTTGTGCAATCTCCCATCCACTGCTGCCGGCACAGACATCCCATGCATCCCATGCCCAGGTATCCCGGTTGCACTCCTGTTCGTGGGCCAACAGGGGGCGCACACACAAGTCGTAATCCAGTTCAGCTACCATTGTGTTGGATAGGCAGACCTCCATGGGCCACTCGAATGTGCATGATCGACAGTGGAACCATGGCTGGACGCATGTGATGTACGCAAGCCGGAAACTCAGACAGTAACTGATTCGCAAAACTGCCATTGGCAGAGCTCCCAACAGATGCAGCATTTGTGCACGGTACAGTTCCACGTGACTGGGGTTGTGCATGTGCCCGGGATTGCCTGCCATTGCGTTTGTTGGTCTCGTACCACCGGCACTCCTCAGCCCGGAGGCAGTTCTGTGGACGATATGCCACAGCTCGGAGTGATGAGTCGTATAGGTGTTCAACGTTAAGACGTATGGGTTGTCTTTTTTACCGATGTGTTGGGGGCATGCCATGCAGGTGTAGCTCGAGCAGGGACAAGGGTGTGTGGGGTGTGGACACGTTGCTCTTTCATTAGCGCAGTTCGTGGTGTGGGAATCGCCAGAGTCTGGCATGGTATCTCACTCAGGGGGTGCAGGGCACATTGGAGACCAAGGTCGGCGGTTCGGATGTCCTTCCGCCTTATGTATTGAGACAAAGGAGCTTTCATGCCTGATTTTAGTCTGACTACTGCTTGCATTTCTGAAATGTGATGTGGCCTTCGGCTGAAATTGTTGCCAGGCCTTAGATTTTGGGTGCACCAATTGCGAGACACACGCAACAGTTGGCCTGTATGTGCCAAGGGCCCGATTGTCCTTGCGCTCCTTGTTCAGTCTCTCCCTCTCTCTCTTTCTCTCTCTCTCTGTCCTTTGATGAGTGCCTGACACACCTTCTTATCTGGGATATTGTCTTGCAGGCTGTCACTTACAGATTGTCCAGGGATGACCCGCCATGACTCTTCCAAATAGTTGTTTGGTGTGAAATTTGATTGTGATATTTTGTTTGAACTCTCAATGATGAATGATTGATTCTGCTTTTTCTGTACTCACATCACTGTTAGTTGTTGTGATTCTGCCGCATCAGGTGAATGATTTTGTTCATAATTTCGTGACGTTGATGTGCAATCTCTTGGTCCGGGGGAGGTGGGGGTGTCCGGGGTGGGGCCCCGGGGGGGGAGTGTGGTATGGGGGTGGGTGGCGGTGGGTGTTGTGGCCCTCTTGGGTGTCCGAGCTGCATGATCATTGGCTCCATGGCATATGTTGTTCTTCAGGTGTGGCTCTGGGCTGTGCTCCCTTTGATGGTGCAGGTTGTAGTCCGACTTTGCACAAGGTCAGAGCAGGTGTTAATTTCCTGCAGCTAACGTGCCTTATCGCATGTTTTGTGTTCTCATCGCCGATCTGGCTGGTCTTTGAGAATGTTGAGGTGTGGTGTTGTCGCGGCTTTTTGCACGGGAACGCCTACTCTGCATCTCATTAGCGATAGTTGCCGGGGTCATCCGTGGCGATGTTTTTGGCGGCTGCTATCGCAGGTAAACTGGTGGTGTCGGCTGTTTGCACCAGCTTGTGAATGGGGCAGTAACTTTATCGCGACTTTGGCTGTGATAAAGTGCTGATAACTCGGCGATAGATCCTTGAGAATATGCCGCATAGTGTCGCAGAAAATAATCACTGTAGGTGGTCTAGATGGGCTTAACTTCGCCTAGGAAAAAGTTGTGCAAAGCTGGGACTTTTTGTCACCTTCATGAATGGTGATGTTTGTCACACATCACAGGTAAAGTTAATCATTCACCTGTCCCTAATCTCTAACCACTGGGGGATTGTAGTAAACTCCACATCCTGGTGAAACAGACATTTAAGATTCACATAGATTGTGCCACTTATGGATTTTGTATTAAAAAATGTAAAACATACAAAGTATTTTTCCTCAACAGAAGGTGCTCTTCTGCGTACTATAAAATAAATGAGTGTCAAGCAATTGGTCTTCAAAGCTTTCTCCAGAGGGGAGATGGGACATGTTGTATCACATCAACCTATCTCCACCCTACTGCTGTAGCCCAAGCAAGCTGAAAGTGTTATGTGGTTGCCTGTTTTCCTATTTAGATGGGACCTGCCCTGTCAGTTATGGTTGGACTTCCTATCATAGCAGAACAAAATATTATTGCTTAAGGATAGGTCTTGTCTTGGGTGACATGGTGAGTAAAAAATGATGTACTGCAATGCACCCAAGACTAATTATTAGAAGCATTCCAAACATCACCTTTTTGTTATCCCATCCAGAAAAGATAACAGCAGTACTTATTCCTTCCATCTTGCCTCTCTTTTGAAAAGCTGCCAGGTTAGTGAAAGTTGCAATACACCACTCAATGTTTTTGCACAATTATGTGTTATTTTTTTTGCACATTCCAAGTCATTGTCTCACACAGCCACATAGACTACAAGTCTGCCCTGTCCTGACTACTTACAGTAAAATGAAGAAGTCTGCTGGCAGAAAGTAATTTTATGGAGATCGAGAAGACCAGCATCCATAGACCGTGTTACTTGCTTTCAATCAGTGCTGGAAACCCATGATGGCAATGACAGGAACATTTGAGGTCTAGGGCAGTATTATTGGGAGATAGCTGGTATAATTTCAGTTTCCGGCAGTATACAGCAGTGATTCATTGATTGTTAACAAGGGACAAAGACTGTGTTTAGGCTTAGGCTACCCTGCAGTGAAATACATTGGGTAGCAAAATCACTCCATGAGTATACCTTATTACTGCATGCACATCACTGTGAGACAATTTCCTTTACTGCTCCCCCTTAAAAAGAGAAAACAAAAGATCATCACTTTGAGGATTCACAGACGGAGAAGGTGGTGGGGAATTTGGACTGAAGGGTGTTCACAGCTGTAAAAGAATAGAAAGTTAGGGGGTATTGATCTAAATTTCATGAACAGGCAAGTTATACAATTAACTGTGTAACCCTGTGGGCCATCCTGTGTAATGTTTGTATGTGGAGATTTGGAGACAGATATTAAAAAATAGAATAAGGTTAGAATGGCGAAGTGCAGGGTAGCGAATGACAAAATGATAGAGCAATGTAGCACGGTAGCATATAGGGAATGTAGTGCAGCAGTCTAACATTTTGATAATTAAAATTAGAGAAGGATTTTCTTGCATTTGATATTTTGGAAGTAGACAAACATGATAGTCTAACTGATAAACACTGGGAAACGAATATACAACGTTATTACATCGCGGTGTTTACACTGCGATACCTTTACAACGCAGGCATTACAACGCAAGTCGTTACAACGACTTGCGTTGGAGGGCGCTGGACTTAGGAATCGTATGATTTACTATTCCAACTCCAGCCTACGTTACAGTAGGGAAGGTGTTGGAATAGTAAATCATACTATTCTTTAGCTTAGAGCGCCATCCAGCGCAAGTCATTGTAATGACTTGCGTTGTAATACCCGCGTTGTAAAGGTATTGCGGTGTAAACACCACGATGCAACCGATGTTTCCCCTGGGAAACTCATTTTACTACTGAAAAAGAATAATCCCGGATATTAGTAGCATTTGGAGGCTCTTACCAGGGTGATGGAAGGAGGCAGTGGAATCAGTGGATAAGGATGAGCATTCAGCTGTGCCTAGCCATCAGGAATTAGATGATAAAGAGAGAGTTATTACAAAAGTGTAAGTTATAACAAAAGTGCAGTTTGTGAATACCGAAAAGTAGTAAAATAACTCAAAAGTGTAAGTTAGTACAGAAGTGTAGTTGGTGAACAGCACTGTCATAAGTTTTGTAGCACTACCTTAGTACTACAAAACTTACTACAAAGTGCAGTTGTGACTCAGGCACAAGAAAAAATGCAACAATGGCAATTGGTAATAAATGGTGTTTATGAGCATATGTGAGTCAGCGGATTGTGTTTTAGTACTTCTGCCTAAGGAAAGTATATATGGCCATTGGTAAAATATTACAAAATTAAAAGTAACTGATGTAAAAGAACATACTGATAGCACTTCTTCTTCAAATACTGTATAATCCTTGTGCAATTGTGCTATTGTTAATTCATACTGCCTTATATCTTGAATAATCAAAACAAAGGGAAGGCTAAGAATGTGCAGTGAGTTGGGTATATCTAAGCCGGGAGTTCTGCATCAACACTGAGAAATAATTAGAAAACATTTTGACTGACAATATTTATATTGAAATCAGGAATGAGATCCTTCGTAAAATGCAGATTAGCCATAATTTAAATTTCAGCGATGCTGCTTCGAGTGTTTGAACTATTCTATTAAAGGTGTGGAAGGGTGAGGAGTATGAAAGCCAATATTTTAAAATTTTTGCATATCTTTTGATTAGATGAGAAATGAAAGGAATTAATAATGGAAGACTGTCTCCTCAAATCAATCACAGACAGATGTTGACAGTTTTCCACGGGTCTAGCTGCAGGTATTAACTAAATTAATTTAAATCCTGCCAGCTTTTGATTTTATTGCTGAAGAGAAATCTAATTCACATCTTCTTTAAATGACTTTCATAACCCATGATATTTTTGACATTTTGGAGCGAGGCGAGAACACCTAACACTAGCTGAAGCTATGAAAACATCCAGCTATCAGCACTTTGTCACCAAAAAAAAGACATTTAGATGAGAACAACAGCAAACGCATTCACAAGCAAATGTTAATGCATGTTAAAGTGAATTTCACTTTTCATGCCACATGCAATATATTATTTCATTTGGTAGCAATCCATATCTGTAATTGGGCGCCAAATTCCCCAAGGAGTAAACCAGCGCTTTACAAAACTCTGAGAGCCTGATTCACAAGGTAACTTACACTTGTGTAAGTTTACTCTTTTTCAGTATACAAAAACAAACAATTTAATAATAACTTTATGACTGTGGAGACTCTGCAGTCAGGGTGGAGAACTCTGCAAATGAAATGATGTGCCTAACCTAGGACCTAGTGGCATTACTCAAAAAGCAAGGCCATCAACTTCTTGAAGAGTTCAAGAAGTGAGGAGGAGGCTCTTATGTGTAGTAGCAATTCCTTGAACGTGTGGGTGAAGAGTTTAAATTGTGCTCATTTGTTTATGGGGACCCAGTGGAGCTCCTTCGGGTGCGGTGTGATGTCAGTGCAGTGTGGGAGGTTAAGAGTGATTTTGGCTGCTGAGATCTGAATGGTCTGCAGCCTTATGGTTAGTTTTTTCTCTGATCCCGGCATAGAGGGTGTTCCAGTAGTCCAGCTTTCTTGTGTCCAGGGCATGTGTGATGGTTTTCCCGGTGCCGATTGGGAGCCATTTGAAAATGCCCATCACCATCTTCATATCATGGGAGCATAAGGTGGTGACAGCATTGACTCGGGCGGTTGTGTTGAGTTTACTGTTGATGACGATCCCATGGTTCTTGGCATGGGTGGTGGGGGTGAGTGTCATTCCTAGCTCTGTTGGCCAGCAGGTGGATTCCCACTGTGAAGTGCTCTTTCCAAAGATCACAATGTTGGTCTTGTCAGTGTTCTTATTTAGACAGTTGGTCTTCCTCCAGTGGGCGATTTCATTCATGTAGGCATTGAACTTGATCCGGGTACTGGGCATCTCCTCCATGAGAGAGAGAATGAGTTGTGTGTTGTTAACATTGGAGATGACACTGATGTGAGGGAGGATGATGCTGGCTAGAGGGATCATGTATTCATTGAAGAGGGTCGGGCTCAGCGAGAATGCTTGCTGAACTCTGCAGATGAGGAGTATGGGCAGGTTTTCTCCAGTAATAATGGCTTTTCACTGTTTTTAAGCCCCTAAATTGTGTTGTACATTTGTTAGGGTAAAGAAAAAGTGGGATTTTTGTAATGCATGGTGCATTCCCTCCATCTTACAGCATACATTTAAATATGTCGTTAATAAATGTCATGCCCTTATTATGCTCCTTTAGGTGAAGTTGACACACCTGAGAATGATAGCAGTAGGAATGTGAGTATGGGTCAAGAACTGAAGAAGTAATAGACAAATCAGTATAGTCTGTTGTGTCCATAGGTGAAATAATCAGCAGTAGAAAGTGATGCAAAGTGGGTGCTTACATGGTGAACCTACATCTGTCAGCATGTTGTCTGTGAAAGGTCGTATGTGCTCTGTGTATCTAGTGATCTTTTTCTCTAAATAAGTAAGGCTGACGTGTGGCTGGCCTTGTGGATAACACAGAAGTTACTCCTTTTCATATGTCTGATAATTTAGTGAATTATGTTTAAGAATTCATGCCATGAAGTATGTTTCTTTTTGTAGAGTAGCCTGAATAGATTTTTGTATTTTGGTACTAATCATTTACTGTGTCTATAGGAATGAAGAATTAATAACGTTTTCAATTTGCATTCTGCTAATCAATTGGGGGATTGTCCTAGAGTCAGGAGAATATTTGTTGCTGTTACAAATATTGTTTTGGATAATTATTTAGTTTGTCATATAAAATAACCTCTTCCTTGGTGTGGGTGGGAGGGATATGAATGTCAGCAAAAGTTTATGGTGCTGACGTTGACTGCCTTTCTGCTTTCTTTTTATATTGGGTAGAAAGAAACAGTTCATAAAAACAATACAGAGGCAATCAAGTGAATCTGAAAAGGGCTTATATAGATGGGAAAAATACACATTAGTCGCAACTAAGGATGTAAAAACATTTCAGCATGATCAAAATATTCACGTTCATCGGTGCTATAAACCAAGTAGTAGCATATAGTTACAGAGGTACAACCCTCATTAATCTTTCAAAACATCACACGTCTTATGAAATCTTCCAATAGAAAAAATACTGGAAGAAAATACATTTTCAAAAGATCTAAACCTTCTGTACTTGCACAGCCATTGTTCAAGTAAAGGAACCATAGTCGATTTCCAACATTGCAACACTAAAGAATGATCAGTGGCAATGGCCATAAAAATAAAACAATGATCTCTATATGAAAAATTACGTGCATTAACTGCATAACCAAACTGAACACTAGATGCATCATGCAAGATAATCCTGCCTAATCTAGAACTAATAAATGAAAACAAATAATTCCAGAATTTATATAATGCTGGACATATAAACCAAGAAATGAAGCCAATCAAATCTTACATTTGAGTTGCATCTAAAACAAAGTGGAGAAATCGTAGAAAAAAACCTTATGTAAAAGATAGGGAGTATAATACAGCATTCACCCTGAGAGAAGTGCCTTAATTTTAAAGTTTTCAGCATGGAGTAGGTTATGCCCCAATAAACAGAGCTTTCACAACGGAGGAGAAATACTACAGTTTGCATTCTTTTTGATTATTGTCTAGGAATTGAGGAATAACCTGTTGTAAGAAATTGGGTTACTGGTTGAGGGAAGGTGAAACCCTTTCCAAGCAGCAACCACAATTCTTCTCAGGGTGAAGTCACAAGCAAACCTTAAATTAACCTGTAGTCAACTTTCAGGTTGTTTGGCACACAGCAGCCAGGCTTAACTCAGAGGCAATATGTAAAGTATTTGTGCAACACTTCAAACAATACCATAGCGAAAAAACTGACAACAGAATTAGAAAAATAGAGTAATTTTTAGTGAATACATCAAGACCATAATGACAAAAATCCAATTTGTAGATATTGAATTTTAAAGTTTCTGGAGAAAATAGTGCCGAAAGGCATAAAGCGCCAACTGTGAATATCTGGTCATGCTGGGAAGTGATGTGTCGATTCTGAGATGCGGCGAGGCTGTGGTGAGAGGGCTGTTGTGCCAGTATCAAAGATCCCATGAACGGGGCTTGCAATGCGAAGTCCAGGGCAATGGATGCAGGGCGCAGTTGGGGTGATGCATCGATTCCGAAGAGCTGTGAGGCTGTGATGTGGATTCCGATGTCATCGAGGGATACGAGGGCCTATGCTGAGGATGCGTCGCACAGTGGCAGTGCCGAAGGCGGTGCAGGCTGTGGGGGCAATGCAGGTCTTTGCAACGGGTGCAGTCCACACACTAACAGCGATGTGTCGATTCTGTTTGGGGTTGAACCTTGCAGTAGAGGAGATGTATCAGTTCTGCTGCATCCACAGAGGCTGGTAAGCACCATAAGCTCACTTCCAAGGGCCCAGAACTGGGGTGGCACCACATGGCAGGGTAGACTCATGGATGGCAGAGTCCAGATGCAGATGCAAGGTTGTTGGAAGCCTGTTTTGTCTCTGAAGGTTCAGATCAGGAGGCCAGCCAACTAGCCCTTGAAGTCACTCTGCGTTCTGTGTTCAAAAGATGTAGGTCCAGTCCTTCTTATCCAGGCAAGAGGGCAGCAGGTCATCACAGCAAAGCAGGAGTGCAGTGGAGTGCAGTTCAGCAGAGTGGCAGTCGTTCGGCAGCACAGCAGTCCCTCTTTCTGGCAGAGCATCCACAGGTCCAAAAGTGTACTGAAGTGGTGGTGCCTGAGGTCCAGTATTTATACCCAGTTGTACCTTTTAAGTGGGGGAGAAGCTTCTAGAGGCTTCCCTTTGAAGTCCCCAGGCCTCCTGCCTCCCATGACCTGGCTCCAGACTAAGTATAGGGGGGTATGCAGCCCCTTGTGTGGAGGCAGGACACAGCTTATTTGAGTGTAGGTAGGGCTGTGCGCACCTCCTGCCTCCCATACTGCCAGTTATGCTCCATCCAAGCACACCTAAGCTCCTATTGTGTGTGGCTGTCTAGGAGAAGTACACAAAGCCCAACTGTCAGCTCCACTAAGTCATGTGACCAGAGAGAGGTTACAGGCACTAAATGGATAAGGCATGAAAATGCCAATTTTCTAAAAGTGGAATTTTTCAGAATTACAGTTTAAAATATGACTTCACCATAAGTTAAGATTTTAAATTAGGCGTCCAGAGACACCAAACTTGAACCAGTTATCTCTTCTCATTTGAAAATGGCACTTATGAAATGTAATAAGGCAGCTCCTATGTTTTCCTATGGGAGAGATAGGCCTTGCGGTAGTTGAACGAATTTAAGAGTTTTTCAGTACCAGGACATGTAAAACTTAAAAGTACATGTCCCACTTTATAAATATATTGCACCCTGTCCTTTGGGTTGTCCAAGGCCCCACCTAGGGTGACTTACATGTATTAAAAAAGAGGGGTTGGGCCTGGCAAAAGGTCTATTTTGCCAAATCGAAATGGCAGTTTAAAACTGCACACACAGGCTCTGCAAATGCAGGTCTTAGACATGTTTAAGGGCTAATTAAGTGGGTGGCACAATCAGTGCTGCGGGCCCAGTAGTAGCAATTAATTTACAGGCCCTGGGCACATGTAGTCCCACATTACTAGCGGCTCATGAGTAAATTAAATATGCCAATTAGGTATAAGTGAATGTTACCATGTTTAGAGGAGAAAGCAGCAGCACTTTAACACTGGTTAGCAGTGGTTAAGTGTACAGACTCCTAAGGCCAGCAAAACCGAGCTCAGGAAAAATGGAGAAGGATGGCAAAAAGTTTGGGGGAAGAGCACCCTAACGCTGAAAAGCATAACACCTGTTTATAAAAAGTCTGGTGATAAAGCCTAGGCCAGTAGCCTACTCCATGTTGTTTGCCCCCTAAAAAAGGAATGTATTTAAAAATTGATTCAATCTGTCAGCTATAAAAGAATGCTTTATACAAAAAATATTTATTTGAGCGAAACTAAACCATAGCTGACAGTCCATCTCAGACACACCCGAATGTATTTGTTCCCACGACTTCCAAGTTTAATTTTGCATAAATGTTGCCAATGAAATCGAAACCTAATGTGCTCCAGCTCAAGTTTAAGCTACAGAAAAATGTTAGCACTAGGCAATCACAATCTCACAACGACAAAAACAAATTAAAATTAGAAATATTAAATTCATAAAAAATCTGCCTTAATTTAGATTAAAAAATATATGGAGTTTAATACCTAGTTCTTTTAGGGAACTTGGACATTTTCAAAAAAGACTTTGCTTGCTTGATCATGCATAGCAAATATAAATTCTTCTTCTTTGCAACATAATCGTTAAGCCAAACAAAGTGATCTACAAATTAAGTGTGATAATAAAATTTTATTAAATAAATACCTATTTAATTGTGATCTTTGCAAATGGATGCTCGAACATTGAAATCTTCACAAGAAAGACCATATTAAATAATTTATGTCACAAAAGTAAGATTTATTCAACTTGATAATAACAATGAAAAAGACTAATAAATAGAGAGAAAGAATTAACATTGTGACTAATGAAACAGTCACGACTGGTGACAACGTCAATGACGGCCATCGAGATGGTAAATGGCAAACCTTTTTAAGAGTAGCCATAATATTCAAAGTAAATACATCTGAAGAGTTAGTAGTGACCAAAGTACCTAAATATCGAATAGAATGTGTTAAAGAGTACTGTCTTCACATTTGATCCAGATGATCTTTAATAGAGGCGTTAAATAAAAAAACTGCCAATTTAGAATGGTTTAATTTGTACCCCCCTTTCTTTGTGAAGGCGGAGATCCTGTCAAGAACCAAATGAATAATTTTTAATTCTCTGTAAAATATAACATCATGCCATCAACAAATAGCTTTAGCTTAAAACGTCCCAACAAAGGGGGAATCATTGCATCATCACTCCTTATAAACATGCCTTAAGTTTGATTAAAAAGAGTGAACAGTATACAAGAAATTGGAAAATGCTGGTCTTTCCAACGTTTGATCGCCACCCTCCCAATCTCTTGAGAATTTACATATTACGAGCTACAGCCTAGGAATATGCATTTTTAAAATGGTAATAAACTTCAGAATTATTTGAAAAAGCACCTCAAATTAACTAAATCGAATGCCTTTTCTGCATTGATCATTATAATTCCTTCTTTAGCACAATTAACAGAAAAGTAAACTATGGCCTGAACTGGAAAAGTAGAGTTAGTAGTCATAGATCTCTGAGGCAAAATGCCTTTCTGATCATGATGAATTACTTGTTGAGCAATTGGTGTTTACCGACTCACTTAAATATTTGTGAATAAATTATAATATTTAATACATTTTGTAAAAATAATGTAGTAAGCTGATAAAATGATACGCATTAGTATTATTTAGTGGATTTTCATTTTTAAGAAAGCACACAAATTCTGAGGATATAAAATGTATGGAGGAACGAAGTCTTTGGTAATGTTTGAGAAAGAATTCATGAAGAGTATCTCCCTGACTAACGAGGGGATTTGAATCTGGGTCTAAATCTTATTGAAGTGTTGTTATTGTTAATTATCATGGTCCAATAGAAGATCAGAAAACATCATTACAGCAACTATATCATCCAGCTAAAACATTTATTGGGCCCAATATGTTGGGCGGCCACTTGAATTACATTAAATACTTCAACGTCTGGAGGGAGGTGGGTAAGGTCTCTGACACTTTATATTCCATTGTTTTCAATGATGGCACCTTCTCTAGCATCTGTTAGAATAATATTTGGGGCTCTTCAAAAGAGTGTACTGACTTTACCTAACTCTTATGTATGCCCCAAATATGTTTAGAATGGTTTCTCTTTTTAAGAAGTGGTAGCGCTCGTCACTTTAGATGTTTTGGGGATTCAAAAGTGATAGAAATGAAATAGAAATAGATTTAAAATTATGAGGCATAGTTATAGAATTTCAGGGATATTGTACATTGCATTTAATTTTTAAAATTACTTGTTATAACATTTCCTCTGTATTAGGCCTTTAATTATTCAATATGAGTAGAACTGTTCCTACTTTTGTAGTGGAAGTTTACTGAACACTTTTGGGTAGTTTCTCTGTAATTATGATAATAATTGAAAATAATTAAATTAAATATATTTAGAAATATGGTATAAGTTGTGCTTCATAAAGCAAAATGTTTATTTAGTTAATTGTTCTGTATTGAATAATAACATGCAAGGTATTTCTTTCTCATTTGGAGTTTCTTCTGTTGGACAGACTAACAATATCCTCTTTCATTTGGCATATGTGCAGAAGTATTTATTATTTGGCATCTTATCTATTAATACAACATCATGATTAGCAGTATTTTTCTATTTATTTACTTTTATAGCTTTGAATCTGATTGGTTGAGTACTTTATTTTAAAACATTTTGAGGTTATTCTATATTTGCAAAAAGTTATTTTTTTTATAGATGTTTAAAACTGTAAATTTATTGGACTTGTGGGTTATTAAATAATATATATTTTTTTCATTTTAATGTGTTTCTTCAATATTTCTGTGGACAATACTAATGTTATTTTTTTGAATTCTTATTAATGTAGAGGATACAGTTACATTGTTTTGTTAAAAGACATTAATTTTGTTTTCTTTTTCTAGCAGTCAATATTGTATTGTTTATTATATTTTGAATGACAATATTTCTTTCAATTATATTGTACTTTAAATAAGGTATTTATACGGTCAATATTTTGATATTGATATTTAGGAAACAATATTTTTGTCGTTGGTACTTTATGTAACGATCCTGTCCGAAGACGGGTACTCCTCAGGATTCGTGCGACGCAATAGGGGTTCCACCCTTTGACATCCCCAACTCCTACAATTACTGCACAGAGTATTAGGGCGATCAAGTGAGGGAAGGGAAAGGTAGGGAACAGCATGGAGTAGAATCTGTGAAAACAAAGAACAGAAATATGAAAAGTTATGTGCATGCAACACTACACTCAATGTGTCTCACTAGGTCATTCAGTACATGACGTCTTCCACAACTCGCTGCCTTCTCCCTAACTCCAAAGTACGGTATTAATTCATACCCAGTGCTTTACTGATCAGGGAGTCTCTGACAATGAAAATACCGGTAGAATGGAAAAAATGAGGCTACCAGTACACAGCCAACAGTCTCGCTGCAAAAAGTGCCCTAAGGGGTGGTTACCCGTTTTAGTCACGAGTACTTTCCCATCCCTTTCCCAACTTCTTCAGGAATTCATATGAGTCATGCTCCTACGTAGGAGCTCCCTCCGGGAAACACTAAAATAAATGAGTCTGGTAATTCTGCCGAATTAAAAGGTGAGCTGGTTCCTTAGTGGTGCATGAAATAAAAACAAAACATAGAGGGTTTCACCCAGCTGAGGGACATGCAGAATCCAGTACCTCCTTTTCTGATTGCCGTCCACTGTTACCGCTCTTACCTCAGAGCGCGATGGGGGTCAGTGCAGCGACAGGCTTTCTCCCTGCAGGCAACCCCGTGAGTTGAACGGAAGTCCTTCCTCTGTCCTTTATCTCCGGTGCTAATGATGGCTCTCCGAGCCCTCGCTACGGCCTTTTTCCCGCTTTCTGTTGTGCGGGCTGGAAACGCTCACCGAGGTTGCAGCTCCTAGCTGCCAAGTTCCAGGAAAGAAAACAAGGTCCATGAACAGAGACGCAGCCGCGCCTCTACCGCTTCTTCGAATCCGGGTCTGAAAGCAACAGGCTCGCATCCAATATAACGCACGCCTACCGGGCGTGTTACGTCCTATTTAAGGACGTGGCTCCGCCCCCTCTTCACATAGCAGGGCTTTCTGGGACCTGTAGTCTCAGGCAGGCGCAACGTTTGCCGTTCCTGACACTTTAACATACAACCCAAGGTATGCAGATGTGGAGTTAAGAAGTCAATTTTCCTAGACATTTGTGAATGCACTCTGGAGACAAGGGAAGGAGTCTAACCTACATCCCAATTTTGCTAGACCCCTTGTGCAGCATTTTACACAGTGAAGCTTAGCGGTGTATTTTGTCGATTTACATTGATAATTTCCCATCTCTGTCATAACTCAAGATTTTCAAGCATATTTGTTTTTACAATTGTTTACCTGCAGAATTTCTGAAATGCAGACATTCTCCCCAGCCCTGAATCTATGGAAAGTTGTTCAATTGTTCCAGTGGGATTAGTTCAGATGTTGACAAAGCCCCAATCCATACATTTCAGATTTGATTCACTCATGCCTAAATGCAATCCCTGTGAATAGACAATAACTGAGGCAATGGGTGTACACGCAACATGACGCGCAGCAAGCCGGAGGCCATGCCTCTGAGATTAGTCATGGTGATGGCAGCCGCGCTGGCGCAGTTCATGAGAACTGAGGCTGCCTGAGATGTACGGGCACTTTTCTTGCAGTGAGGCACTTGTTTTAATATGATGATTCTGTTAAAAATCAAGAGGTTCTGCTAGCCCATTGAGAGCGCCATTGGTGCTGTATTTATCTCAATTCCCAAGTGACTTCCAGAGGGAGCAGGATCAAGACCTCTCAGCAGAATTAATTGAAGCAACAAGACACCAAGCTGTAAGGAGGAACCTGGGACACCATGTTTGACTGAGCTTGGTGAACCCCCTGCCTATTTGTCTGCTGGCCTGCCTGGGAGAAACAGTGTTGTGCTTGTGGGAAGCCGAGAGCCGAGTGTGGAGTATTCCAGGTAAAGTGAGTGGGCTATTTACTGTTAATTTTTCCAGCTGAGGTCTGCACTAGTGGTGAAAGAGCCCTTCGCCAAGCACTTCAGTGAGCTTTCTCTTCAGTTGAAATCCTGTGCCTCCCAAGTATGCTTTAGCCATGCCTACTGATAAATATAATCCTAATTTATTAGCACCAGTGAGAAAAACCATGGAAGGCTACACTAAGGATCAGTGCAAGGGGCTGGACACAAAAAGAAGTGCATCCTCCAAGGCACAACTTGCAATTATTAGGACTAAGGGGGAAAGCTGCTTTGTGGCTGGCTTTGTGGCTGCCAGCCAGGTTCAGGAAGTAGTGGCAACTGAGGAAATAAATGGCTGTTCTATCCCCAGAATTAAGGTCATCCGCAAGTCTGGGGATGACACATTGTTAAAGCTCCCTGTGGATATGACAGAAGGAAGAAGGAAGCTTTTACAGATCGTTTGACATTCCCTCATCTAAGCAGTAACACTATTTGGGAAGCAGTGAATACAGTTAAGTCTGGCTCCCCCTTGTACCCACCTTCTATAGATAATATGCTGAAAGGAGGAGATATCATAATATCACCCCTGACCACTATGCATAACTTATCTCTGTAAAGTGGACAAGTCTCTGACCTTTCTGGCCTCTGGAAGCACATGATTATTAGGCCGCTTTTGAAAAAGCCTACCTTAGATTCTGAAAAGACTGAGAAACATAGACCAATGTCTCTGCTCCCAGGTGTCAGTAACATCTTAGAGAAACTGGTTAACAGCCACTTCACCGATTTTCTGGAAACTCATAACCTCCTTTAACAGATGCAAACTGGTTTCAGATCCGAATACAGTACAGAGATGGCCCTCTTTCTGGCAATGGAAGACCTCAAGAAAACTTTAGATCAAGGAGGGTCAGCTGCGCTCATTCTCTTCGATTTGAGCACAGCTTTTGACACGTCTCACACTCTATCCACTGACATGGAGTTGGAGATGCTAGGCATCACAAGAAAGGCATTGAAATGGGTGACCTCATTTATTGACAACAGAAACGTCCAGGTCAGGGAAGAATCCTGCTTTTCGGAGGTCCATCAGCTCAAGTGCAGGGTGCCCAGGGGCTCATCCCTGAGCCCCACTCTCTTTAATGTGCATGTGCGGCATTAGCTGATATTATTTGTTTATCTCGTTTTACTATGGTGTCATACGACAAAGACACCCAGATTGTAATTTTTTGGGCACTAAATATCACATAAGCTGTGGTGAATCTGTCTACCTGCCTGGAACGAGTGAATGAATGGATGGCCAACAGTTGACTGAAATTAAATGGTGGTAAGATGGAGGTCATGGTGGTGGGGAGTAACCCATCCCTTTGGGATCAACTTATCTGGCCTTCATGCCTGGGTGACCGCCCATCCCCTCAATCAAAAGTAGAGAGTTTTAGAGTTTACTGGATAAAGTTCTTACCATGCCCTCACAGGCTAAGAAAGTGGCAGGGAGATGCTTCAGTATTCTAATAGCCCTGAGGAAGACGTCCAAATGGCTCCTTGTGGAAACCCAGAGAATGTTGGTACAATGCCTTATACTTTTGCATTTATAATATGGCAACTCACTCTACCTAGGCAGCCATGCCTACATCACCATCATTTGCTTTGTTTGCCCTAAGTTGGCAGGGTATTCCCAGACGTGGGTCCCTTGCTCACTTTGCCACTGGATTCAAGCTAGCCTGGCTGATGAGGGCTGTTAGCCCGAAACCGTTCCCAGGATGCTTGTTTCCGGTCCAGGGAAGACATGGCTTGGCAGTTCGGGCTGGACTGTTCCCATGAGGCACAGGGTCAAGACTGATTTGAATATAGCTGTGTCTGAACTGGAGAGGCAAAGTGAGCTAAAGAATGATGATGGATTCAACCCAGATCTGTGACTGGGGGTGAGATTTTTGAAAAGTTTCAGCACTCCGGCCATCATCTCCTTGTGTTTGCTTTGTTTGCCCTAAGTTGGCAGGGTATGCCCAGACATGGGTCCCTTGCTCACTTTGCCACTGGATTCAAGCTAGCCTGGCTGATGAGGGCTGTTAGCCCGAAACCGGTCCCAGGATGCTTGTTTCCGGTCCAGGGAAGACATGGCTTGGCAGTTCGGGCTGGACTGTTCCCATGAGGCACAGGGACAAGACTGACTTGCATATAGCTGTGTCTGAACTGGGGTGGCAAAGTGAACTAAAGAATGATGATGGATTCAACCCAGATCTGTGACTGGGGGTAAGTGTTTGAAAAGTTTCAGCACTCCGTCCATCATCTCCTTGTGTTTACATCACCAGGAGACAGCAGGTTATTCAAAATGTCATGGCCCAAGTTCTCCTTGTGTCTTCCAACCTCACAGTCTGCATGCCTGGCTACCCTTCACTGGCTGCTGGTAAGACAAAAACTGAATTTAAAGCTCTCTGCATTGCACACTAAGTAAAACACACTCAGGGTCCACACACCCTTAGTCATCTCATTGTCCCGCATAACAATGCTTGAGTGCTAAGGTTGAACAACCGCTTCCTTCTGGCCACTCCCAGAATTAAAATGGCCAGAAACAGAGGGCGGTTATTTGCCTACTCAGTGCTCAAGCTTTTGAACTCTCTTCCCTTTCACCTAAGTCCCAACGGCAACCTGCTCAGCTTCAGAAAGCAACTAAAGACTTAGCTGTTTGTATCATGAGTGCATTCTTTTTCTCACAATCCCTGTTAGCACTGGGAAGCCTGTGTCTGGGTACCAATGTGCTCTACAAGAAACTGTAACATAACATAACACGGATAATGGGTACCGACACAGATGAGGCTAGCTCCCTACTGAGCTGAGATAGGGAAAATATAGTGGAGCTGTGCCTTGTAACACAAGCCTTGAATTGTGGCATGGCCTTGAAGGGCAGCAGGGGAGGGCTATTGTCTAATTTAACCTCAGCTCTCTATGAAATGAATGAGCCGGATTGGCCCGGGCTTACTCATGTGAAACCCAGTTCAAATACTGTGATAAATGGAAAGGGTACTACAGTGTCCTCTTCTTTAACTGCTACAACCTCCGATTCTATTCAGCCAATGCAATGGCAATGGAGAAACTGTTTCCACTGTTTGGTAGGGTAAATCAAGTTCCCATGAATGTAAAGTCAGATACACACCTAAATGAGGCAGAAAAAGAGATAAGTGAAGGTGAGCTGCCCTCTTCCAGCCCCCCTGCGAAGCAGTTAGAAAGTGGCTGCTAATCTTTTTGAGTTGGGTGGTATGGATTATGAGAAGGATGGGCGGAGACAAAAATTGAATCTCTTCTGTTAACAATTCTGGTTGAAATTCAGGCGGTTAGGACATCCCAAAATTCACTTGCTCAAACACTAGGTACTAGGATGGCAGAAATGGAGAAAGTCTTGCACATATTTGCTGGTGAAACGGAGGTAATGTCTAAATGGATTTTGCATCCTAAAGACACTCAAAATGAGTTACTGAAAACAAACTTCCTTCTTAAGAAAGAACTTTGCTCTGTGAAGCAACATTTGGAAAATCAAGGAAACCGGGCAAGAAGGACTAAACTTAGGTTTGTGGGGATACCAGAGTGGGAGGAAGGACAGGCTGTGACCACTATTTAAGTTATGGATGATCTGATTAGCACTCACATATTACATGGATTTACAGATGATCTGACAATAACCCGTGTCCAGTGAACTCCTTTTTTGGCATATGCAGACAGTGTATGCTCCTGTGCAATGCTCATGAATTTTGGGGATTATAGAATCTGGGAGAAGGTCCTCAACAGTGCGATTAAGCAAAGAAGGGCTAGAATTAGAGATCGGGTCAATGTGCAGGTCTTTCCTGATATGTCGTTTGAGACCTCTGAAATGTGGAAGGAATTTAGGCTTCGGCAGCCTGCTAAATTGAAAATTCTGTTTAAATGAACATTGAAGGTTTTAAATGATACTGGGATGGCACAAACGTATTTGTCTGAAATTAAGTCTTAGAAAGGTTGAAATGAATGGCCTTCGGAAATTGACTTTATGAAAGTAACCAATGCGCTGATGCAGTGAATGGATTTGGGGTGGGGGTTGAGCTTATTGGGGGCTGTTTTGCAAGATGAAAAGTTTGTTATTGTACTGTGGTTTAAAATTGTTCATTGTTATGTTTTTCTTTAGAAGAAATGGCCAGAGTATAGCATGTAAGTTTGTTATTTAGCAGCCCGTATGTTTATTTGAAGAGGAAGTGGCCAAGGCTAATCGGGGCCACAGAAAGGTGCAAGACTCGCACTGGAGGGTGGAGAGTAGGGGCAATGTGATTAGGTGACTCAAAGTCATGGCTGGAGGGTGGGGGATTGCTGGGGATGGGAGTGTTTATTGGGGGTTGGGGTTTGGGTTCTTTCAGTTATGGGTGCAGTGAGGGCTGGGCTTGAGGCAGGGGGTGAAGGTTGGCCTAGCAGCTCCCAAATGGGGCTGTGACAGGTATGTTGGGGATTTAAAAGGGTTTCTTGCAGGAGCTGGTCAAAGCAAATGAATCAAGCAGACACAGTAAAAGGTGAGAAAACAGGAAAGGGTTTTAGGCATAGCAGGAGAGCATGACTAGTTTAACGTCTGGTCTGCACTGCAGAATTGTTTCAGTGAATGTCAGAGTGTTGAATAACCCGCGTAAGCACAGGGAAGTTATCCGTTAGCTTGTTGAGCAGAAAGCAGCTCTGGTTCTGTTGCAAGAGACTCATCTTAAAAAAACTAAGATACTATCAGTAAATTTGAGCCCTTTCCAACTTGTGGCTCATTCCTCTGCATCTGCTTCTCTTAGAGGTGTTGCGGTTCTTGCTAGTAGGAAATTCGGAGGAAAGGTAGAACAGGCAGTTTCTGATTCATCTGGTAGATGGGCAGTGGTAGAAATTCAAATTAATAGTGAGAAGTACTCCTTAGTGTCATTTCATGGCCTGACCTCTGATGACCCACGCCATTATGTGATTTGTCACTTTAAATGATAAACTTTGCTTATAAAATAATAATTGGTGGAAATTTAAATTCTTTACAGAGAATAGAGGTAGATATAAGTAGGCGGGTGGTATCTCAGCGTAAACCTAAGGTAGCAAGAGCGATGCAGAGGCTTGAGGAAGAATATAGCTTGTTAGATCCTTGGTGGGTTTTTGTATCCGTCATGTAAGGATTTTACTTTTTTCTTCCTATTCTTGCTCTGCCTCTAGGGTTGATTATTTTCTTTCTTCTAATGATCGGTTGATTTCTTCTCCCTTAATCATTTTGAACTCTTTATCAGATCATGCTGTTCTTGGTTTAGAGGTGAGCTGAGAAACCGGTCCTTTCCAAATGTTGATTCTTAAATAGAGCCCTTTTAGTGGAAGTCTTTAATTGAACGAATGAAGGCCCAGGGTAGCTTGTTTTCTGAGGAGAATAAACACTCGTCTTCCATTGAAAATGTATGGGAAGCATTCAAAGTGACTATGCAGGGGCGATTGATGCTTATCAGGTTCATTTTTATAAAATGAGAAATATGAAAAGTAGGGAACTGACGGAAGCCTCTTCTCTGGCAGAGTTTAAGCTCACGCAGAGACAACATCTAAAAAAAAGAGAACTGGCGAAAAATAAGCTACAACATTTTTTGTTGCTGAGTAAAATTATTAACAATAGACTATTGGTCAGCATCTGTATGAGGAGAAATAAGTAAGTGGGACGCTGTTGGCCTGGTGGGTAGGGCCTCAACAAGTATAAAATGCTATTATAAACGTTGGGATCCTTCTACAGGTATTCTGGTGTATGAACCCCTTCAAATACAGGGAATGGCTCAACAGCATTTTGCCAGCATTTATGCAGCAGATCCTTATTCCTTTAGTAAAGATATAGCTGTATTTATGTCTAGTATTAGGCTCCCAAAATTGACAAGTGAAGCAGCACAAAATCTTGTCCGCTGATACTCTTATCTGAGATTGAGTGGGTGGTTAAAACTCTCCCTAGAGGCAAATCTATAGGAGAAGACAGACTTCACTCAGAGTGGTTCTTCTACCCTCTGGGGGTAGATTGAGGGTATTCAACAAAAATCTGCCTCTGCCGGTGGACATAAAGGGCACTAGACACCTCAATATCTGCTAATAAAATATTCCCTGGGGTTTACTGGGCTTTCTGCCCCCTGGGGCCATACTGGGGAGTAAATTCCCCCAGATTCATCCCCAGTGGACCACAATGACTATATTACCATTTTTTGGTCGGGTGCGGGCTCAGCCTGATGTGTAGGAGGGCTACCTCTACTCGTTGGTATTGCTAAAAAAAAATCTCTGACTTCTGGTGGGCTTTCTGCCTCCCTGGGGGCAGATTGGATGGAGAAACTGCCTGCCAATACTTGCCCCAGGGGGCATAAAAACTGCTGTGGCATTTTTGGGGATGAGGGCATGGCCAGATGTGTCAGTGGGCCACCCCACCCCTCATTCTTAGTTACATAATATCTTCCCTGGAGTCCAGTGTTATGTTCCATGTAGGTACCTCAATATAGGCTCAGGTAGTCACCTATATTCTCCCCTACCATTACACTGCATAACGGTTCTTAGTATTGACATTTTACCTAGTTATGATGACATGGGGTTTTCTCCGAAAAGCTTAAGCCTCAGTCATTATGCATGAGGTTTCTCTGAATCACAGCAGGACAGCTGGCCTACCATCTTGTGCATAATAACTATGTACAAGGGTCATTTCTTCCATCATCCTAGTCCGACATGACACAGCAAGGTATAGCCCCAGGGGGTATCACTTTGGGTATATATACACCATATCTTGCTGAGGTAGACAGAGCAGAAAAGGACTTCCATGCCGACACACTGATGCGAGATGCTGAGGTTCCTGCACGCAGACACTTCAGCTCGCAGTGGTCTGACATCCCTTGCGGGGTGTCCCTATTGAGACCAAGACGGGGTACCACAGTCTCTCACTTCAGGTAATGGGGTTGACTTTAGCCTAGAGGGATTCTTGGCTTTACACCCACATGCATGCTAGGTACAACAAGGTACATCTAGCTGGGGTCGCATCGTCAGAGTATGCATTTACTACTGTCATGTATTTTATATACTTGCCTGTATTCACTGTTTTAGCACGATGGTAGAAATCTACCATCCTTTTACTCTGTTAGTGCTTATAATCATTTATATCTGTTACTGTCTAATGGTTGTTTCAGCACACCTATTTTACACTAGAATGGAGCTGGTTCAATCAATGCTTATTGAAATACGTCCCCACCGTTTATTCTGTGTATCTCTCTCAGACGAAGTGAGCATGAGTGACTGAGCAAAAAGTATTCCACTGTTTCCACGATCTTGAGGGATCAGGGTTGTCATGTTTGATAGTTGCCAAGAGCTATTCTCTCCTTGGTAAGAGGGGTTTCTAGTGGCACTGTGAGATAGCTGGTATACAGGCTAACATACCCGGTAGGGCTGTCTAGAATCAGTCTGGACACCAATCCTACAGTGTATGTTGTCTAAACGCGCAGATCCTATATAGGTTTATAGGAACTACGCGACATGGCGCTGCCAACGTTGGTTTGGTACTTATTTAACAGTCAAATCTGAGTAATTCAGTCGTGCTATTCTCAGAGACCCCTGCTCACATTTCCCCAGAGACGTCTGGAGTGGGAAGGGAACTATCCGCCACAGCTGAGTAGGCATATCCTATGTATTGGCTGTAGATTTGTCAAGCTTGAAGGACAAACAGTTCCTATTGTGCATAAAACCTTATCTCAGTTTCCTTGAAACTCTTCCTTGAGAAACCTTTGTCAACAATGGGTGACGAAGACGCCGCTGCGCCAGCACAACGTGCTGCAGCAAGGGAGGAAGAACAAGAAGGGGAAATAAACATTTCAGAAAATGTCAGAAATTCCCTTACTCAAAAGCTGACAGACTACGGAGTCACAGCTAGGGGTGGGACAGTCACATTTGTGATTGAGGCACACGAATCATACAGAACAGAGGTATTCTATTCATGGGTAAATTCCTCCAGTACCTCCAGTAAGCAGATGCACAATCAAATACATTTAATTCTTACACTGAAGATGAAACACCAGATGAATACTGTCCGTATGAGGACATCGAAGTTCCGCTCACCTACCAGGAGCACATAAACTGGTTTAAAGGCGCCCGCCCCCACACAAAAGATAAAGTAAGACTAGGTCCACACGGAAGAGATGGAGCCACTTGGCCAGTCTTAGCGGCTTACACACCGCATCCAGAGATTGACACAATGCCAGTAGCAGACCTATGTCCACTTCACAAAGAAATATTAAACTTTACAGAAACCTGACAAAGTTCGTGATGAGAACACTAACACTTCAGCCAACAAGAGCTACACAAACAGGACAAATTAAGGGTTCTACAACTAAAATTACACCACAAACACTATACGCAGTTATGGGTAAAATGCCCACTAAACATGAGCGAATGCCATTCTGGATAGCTCAAAAAATAACACAGCTAGAGGCAGTATTTCCACACACGAGCCCTCAAGAAAAACAAAGAATGCTAACAATATGCTTGCCAATGGGGATAGCTCCCCAAATGGAGGATTGTACCTCTTGGCATCCAGTTTTCGCTGCAATATATACCAGAACTCATGGTATCCCGTCATTAGCAGTAATACCAGACGTATTAAGACAAATACAGACTGAGTATGGAGCAGAGCCTGCTCTGAACTTAAGGATGAAATTACTAAGTAATTTTGCCCAGGTATCAGCTATAATATTAGTAAATATAAAAGGGGAGGCAGCAGCAGTGGCAACACGCCAACGCCTGAGGGATTTCACTCCTTTACAACAGGAATGTGAATTACCTAAAATTATCACAGACATTTATGCTGAATTTGGTAGAGATAGTTTGGTAGCTAGAGCAACTAAACCTCAACTCATGGGTGGTCCTAAAAGGATAACTCCAAGCAGGCACCTGATTCTTCCAAGAAGAAATGGGATAATAACAATAAAAAACAGAAGAATAGATCTCAATCCAGGAGTGGGTCTCCTCAACAGGAGTCTTCCGAAAGGAAACACAACCTTTTAAAAAAAAAAAAAAAAATTATTTATGATTTTAAGGAAACAATAGCAAAAGGATAATAAACAGTTGCACTGATCATTGTAACACATAGTAAACGTGGCAGTACAAAATATACTCAGATTGGTTACAAATATCGCAGAGGCATCATGCATAGGGAGGCATCACCACATCTTATCGACCGTTAGATACTAAAAGGCAAACCAGTATAATCACAAACCCATGAAGTTCTCTGCAAATGAATAGAATGTTATAAAATCTAAGGCTAAGCATTTATCAAAAGGGTTCCACACGAATCAGCTATTGTGGACCGACTATTGTGCAGTGGAGATCCTACCCCTATGGGGCGATGTCCTGAGAACCAGCAAACGCCGGCGTTGTCTCATCATTGTCCAATGAGTTATCTCTCGACCGGAGCCAGTTAGTGAAAGGCTCCCAAATGTCTTTAGGGCGAGATGCTGTAGGCATGAGGTCCCAATAATTCGCCAGCTGTTCCTGGCAGTAGGCAACATCTTGAATCCACGTCTTAACACGTGGACAACTAGGGGCACCCCAATGTATAGCTATACGACACCTTGTAAGATCCAGCAGCATTGCAATGAGATGGCGTGTCTCAGGTACAGACTGTTCCACATAGCCCAGCAGCATTACTAGCGGGGAACCCTCAAGGGGCTGGCCTGTGATGGCTTGAATGGTATCACACACCTCCTCCCAGTATCATGAGACAACCAGACACTCCCATGCTATATGAAGGAAGGCGGCACCCTCGCGCTTACATTTCCAGCAATTAGAATCAGTTGTCAACTTCAATTTAAATAGCTGTAGGGGGGTACGGTAATAACGATGCAGAAATTTAAAGTGTATGAGCCTCAATTTATAATTAGGGGATAAGTGCTTCATTTGTAAACAACAAAACGCCCATTGTTCGTCCGTGGGCTGGTCACAAAGCTCTGATCTCCAGTGTTCTAACGCCTTCGGGTCCGCCCATGGAGTGTGTGCTTGCGTTTGGACATAGAGCCTGGTAACCAACTTTCTGGGAGATGGTGTGACTAAAAGGTGGTCCAACAGGTGTAGGGGGTCTGGAGGAGCCAGAAAGGTGGGATGCAATGCCTTGCAAGCGGCCTTGAGTTGGTGATATAATAACCACTCCAGAACTGGAGTGCATTCCCCTACTGGGCTAGCAGGCTGCTCCAAGAATGTGCCCTGTGGGTAAAGGTCCCCTAATGTCCAAATGCCCATGTTATGTGCCCGATCAATGGCGCCCTTGTCATGCAAGAATGGAAAATATGGGTGAAATGCAATAGGTGTAGAGGGTGCATAGAGTAGAGGGGTATGTGTCTGCTTACGTATGCCTTCCAATGCCCAACGCACCGTTTCAACAGTGTTGAGTTTGTTAGGAGTTCTATGATAAGGCTGATATATACCCATGTGTAAAGGAGTGGGGTCTGCTATATCCTTCTCAGTGGCCACGTGGGGTTGAAAGGGGACAGGGTATATTCAATAATGTAAAAATTGAGCATGTGCACTTAAAGCATATAATTCAAAATCTGGAGCACCCAGTCCACCTTTGGACAGTGGATGCGTCAGCAGGTCCCAACTAACTCTGGGCGAACCTCCAGCCCAAATCATAGAGATTGCAGCAGATCTCAGGGATTTAAAGAAGACTTGGGTAAGTGGTAAGGGTATATTCACGAAAAGGTACAGCAGCTTGAGGAGGACGATCATTTTCAATATGGCGATCCTGCCAGCTAATGATAGGGGCTACACAGTCCAAACTTTGATTTTATCCTCAAACCAATTTTCTAATCTTCCAAAGTTTAAACGCCAGATTAGCTGTATGTATCTACTCAGCCAAATGCCCAAATATTTAACAGCGTCATCCGCCCACAGCAACGGAAAGTCCAATGAGGTATCTAAGGGGGCGTCAGTGAGGGTCAGGATGGAGGACTTGGTCCAGTTTATATTAACACCCGACAGGCCACCAAAGCGAAGCACCTCCCTCAGAACAGGGTTCAGATTGTCATCCGGTCGTCGGATATACAATGTGATATCATCTGCGTACATTGAGATGATGAGATTCCGGTCAGTAAAAACCAAGCCCTGGGCAGAATGATGTTGGCAAATTCTAGCTGCCAATGGCTCCATAGCTACCGCAAACAGGAGAGGTGAAAGGGGGCAGCCTTGCCTAGTTCCACGTGAAATAGGGAAAGCATCTGATATCAGTCCGTTGGCCTGAAGATGAGCAGTTGGTTTAGTGTAAAGTAATTTATTCAATTTAATAAAGATGGGGCTAAACCCTAATCTGGGAAGTATAGCAAACAGGAAGGGCCATTCCAAAGAGTCAAACGCTTAAGTGGCGTCAAGGAAAACTGCTACTGCCGGAAGTTCGGGGTCAATTTGGTGAAGTACAGAAAAAAAAGTACGCAAGTTGTGGGCGTCGACCTGTCCGGTATAAATCCGGATTGATCTGGCCGGGCAATAAGGGGCATCAGCGGCTGTAATCTGTTTGCTATTAGTTTAGCCAATATTTTGGCATCTACATTTATCAAAGAAAGGGGTCTGTAAGAATCGCAAGACGTCGCTGGCTTATCAGGCTTGAGCAAGGTGATGATTACGGCCTCTCTCATAGACGGGGGAAGTTCCCCCATTTCCAGGGATTCCTGATAAACATCTAAAAGACGGGGTGCAAGAACATCTGCGTACGTCTTATAAAATAGTGTTGTCAGTCCGTCAAGTCCAGGGGCTTTTCCGGTAGGGAGGCTTTTGATCACCTGCGTAATGTCATCTGTGGTGAATGGAATGTCCAGGTACTCTCTATGAGCTGGGCTAAGCCAAAGGAGCTCCAGGGAGTCCAAATAGTCTCCCAGACCAGGGGCGGTGGACTGCTGTGTGGCTGTGTAGAGAGAGGTATAAAATCCAGTTAGATGTTCGTGTGTGGCCACCTGACCTCTAGAAGTAGGAGAGCCATCATGAACCAGTTCCACAATAAAAGCGGGCACTGTGTTCTGTTTAAGGAGATTAGCAAGGGTTTTCCCGGGTCTATCACCCTCACCATAGCCCCGCACCTTTGCATTTTTACCCAGGAATCTGGTCTCCCTTTCCGCCTCCTCTTCAAACTTGGACATAGTACTCAGTATGGAAGCCAGAATTTTAGGGTCTTTAGTGGTGAAATATTGGGTCTCCAGGTCTTTAATGGCTTGTTCTAGTTTGATTAGTGTCGTGCGTATGGAGCCAAGGACACCAGACTGTTTGGAGATGCAGGCTCCACGGATTACGACTTTAAAAGCCTCCCAAAGTGTAGAAGGGGAGTCCACAGAGCTCTCATTAATAGTGAAGTAGTTCTGGATTTCGAGTTTTATTTCCTCTTTAAACATGGTGTCTAGAAGGGCATGAGGGGGGAGTCGCCAACTGAACGCACGCGGTAGAGTGCTAGGAATCTTCCACTTTAACAGTACAGGGCAATGGTCAGAGAGAGTGCGTGGTAGATGCACCGCATCTGAGGCCCAGGACATAACGTCAGCTGAAACCAACCAATAGTCCAGTCTGGACCAGGCTTGGTGGTAGGAGGTGATACATGTACCTTCCCTAGTGACCGGGTTGAATTTACGCCAAATGTCTAAAAGCCCATGCTCTAGCAATATATCATTCAATTGTTGCGTTGCCTTATGATGCGGATTACGAGGGGTGCCCTCCCTATCTAAGATGTTGTCCAAGACTGCATTGAAATCTCCACCCCAGATCACTGTGTCACCCCCCATTGTCACTATTTTGGCCCAAACGTTAAGAAAAAATTGCGGGTCATCCGTGTTGGGGCCATAAAGGGCCACCAACGTGACCTGTGTCAATATGAGGCTACCAGCAACTATGACACAACGCCCTTCGGGATCCATCAGGGTTTGTGTTGTGGCCCAGCCTAGTCCTCTCCTAATCAGTATGGAGACGCCTCTGGCATAGTTGGAAAAGTTTGCCGAGTGTACCTCTTCCCAGTATCTGTGTATCAGTTTGGGATCAGTGTTATGTTTCAAGTGGGTTTCCTGCAAAAAGCAGGTGTCTACGTAAATATGGGTGGACTAGCTTTGCCTTCTTAAAGTCAATGAGTCCCCTTACGTTCCACGTAAGGAACCTGGTCTCTGTCATAGTAAAGCAAGAAGGGGGGTACCCTGTAACAGAGCTCTAAAAGAGTAACTCAACATGAAACCCTGAAAGGAAAAAACACGGTAAAATTGTAACCGCCATATCACCTCACTGCAATTAAGCGATACCACATCAATTCACAAACAGCAAAGAAATTGTGTTCCATACAATAACAGTGCAATCAAAAAATAGCTGTCTCTGGGTGTGTTAACCCTTTCAAACCACCCCCCTCCCACTACAACCCCCAAACAGGTCGAGAATGTGAACCCCCCCCCACCCTTGTATCACCCCGGGACCAAACTTGGAGTTCGAGCACATGGGAGATCTCTCTGTGGGGACTGGAAACGACAGCGAACACCTGCCTTGTGGCAGGGTGGCCAGGCTAAAATAACATGAAACCGAAGTGCTCCCAACAAAAGGCAAAGAGGTAAGTTGAGCAAACAGCCTAACATTTGCTTAAGCATGGTGTACAATAAGGTTGACCTCGGCTTCTCACGGGCAGGATAGAGCCATGGGCTGATGAACAATGAACTAAACCATATCAACCAAGTGATCTACATATGAGGATAACAGATGGCAGAGGACAAGATTGTGGACAGTTAGCAATCATTGTCACTGATGTTCGTCGACAGGGTGGAACCTTGCAAGTGGCTTTACGTGGACAGATGTGCTTCGTGAATTTCAAGGCCAACTTGGCATCGGTGAAAAAATGCGCTTGGCCATCATGCGTGATTTTCAATTTTGCAGGATATAGCATAGCGTACGGTATGGAGGAAGACTGCAGGAGCCTCTTCATTGGCATAAAATCCCTGCATGCAGCTTGCACAGCAGGGGTATAGTCCGGAAAAAAGGACAGAGTGTTGCCCTGATGTGTGATGGTGCCCCTGGTCCTAGCCTCCCTTAAGATAGCATCTCTATCCGCATAATAAAGAAGGCGTGCAATGATCGGGCGCGGTGTCGCACCCGGTATAGGCTTAGGACCTAGGGAACGGTGGGCCCACTCAACGATCATGACCGGAGAAAGTACTGAACCGAACAGCTCACGTAGTAGGTTGTCAATGAAGTGCTCCATTTTTGAAATAGCTGTCGACTCTGGAAGGCCAAGAATTCTGAGGTTGTTCCTTCGGGATCGCGCCTCTAAGTCTTCATTTTTAGCCTTGATTAATTCAAGTACCTTCTCCATGCTCAGGAGCTGCATTCTAGATTCAGACTGGAAGTCCTGCGTGTCAGATACTCTGTTTTCCAGAACATCCAGACGGGTTTCGTGGACTTCCACCTCCTTTTTGACTGCATCTACGCTGGATGTTAGAGCATCTAGTTTCACGTTGATAGTTTTGAGACTGGAGCGCACCTCCAGTAAGATAGAGTGCATATCTTCCTCTAAACTATCTGCATTATCCGCCGGGCCCTGAGCCGCCCCCTGCTCTGTGGATGGGTCCATTGTGCGCGTTTGACGCTTGGTCTGAAATGGATCTTGGGCTGTTTTGGGTCTGTCTTGCCCATGTTCCTGGTATAGTGGTGTCGCAGAGTGCAGCTCCCTACACACCCGTAGTGCACTTCACAACAACTCCCAGCACCCTGCCCCATGACCCCCGACCCCGCCTTACAGCCTCTTGAACATGAAGCGAGACTCGCAGTGTACAGATCTATGTTGGCCCCTCGTTGAGTTGCCCCGATACACTTGGAGCACAGCAGTCTGCGTATTACGATCTCCAGAGTCTCAAAGTGACAGTTTTACACAGTGAAGGGGCCTCGCAGCAGGTATGCCCCGAGGGCCCGCAGCCCGCCAACCAAGGCCACCTCCAATGCTAAATTGTACCAACAGGGCGTGCAGATAGGGGTCTACTGACGATGTTAAGTGGCAGGGGGCCCACAAAGAATCTAGCCTCAGTCACCAGCGGAGGGAGGGTCAGCGCGCTGGACCCGGGCACAAGTGCCCGGGGGTGTATCGCATAAGGTCCGTGTGTGCGCTCACTGTGGAATCAATTATGATGTGGCTTCCAGCCGGTGGCAGTAATTGACTTCACCCTCTCCGGGTATATGGAGAGGCAGCCCTACCCGAGCAGCGGAACGGGGGTAGGGGAGACCCGGCGAGCCAACGCAGTACCAAAGAGACCCCCCGGCTTGCTTGCGCGGGGGAATCCAGGTGCCACCGATGCCACGCAACTGCTCACCCCTCTTTTGCGCCATCTAGCCCAGTGTAAGGTGCCATAGGTGGAGGTAGCGGATAAGGGCCCCACGCCCAGACAGTGCCAGCCAGCCCCCGCCACCGCACCTGAGCCCGACAAGGGGAAAAAGAAGCCAGGCAGGGCTGGGGGCGCGCCGCGTGAGCAGCCCAGCCACAGTTCTAAAGTCAGGCCCAGCCCCACTCACCTCATCCGCGTAGCACCACGGAGGCAGCGCCTCTGGCAGTCGTCTCCTGCACGTCTCTGCCACACAGCAATCCGCCGCAGTCCACTGATCGAGCAGTCTCCACAGGCCTACAGGATCAATCCCCAAGCGCCACCACCAGTTCACAGGCCCGCCGGACAGTATACGCCACCAATTATGCAGTCGGCCACAATTTGAAGCAGGGTGACGACGCGTTTCACTGCGGTCTTCCACAAGCAATCTTCGGCTCTCCTCAGTGTCAGCATCTGCTACGGCAGCCGATGCCAGCCCCCGCAGGCCAAGACTACGCAGCAGCTGCACGGAACATGGCGGACATTTCCTTTCTCAGTCTTGCCCCTGTCGCTCCGCCTGCAATTTCGTGGTGTTCCCATGGACCGATGCAGATAAGACTACAGCCGCGTAGCCCAGGCAGGTTCAGCTGATGACATCGATGTTTTCCGCTGTCGGGAACACGGTTTTACCGTGGTATTTTCAGGATAGTGTTGCCTGGCCTGCAGAGCCCCTTCAAAAGGAGGCCATCCTGCAGCGCGTCATAGCCACACCCCCAAGGAAATACAACCTTAGAAATAGAGATAACATTAAAAAACCTGACAGGTATCAGGATACTACTGATACACTTTCCTCTCGTTCCTTTCAGGGTTCACCAAGAAACTCCAAGAGAGAAGGACGGTCAGAACACAGACAAGAAGAGCGTAGAAAGTCCATAGACAAGCAATGCGCTTCAGACTACACTTCTAAAAAAGAAGACAAGCTAAAATCAAAACCTCAATTTAAAAAGAAGAAAGTAGTAGGTCTCAAAGTTAGACATGCCCAGAATTCTGAGGACTCAACTTCTGAACGGGGAATGGGCACTGACGATGCTAGACAGTGCAGCAGAAGTAACAATAGCTCGCCAGAACCTGATGGAATTTCTGGTGACAGCGGAGTTGAATGAGCATATCACGGTGGAAATGCCTGATACAAGGGTAAGTGTCCCGCATAAGTTACATGAGATAACACTCCAAATGGAGGGGGACAAACCCAGAAAAATTAAAGGTCTCTTTTGGGAGAACCTGACTTTTGGCTATGACATCCTTTTAGCTGAAAAAGATTGGCTGCCTGAAATTGTTATGGATTGCCCAAAGGGAGAAACAGTAATTTACCAGCTTTTTCCGACCTCGTTCCAATATACTTAAAACACACATATGCGCAGGAGTGGGCGGTAACCCTAGCTCCAGCACTTTATCGCAACCATGTTGGGTGGGATACTGAGTCACCTCATCATACAATCCCAGTAAAAAGTACTCCATCTCCACAGAGACAGTCCCCAATAAAACAAGAAGCGAAAAAACAGGTCAGGGAGATCTTAGATCAACTTGAATACCAGAGTGTAATAGAATCTTGCACCTCCTCAATGAACAATCCTTTGTTTACCATAATGAAACCCTATAATTCATACCGTCTAGTTTTAGACTACAGACATCTAAACACATGCACTAAAACATTTGCAGTACAGAATGCACACAGTGCTGCATTGATGAATAACATTGTGTAGAAAAAATACAAAACAACACTGGATATCTCAAATGGATTTTTCTGCCAAATTATAGTGCCTGAAAGCAGGTGTTTAACAGCAATTTCCGCGCTAGGTTCCCAGCGTCACTTTTGTCGATTCCCCCAAGGGTATAAGAAGAGCCCTGGGTTGTACTCCACTAGGGTAACAGAATTACTTCAGAATTTGGATGAAGAGGCATTGTCCTATGTAGATGATATTTATATGACGGATTATGATTTAAAGGATCACTTGGCCAGGGTGAGCAACAATATTCTGGTGTTCACCTCGGAGGGGTACAAATTCAACTTTAAAAAGTCTAAAATAACTCACCTCAATGTCCTATTTTTGGGATACGAGCAATCAAGTAAAGCTAGAAGTCTGACAGGCAACTTTTTAGAAAAGTGTGCGCTGCTCCAACCTCCACAATCGCTGAAAAACTTATCATATTAGGATTTTTTAATTTTGGTAGAATATACATTTTGGATTACGCAGAAAGAGTAAAACCTTTCTACGACTTAATAAGACCTGATTTTTCAGTTAGGTATGGGACACAGGAATACACAGATATCCTTTGTTCCCTACAAGCTGATATGGTAGCATCAAAACACTTGCAGACACGTGTAAACGTGCGCAATCTAGTGATCCGCGATACAGCGGGTCAATCTGGGTATACTTACCTAACCTTCAATGAAGGCAAAACAGTACACATTGCATACAAATCACATTTGTACACAAACGCTGAAATGTGCTTTGCTTCTACAGAGAAAATCCTGACAGCAGTACAGACTGCTGTAGTGAGAGAAAGGGCACTGGCTCAGGGGAAACAAATAGTAGTCGTAACTCCGGTACCAGCCTTAGAGGCTGCTACAAAGGCTAGCGTTCCTAATGCTAAAGCCTTACATCCAAGATGAATACAATGGGCTAATTCCCTCACTGCAACAGATGTAGAATACACATATGACCCAAGGCTAAAAACACATGCATTCCTGCAACATGAAAAAGAATATCCTCTATCAAATGAAATTACGCCTCTAGATCAGTATGAATACATTATTTACACTGATGGATCTGCTCAGCTGGCCATAGGAAGTTAACAGCAATACAGCGCTGCTTGTGCAATTGTAAAAGGTCGTATGCAGGATGGTAAATTCCATACCAGCGATACGAAGACACAGTCTCTAGGAGACTGCACGTCTCAACTGGCAGAACTAAAAGCCCTATTACTGGCACTAATAAATACGGATCAGGAATTCCCCACACTGATCGTGTGCGATTCCTTTTATTGTGTCCAGTCATACAACCAATACCTTCACTACTGGGGTCAAAATGGGTTTAAAGACTCAAAGGGTGGCACAATTAAGCATAAAATGCTATGGGAACAGGTAGCTGAGTTGAACAACGAACTACCAAGAGCTCACGTGATACACACGCTGAGTCATCAACGTGATGGCATTCACATTGAAGGGAATTCATTGGCCGATGAAGCAGCAAAGGGGGCAGTACGTACTGCTGCCGTAGCTGCAATCACTCCTTCAAAAATGAGAATAGACAGACAGATAATGGTAGCTGTCATTGCTTCACGCAAAAACAGCCCGGCCTTACCAAAAGGTTTTCCACTCAAATACTCCTACAAGTTAGATGCAAACAACATTCCGTATGCTCAGATTCCAGGAGTGGGGGATAGAGTAATACCAAACATGGATCGCAGATTAGGCTTAATACCAGCTGCACACGAGGGTCCAGGTTCTGCACACGCAGGAGTTACTGCAACAGTTTCTTTACTGAAACAACACTATTGGTGGCCTGGTTTAACAAAGCAGACGAAGAATTTTGTCTTAAAATTAACCCTGGGCAAAGCACTACGCTACGCTCGCGTAGTTTGTGAAGTTTGCGCTACTTCGCACAACGCGAATTGCACGTAGCACAGTGCAAACACGCGTAGTGTAGCGTAGCGTGAGTGCAGCGGTCATTTTTGCTTGCTCGCGGTCCTCAACGTCAAGTTGGCGACCGCGAGCAAGCAAAATGACATCCCGGCGAGACTTTTTCTTGTTCGCGATCAGCAACATCAGTTGCCGATCGCGAGCGTGGAAAATAAACCTCCTGGCGAGATTCTCAATGCGGGGAGGTCAGGTTTCTCATTGCGAGTGGTCGCGTATGCTCGCGACCGCTCACGATGAGAAACTAACAGTCCGCGTTGAGAAAGCTGCCGCTCGAGTAAAAATCTACTCGAGCGGCAGTAAAAGACAGCTCGCACTGTGCAAGATGCCGTTTTCAATGATTGCACAGTGCGGACAAGCATCCGGCACTGTGCAATCATTGCGAACAGTGCACTACGCAGTTCGCGTAGTGCTATGTGTAGCTCGCGTAGTGCGAACTGCACTTTGCGTAGCTTTGCGTAGCGCTACTTCGCGAACTACGCCCAGGCTTACTTAAAATGTGACATCTACCAGCAGATGAAGGGTTCCACCATGGCACGTCCAGCGCAGACAACTTTACTAATATCAGACAGACCACTTGCTTGTGTCTATTTAGACCACTGCTGCCCCCTACAATCGGATAGGGCTTACAAGTATATCTTGGTGGCAGTGGATTCATGCTCCAGATTCCTATGGGTATGGCCTCAGCGCTCAGCTGACGCTCGAACTGTTATAAAAGATTTGCGAGTCTTTATAGGGACATACACAGTTGGCACATTACATTCTGACCGTGGCCCTGCGTTTAGCTCTAGGGCTTACAAGGAAGCCATGGAAGGTTTGGGTGTAGCATTGCCATACTCTCCGTGCCATCCTGAGGGAAATTCAGTCATGGAGAGGAAAAACCGAGACTTAAAGCAATCTTTAACAGCAAGAGTATTAGGTTCGGATGGTAGTTGGGTCAATCACTTATATGGGGTACAACGAGCCCTTAACAATCTGCCAAAAAGTTCTCTAGGGGTTGTCATGCCTTACGAGATCCTTTTTGGGATGAGAATGTGGGTACCTGATCTCAATTGTGATAGCACAGTGGCGGATGAAAAACATTTGACATCAATAAACGTTTGGCTGTTTTACAGGATCTAAATGAATCCAGAGCACTACTAAGCAACATGCAAGTAAAACGCACCGCCACTGGGGAAGTCAAATCAGTCATGGGAAGACCTGTCTGGATCCCAAAAGTCGGGTATCTAGTCAGAGAAAAGATCGAGGACAAGAAAGAATTTGGGCCGTCATACAGAAAGCCTGTACCTGTCCTGGTTGTCGAAGGAACAAGAACAGTACTTCTTCCGCCTCTTGCCGGTAAAAATGAAAAGAGATTCGTCTTCATCGATCTGATTAAACCACACTATGTGGCCGATACTGAATAGTAGGCCTCATGGGCTCCTGGGTAGCCAACGCTTTCCTCTTGCTACCATTCAGGAAGTTCAGACAGAAAGACTCATAACATTTGAAGAGTCGCCAATACAAAGTAATGGAATATCCAACAATGAAAAGGAACTCGTTCCTCTGGAAACAGAACTTCAAACTACAAATGAAAGACAAATATCAATCCGGCCCAACACTGAAGTCTACATCAATATGCCTCAAGACGAGACACCGGCCGGTTCAACTAAACCTGCTGAGCTACCAAAGATAGATCAAACTGCACCTGGCTACTTCATCGATTTTGATACCTTCTCTCTTGATTCCAGCGAACCTGAGACAAGGCCAGCTCCAGTTTCCCATAAGCAACAAATTTGTAATTTCTACATTTTTCTGAAAAAGACTTACTTAGTATCACCATGACTCCAGCTCTGGATCATAACTGGAATATTGTTTTTTCTGTTCTGGATTGGCCTAGTAACTGTATTTTGCTTACTTGTGAATGGAAAATATCTCCCAGAATGCTCTGAAGTATCCAATGTGAACTTGGTCCTGAAACCTCATACATCATCTCATCGTGAACAAAGAGACTTGTTTTCCGTGAACATTACGGCTGTTCCAATTCCTGATGGTATAGTTTGGGGCAAGATTGATTATGATGTATTTGGCCCTACTGAACTTTTGAAAATACCACATTTGTTCAAAATTTCTTTAAATGATATTATTACCTCCAGTACATTTTCTGATTATTGGGATTTTGAAACTGTAAATAATTTGTTATCTGATTTGGAACAATCCGCTGCATTTTCAAACAATGAAATATTAGAAAATGCATTTCATTGTCTTTGATAGCAAGTACTGTTACCAACATTATGGTCATCACTTTCTACACAAATCCAGTATCCCACAAAATGTTTTCACATACCACCAATGGGAACATTGCCAGACACCGCCAAAAGTGAGTTCAAAACCTTTGCACAGAAATTTTTGTATTTTTCAGGGTTTAACACTTCTGACCCAACCTCATATTACTGTAAGGTTGCACCTACACCTGCACAGAAAAATATGCTGACTAACACCAAACAGATTTATTCTGCATCCTTTATTTCCCAACTGTCTGAACAGGGTTTCGACTTATGGAAGGACACTATAGACACAGAATCAGTCTGGGGTTCTAAGGAATGGCAAGTTCAGGGAACAGAAGCACTATTTAGAGCGTGCCTCATTCTGCAACAGATAATATTTCTGAATGAAACTGTGCAACAGACTTCCTGTCTTGGACTAGTCAAGAACAAGGATTTGAACACACCAATGGTTCCCACACCTGCACACATCAATTTTACATCACGTGGAGGGGATACAATAGATGACATTATGCAGTACAATACATCAGACCCCAATTGGAAGGGATGGTTAGTTTGGCCCACAGACACAAACAGATGTCAATAAAGATTCAGGGGTACAACCGAAGGGTTTAGTATCCACAGGCCAGACCCACGCTATGTACAAAGAGAACATCCGGGGGTAGTGACATCATACAGTGTTGGGAAGTTGTGCCTCGTTTGGCTAAAAACCTCGACACTGTCCCAGGTGAAACAGCACTTATCCTTACTCTCAAATGAGGTGGATTTAAGGGATTTTTTACTAGGTCCCCAAAAGCCACGTCAGAAACTTTCTATTACACTGTCTATAATGAAATCTGGAAAATCTCTCAACAAGAAGTTGCGGAGAGACTTCGTGAAATAGATAGAATTAACGTAGAAAAGGCGTTAGCTGTAGTTGACAATGGTATGACTACATTAACATCCAGGATTTATTCACTGGGCAACATTATATCTTCTGCTATATATATACTAGAACAGGACTTGTCCATACTACAACACAGACAATCTCAACTACGTTCTGTTATGTTATTAAGCTGGACGCTGCAATCATTGCGCACTGGTTATGTGCCTTGGTGATTTATCAACAGTACGTCCCTATTTTCTGCATACAATCTAACTGAAAAGCAGATAACAATGGCACAAAGGGGAGCAAAACATGCAATACTGTGTATTGAAAAACTCGACAAGTTACCTTTTACTGTGGCAGAGCCACCATCCACAGAATGGTTAATCCATGGCCATATAACACTACCGGTCACAACTTTCCAGTTTCAGTATTGCCTAGAACAACAACAGGCGGGTAGATTTGAAGCAATGGGTAGGGAATTCATCAAGGAATCTTGGGAATTACCTTACAGATTTCGATTCAGGAATGGGGACATGGAAGTGTTCCTTAGCGGTACCAACTGTGAGAATTCCTTAAGTGGATCTCTCATATGCCAGGATATCATGCTTCATAGGGCCTGTAATGGTTCAGTTGCTAACTTATCCTGTCACTTGAAAGGGTCCCCAGCTGCCGTGATTAATCAGGTATTCAAGTTGCTTTAAAATGGGAGTTGCTTGATGCTGAATGATCAAGGTTGGTGTGGGATGCTCCCGGGCATCGCATATCTTGTCACTGTGAGCTCCAGGGTTACTTGCTGTATCCAACTATTGTTGCCACTGACCCATACAGTCAGGGAAGCGCCGTTATGGCCTTCGTTGAATGTTTCATTTATACGGTTTGATACTCTGAGCAGAATTAAAGCCATCCTTCTACAGCAAACCATGCCCTTAACCTCCGCTCGAGAAACTTATGGTCTCCAGGATGCAAGGTCTTCAGCTGAGATACAGGCACTAGTATGGACAAACTGCCCTTTCCATTTCACAGAAATGGTACAACATATCTTTAACATGTCTGATACTACGGGTATAGTCCACCTATTTAAGACCATAGGTTCTGGACTGTTAAGCACCTTTCAGGCAATCCTCAGAGTTATTCCCAACTTCATACACTCCGTGTTCGGTAGCATTTTTGGAGGGCTTCTGCTGATCCTGTTACTAATAGCAGGTATCCTGATTGTCATTTTTCTGCAATGCAATGGACGCCCACGTCACCAAGGAAATGGAAAGAACGCTCTTGGAGCGCCAATACCGTGATTGCATGGTAATCCATCTGGGCACTCCTCATCTTCGAGAACTGAGCGAGTCTTGGTTCTTGTCATTTAGACCAGTCTGGATTGACTTTATTCTGCCTGTCCTCCGATGCCTTTTCCGCGAACAAGAGTGCATGGTGAATCTATGTCTAACACTTCTAACAATTGCGCCACCGGACGTTGATGCTTTACTGGACCGGATAACGGCCCATGTTTTGCAGTGTCCTCAGCGTATTCCAATGTTGATGTCTGTATTCTTAGTGCCACCACAGGAGGCTTCAGCTCCTGTCGGGAAGGATACCGGCTCCTCAACAAATACTGAGGCCTTGGATGACACTAGTACATCCCCAGCAACGTCTGTGGTGAATACGGAGGAACATCTGTGCTCAATTGACCTGATCTACGAGGTGTTGCAGGGACCGTCATCTGCGATTGCAGGCAACAGTGATGTTGCGTCTCCCAGCCAGGACACATAAGCATTTGGCTCATCGTGTGCTGGGACAATTCGGCCTTTTTTAAAAACAACCAAATTTGAAATTTCAAACAAAAGAAATGTTTTCCAAACTGCATGGCTTTCAGTCAGTTACTGTTCAGACTCTATATAGGAACATATTTAGTACAGACTTCTATCACATACGATAAAAAAATTCCCTTCTTTTAGCATTTTTTAGAAAATTTTATGTGTTTAAGTACTATTTTTAATGTACTTATTAATAGTTTGCGTATCATATTTCGCTGTACGTTAGAATTTTTAGTATGTTGTCCAGTCGGATGAGGAGTGGGTGTTATGTTCAATATAGGTACCCCAATATAGGCTCAGGTAGTCACCTAACCTTTCACCTATATTCTCCCCTACCATTACACTGCATAACGGTTCTTAGTACTGACCTTTTACCTAGTTACAGTAATGCCTAAAGATGACATGGGGTTTTCTCCGAAAAGCTTAAGCCTCATTCATTATGCATGAGGATTCTCGGAACCACAGCAAGACAGCAGGCCTACCATCTCCTGCATAATAACTATGTACAAGGATCATTCCTTCCGTCATCCTAGTCCGACATGACACAGCAAGGTACATCCCCAAGGGGTATCACTTTGGGCATATATACACCATATCTTGCTGAGGTAGTCAGAGCAGAAAAGGACTTCCATGCTGACACACTGATGCGAGACGCTGAGGTTCCTGCACGCAGACACTCCAGCTCGCAGTGGTCTGACATCCCTTGTGGGGTGTCCAACTCGAGACCAAGATGGGGTCGCAGAGTCTCTCACTTCAGATAATGGGGTTGACGTTAGCCTAGAGGGATTCTTGGCTTTACACCCACATACATGCTAGGTACACTTAGGTACATCTAGTTAGGGTCGCATCATAGGAGTACGCATTTATTACTGTCATGTATTTTATATACTTGCCTGTATTCACTGTTTTAGCACGATGATAGAAATATACCATCCTGTTACTCTGTTAGTGCTTATAATCATTTATACCTGTTACTGTCTAATGGTTGTTTCAGCACACCTATTTTACACTAGAATGATGCTGGTTCAATAAATGCTTATTGAAAAACGTCCCCACTGTTCATTCCGTGTATCTCTCTTAAACGGAGTGAGCACAAGTGACTGAGTGAAAAGTATTGCACTGTTTCCACGATCTTGAGGAATCAGGGTTGTCATGTTCGATAGTTGCCAAGAACTATTCTCTCCTTGGTAAGAGGGGTTTCTAGTGACACTGTGAGCTAGCTGGTATACAGGCTAACATTCCCGGGAGGGGTGTCTAGAATCAGTCTGGACACCAATCCTACAGTGTATGTTGTCTAAATGCGCAGATCCTATATAGGTTTATAGGAACTACACAACACTAGTGGGCTTTCTGACCCCCTGGTGCCAGACTGGGGAATAATATCCCCCATATTTGCCCCCGGGGGAAAGGCTGTATTGTCATTTTTTGGCGGTGGGGGCTCAGCCTAGTATGTTTATGATGGCAGCCCCACCCTCAAAATTGCAAAGAAAAAAATCCCTGGGGTTTAGTAGGGTCTTGGCCCAAATGTGGGTAGATTTGGTTGCAAAAATGTCCAAAGTTGCCCCCAGGGTGGCAGAAATATTCTTATGGCATTTTATGGGGTGGGGACTTTGCCAGATGTGTCAGAGGACCATCCCATACCGCTATATGTGCCAATGAAGGGCATCTCTGGGGGCCTAGTGGGCTTTCTCCCCCCCCCGGGGAAGATTAAAGTTAAAGACCTCCTTTCTGTCATCCAGGTGGCACAGAAAGTCTGTTGAGCTTGTGGGAGGGGGGAGCACAAGCCCATTGCCATTGCGGCTGCTCCAGTCTCTAAAGATATCCCTGCTATCTAGTGGGTGGATCCCTGCTTGGGGAGCATCCTCCTGCGGCGCTACCCATGCAAGGATCCACTAGGGATATATACCATTCAAAAGGGGAGATTCTCCCATTCTCCCATTGAAACTGGTGCTCGGAGGACTGAAATATGCCCCGAGCACCGATGGAAGTGAAAGTAAATGAGCCCATCGTCATTACATGGAAAGGAAAAAAGCAGCCTTGGTTGCTGGAGATGCAGTTCCCCAGTAGTCAAGGCTGAAAATAGTAACAGGAACCAGAGGGTCTGGAGCCGTCCTCAGTACATGAGGACTGTTGCAGAAATGACTTAAAGCCATCCTCCACACCGAAGAAGTTAAAAGCATTACTGATTTGCAACCAGAATTTGGTATTTGGAAGGGACGCTAGAAAACACACCGCTTCCAAATGCCAAATCACAAATGCAAACTGCAATTTGGTAACAAATTATCAAATTGCATTTTACATTTTATACATGTGAAGAAGCATTTTTCCAGTTGCAAAAAGACTGGAAAAAATGCTTTGTACATCTTGCCCTAAGTCCCCGAGACCCGTAATGGCCGCAAGCATTGTCTTTTTCATGTTGATGGCAGCTAATCAGAGCGCTTGCTCCCACAGGAGTCTGACTCCTGCAGGAGAGAGATGGCATAAGGGTAAAAAGCTCCCTTGGCCAATCAGAGTGCTCTATTTTTAAATTGGTTCTCCCGCAAGACTTTTGTGAGCCTCCCACAAACCCAACCGTCCAGATATATAAATATTATTTGTACCTTAATATATCAAAAACTACTGAATAGATTTACACCAAACCATGAAAAGCATAATCTGCGTACCAAGATCTAGCTTCCTGACAAATTTAGTGTAAGTATATTGAGCACTTTTTCTGGTAGCAGTGCCTAAGTAAGTCTACGGAAAATGCAAAGTGAAATTGGTTTGGCGGCCCCTTTTTTTTCTCTGCTCTTTCTTGACGGATCATGCCAAAACTTTCCAGGAAAGTGCTGAGGTGAATTTTCATTTGTTTGGAAAGTTTTGTGAAGATTTGTCAAACTGCGGCACAGTTATTACCAAACTAAAAAATGCCTTGTCAATGGAAAAGCAATTCTAACAATAACTACCCACCCAGTGGCGACCACCACTGGGATGTCTGTGCGGGTGTGTGTGTATGTATAAATATAGATATATATGCTTTGGATGCCTCATTTTCAATGATAGACTGGCCAAGAGGATCTTGGCTATTAGGCTCTGAGCGCTGACTGTCTTCTGATATGTCGTTTGCAACTTCTATAGCAACTGTTTTCTCCTGTTGGATTTCCTCATTAAACATTCTCTGATATGTGGAAAACACTTAACATTGGATGCTATCTTTGACTGCATTTAAAGCATCTTCATAGCAGTCATAATCACCTAGCAGTTCAGTCTCTAACGCCAAGGTATAAAAAGTTGCAAGAGAGCCAAATAAAATAATTCTCTTTTCCCTGATGTTTGACAGCTCAGTTTACAATGGTTAATGAGACTTGGCATATCTCACCAAAAATCCATTACAGATAGTCACCCCAAATTGTCCTTGCTCAATGTTCTCATCTACGTTACTTCTCTATGCATAGTACTGCAGTACTTCATAAAAACACATGTTATCTAGATGAACACTTCATTTAGGATAATAAATGCCTATCATATTTGTTTTACGAAACACATAACTTTCTAGGTCAAACTTAGCAAGATACTCAATTTCAGGAAAAGGTCTCAAAACAAGTTTTCATGTTGATGACAGGCCTAAACTAGCCGAAATTATTGCTTATTGCTTTGGACTTCCCATATAAGCTGGAAGAACTAAGTCTGTCACAACTTTCATAGGATCCAATTTCTCTTTGTGAGAGCACTTTTAAACTGAAACTGTAAAGCTTTTTAGTTTGTCATATGTCCCATGCAGGCCCATTGTCGTTTTCCTATGTTAGCATGAGCACATTGCAGACTGTCCTCAGCTTTGTGCACGTAACTATACAAACATATTTTGCTTTGTGCCACACTTGCTGTTGTTTTTGCATTCTGTTCTTTCCTGAAATTTAGTCTGCACACCATAGACAAGGGCAACCAGCAATGCCCATTGTTATTTTCTTCTTGTCAGGCCTCAGCACCTAGACAAAACACACAAATCCAGCTGTTTGGGAACACACACTTCTACCATATAGGTATGCACTAATAGGTAACAAACCACTTGGAGAGGGATATTTCCAGGGAAGAGATTGTGACAGCACCTGAGATGTAGAACTTTCATCAGTTCTGTTGCCAACACCCAGAGATCTTCTGATATATAATAACTTTGCTTCTGTAGAATGGGAGGGGGATAGACTACCCTGTCTTATATACTGACAGCTCCTTTTATGACTTATGGACTACTTACTATGCTGACCGTATTTGTGTTAGGCATTTTCTTACTCATTGTGTCACATATTCTGCATACTAGAGCACAATAGTTAAAATAAACATTTTAAACTTTTCTTGTGTCTCTGTCAGATCTTATTGTAGACTAGTATGAGTGTGAGAGCGAAAGGGTGTGTCTTGCAACCGTGATTCCTGAGAGGGTTGGGAGGGTTTTGTTCTGATGTGTCTAATCACTTGTTCCTCTGTGAGTGAGTAGGAGGACAAGTGAGACACTATAGCTAGTCGGTCCTGAGCTCATGGGTACTCAGGTGGTTGGCCTACTAAGGTCCTATGATCCCAAGCATATTTCTGCTGCTATCTCTTCCCATATATCCTTCATCTCTGTCTTTTCTGACTTTTTTATATCTGAATTGACGTATCAAGCTACAACAATAGAAATGTCTGCTAGAAACGAAATGTCCATGTTGGCATTTTACATGGACAGGATTACTGGATTGTAATCATTGATAAATTTTGAAGCCTCACTTCTTCTCAGATTATATGTATTTTTTAGGAGGTTTCCCAGAAACACTGTGTCTGACTGCAGACATAAAACTGTTTACTCTTCCTTTGGAGATTACAGGCCTAGAGAATCCAAAGCGACAGTGTGGTATTTCCCTTCTGCTCCGTATCTCCGTCGACAATATTTGCTGCATTTATGTGACTGGTATCACAAGACTTGTTGCATAAGAGTTCTGAAACTCTTCTGGAATGTCACAAGTTACATATTGCTCAATGAATGACAACACTGAGTTATCAGTATCTTGACCAAACTTTGGCACATCTTTCACCCACAATAATATATGTATATGTGGTGCTCCTTTGGCTTGGTATTCTTTTCTCCACAACAAGTCCACAACCTCACCTAGTGGTGGATTATTTTTGTTGCAGATAAAATGAAGCATGGCTTCAAATGTGTGCTTGAAGTATCTACAAATATTTGAAGGATCAATGGAACACAATTCACCTGCAGGCTTTAAATCAATCATTTGAATATTTGCATTAGCTGGCCTGAGGAAGTCATGAAGATCAACCCAAGCATACTCTGCACAACTCAAAGTATCAAACCAGGTGGGAGCACTTAGATTGCATAACATACATTCCAGCTCACCATGACGATGGAACTAATATTCATTGGTACCACGTTGGAAAGCCATAACATTCATCAAATAACTTTCAAGTATCTCTTCTTTAGCATGTACTTTTTCCACAAATTCTCTAGCACTTTTGTCATTAACCCCTTCGCTGCTTGGCCTTTTCCCCCCCTGTGCTAAGCCTTTTTTTGGCTATTTGGGGTAGTTCGCACTTAGGCCCCTGTAACTTTTTGACCATATAAGGTATCCACGCCAAATTTGCGTCCTTTTTTTCCAACATCATGGGGATTCTAAACGTATTCAGGGTTTGTGGATTCCCCTAGAGGGGACCCAGAAATTAGCCAAAATACAACTACATTTTGGGTTTTTGGGGAAAAATGCAAAAAAGGGCTACAGATGAAAGCGTCTGTTTTTTCCATGCAAATGGTATCAAAAAGGGATTGTGGTGCTGAAATTACCATCTTCCCAGCTTTCAGGGACGAGCAGACTTTTGTCAGAAAACCAAAATGTTTCACACAGTTTTGGCATTTTTATGGGACATAGCCTATTTTTGCTATTTTTGTGCTTTCAACCTCCTTCCAGTTAATGGTAGAAATGGGTATAAAATCAATAATGGATCCTGAAAAGCTATACATTTCTGAAAGGTAATCAAAATTCTGAATTCAGCAAGGGGTCATTTGTGTAGATCCTTCAAGTTTTCTTTATAGAAACAAACAGTTAAATATAGGAAAAATTGAAAATTAGTTGAAAAAAACAGCCATTTGTGTCAACGTTTTCACCTGTAACTTCTTCTAATTATGACAGCTATTTGAAAGCAATATACCTTTACATCCGTTGTGGCGATATATAGGACTTGTAGGTTCACCAAGAGTCCGACGAACCCAGTGCCAATAACTGAGCAGCGTCTTGCAATGTTTTTTTATTATGTACCGGGCATATAGCACTTATTCTGGGAAAATTTATACATGGAAAAATCGGTATAAAAGACACCTATGTATTTCTGAAATGGGAACAAAATATAGAGTTTAGAAACAGTAGATATTTGCACATTTCCGAAATTGGGAGTACCCATACTAGCATGAGAATTATAGGTCATTTTTCAAAATGACTTCTTTTTTACACATTGTCTTTCATTTGGAAGGCAGAAATGCATCAAAAGTCAATAGGTAATAACAGTTGCTCTACAATTCTGTGTTACCCTAAGTCTACCGATAAAAATGGTACCTTACTTGTGTGGGCAGGCCTAGTGCCCGCGACAGGAAATGGCTCAAAACGCAATGTGGACACACCACATTTTCTCAGTGAAAAATGCCCCTTTTTTTGCAAAGTTCCTAGCTGTAGTTTTTGAACCCTAGCTCTGCCGGCACCTAGGGAAACCTAGCAAACCTATACATTTTTGAAATCTAGACACACAGGGGAATCCAGGATGGGGTGACTTGACTGGCTCTCTCTAGGTTCTGTTACCCAGAATCCCTTGCAAACCTAAACAATTGTCAAAAAAACCACATTTTCCTCACTTTTCTGTGGTGGAAAGTTCTGGAATCTGCGGGGATCCACAAAATTCCACCCACCCCGCATTCCCCAAAGTCTTCCGAGAAAAATGGTACCTCACTTGTGTTGGTAGGCCTAGTGCCCGCGACAGGAAACAGCGCAAAACACAATGTGGACACACCACATTTTCACAGTGAAAAATGACCCTTTTTTTTAAAAGTGCTTAGCTGTAGTTTTTGAACCCTAGCTCTGCCGGCACCTAGGGAAACCTAGCAAACCTATACATTTTTGAAAACTAGACACCCAGGGGAATCCAGGATGGGGTGACTTGACTGGCTCTCACCAGGTTCTGTTACCCAGAATCCCTTGCAAACCTAAACAATTGTCAAAAAAACCACATTTTCCTGACGTTTTTGTGGTGGAAAGTTCTGGAATCTGCGTGGATCCACAAATTTCCACCCACCCTGCGTTCCCCAAAGTCTTTCGAGAAAAACGGTACCTCACTTGTGTGGGTAGGCCTAGTGCCCGCGACAGGAAACGACCCAAAACACAACGTGAACACACCACATTTTCACAGTGAAAAATGACCCTTTTTTTGCAAAGTGCCTAGCTGTAGTTTTTGAACTCTAGCTTTGCTGGCACCTAGGGAAACCTAGCAAACCTATACATTTTTGAAAACTAGACACCCAGGGTAATCCAGGATGGGGTGACTTGACTGCCTCTCACCAGGTTCTGTTACCCAGTATCCCTTTTGGGGTGTAGGGGTATTTTTAGGGTTCAGGGTGCATTTAAGGTTTTGGGGTATTTTTGGGGTTCAGGGTGCGTTTAGGTTTTGGGGTACTGGGGTAATTTAGGGGTCAGGCTGGGTTAGGGTTTTGGGGTGTAGGGGGTATTTTTAGGGTTCAGGGTGCGTTTAAGGTTTTGGGGTGCTGGGGTATTTTTGGGGTTCAGGGTGCGTTTAGGTTTTGGGGTTTAGGGGTAATTTTAAGGGTCAGGGTGTGTTAGGGTTTTGGGGTGTAGGGGGTATTTTTAGGGTTCAGGGTGCGTTTAAGGTTTTGGGGTGCTGGGGTATTTTTGGGGTTCAGGGTGCGTATAGGTTTTGGGGTACTGGGGTAATATTAGGGGTCAGGGTGGGTTTAGGTTTTGGGGTGCTGGGGTATTTTTAGGGTTCAGGGTGCATTTAGGTTTAGGGGTGCTGGGGTATTTTCAGGGTTCAGGGTGCGTTTAGGTTTTGGGGTGCTCAGCGGCCAGCTAGGGAAACCTACCAAACCCACACATTTCTGAAAACTGGACACCTGGGGATTCCAGGAGGTATGGCTTGCGTGGATCCCCCAAAGTTTTTACCCAGAATCCCTGCAAACCTCAAATTTAGCTGAAAAAATCACTTTTTCCACACATTTTTGTGTGGGAAAGTTGTGGCATCACCGGGCTGACACAAATTTCCTACCACCCAGCGTTCCCCCAGGTCTCCTGATAAAAATGGTGCCTCACTCGTGTGGGAGGCCCAAGTACCCGCAACAGGCAAGGACCCAAAACGTATTGAGGCAACATCAAAATTGCATATCACAAAACGACCTGGATTTGCAAGGGGGTCCCATGACTTTTTGGCCCGGGGCTCGGCGGCCACCTAGGGAAACCTACAATACCCACACATTTCTGAAAACTAGACACCTGGGGGATTCCAGGGAGGTATGACTTGCGTGGATCCCCCAACGTTTTCTTACCCAGAATCCCCTGCAAACCTGAAATTTAGCTGAAAAAATCACTTTTTTCACACATTTTTGTGCTGTAAAGTTTCTGTTTACAGCAGAGGGATTTCCTGCCCCTGTCCTCATGACGGAATGGTTCATCATGAGCACAGGAGCACCGATGCTCATGATGGAACCATTCCGTCATGAGCATCGAAGGGGTTAAATCATGTCCCTGTTCTTATAACGTGGCCCACAGCATAAGACAACACTGAAAGATCACTTTCAAACAAAAAGTGGAAAATGTGTTGTATGTTTTGCCTAAAGCGGGGATCTTCAGAATGTAATCTGCTGCACCTATATTCTGATGCAGGAATCTGTAGAGGATGGTCATCATAACAACTACCTTGTCCTTTAGGAAACAGCATCAGGAAACATTGTGCTTTTAAAGTATTTTCCCACACACACACTTATTGGTTCTCTTTTTGCTTGCTTAATTTGGTACAATTCTAAAACATCACCCATCATATCTCTGGAATGTAGAGGGTGAATGCTGTAACATTCATATATTTCTTCTGCTTCATCTAAATCAACCTTTTTAACCTGAGCAGAAGACGCTGATGTGGAACATCAATATCTTTGTAAAATTTTTTATTTTATTTTAAGGTATTGTAAAGCTCTCTTAACCCTATCAATGCTGACGAGTTCCTGTCAAATTTGTTTCTCTTTGGTAGGAAACCAATTCACTAGTACCACTAGTGGTTCTTCATCATCTTGATATAGCCCTATAGTTTCAATATTCTCCTTTATATTCAAAGGCAAGTACACAACTTTACAGTTCAAAACCTTTAGTAGCTCAGAAAGAGGTAAACTTTTTTTTTTAGTTTCCATTCTAACAATAGCTTGGAAGGGATGCACTGTCTGTATGAGAATAGTCCCATACACATTCAGGTTTTGAAGTTGAGGAGGGATTGGAAAAACTTACAATTTGGTATGAGTTCCTCTAGCAGGCATTTTATTATCATTCAGTTTGTCAATACAGTATTTACAGACAGACTGGCTTACACACAAGTCAAGTCTATCTTCAGCGATCAAATAAAGAGCAAGTTTAAACCAATGTACTAGATCACTTCTGTTGTTTTTTCAAAAATATTGATTATTTTGACTTGTGATTTGTAGGGATTTCACCTGCAACAAACACATACCTTGTCTGGAATTTCTGCAGCTGTTCTTGCAAATTCATCAATTTCCTTTTTAAAATTGTCTAACACTGTGCTAGAATTATAATTTTCAGTGTTGTTCTCAACAACCATCTCAGTCTCTTCACTTGGCCTGTCAGACCCAAAGTATTGCATATGACTGTCACCTATTACAGAACTGACTTGAGAATGAATACCTGTTCATAGCATATCATTCACTTTCTGAAGCTGCAAAGCTGAACAAAATACAATCTTACAAGATTGCGCATTTTAGAATGGTGCATAGACAGCATCCGCATGTGATGGAAAGTACTGTCACAGATCTACTGTGTTAAGCAAGCCAATGAATGTCCTTAAATGTCTAGTAGTTTCCTTACCCGACAAGGATCAATGCTTTGGAGTAGTTTCATGTTTTGTTTCACAGTACCTTCGCTGTTCTTTGTTTAAGAACAGTCTGAGGGCCACCACACTGATGGTCACCACCTTGTTACAAGTAGGACGGTCAGACCACCATGGAACCGCTGCTGCCGCCAGGGATCCAGGATCCCTGTTGGTCTTGTAGCCATCTGAAGCCCCTAATATGCTGGTGGTGCCACTCCAGGACCGCCAAGCATATTAGGAGTTTCCAAACTGCGGCACCGCCAAGCATATTAGGTGCATCCAAACCGCCACAGAACCCACCATGAAAAGAGTGGCTGTGACGAAACAAAGGGGCCCCCCATGTTGTCTCTGCACCAGGGGATGCACAGGATCACATGGTGGGCCCCCCTGTATACATGCACCTCAGTTCCTGCAGAGCATAGACTTCACAGTCAATGTACTGCAGGAACTGCTGCATGCTCCCAATATGGTTCCTTTTTCATAGACACCACAGTAGGACCAAAAAAGAACTGACCACCAGAGACGTATGGCGTGGTGGCCCCGTCCAAGACTGCCAAAGTCATAATAAGGCTCCTAAGTTTGTTAATAGATTTTTTTTGTTTGTTGCATACAATTCTACATTTCCACTCAAAACCTGGATTTTGAGAGCATTCACCTAATACTTCAATAGTTGCTTCTTCTTCTACATTTCTGGGCACAAATCTTTCTTTTTCAGTCGGTATACCTTCATTGGTTTCATATCCACAACCATCTCTGTCAATTGCAAACAGTATCTCTCCTCATTTAAAAATGTCTCAGTACTAGATGTGTGTTTCCACTCTCTCAGGAAAGTACTGCAGAAATTTACTTTACTCACTTGAATCTTCTGATGACATTTGTTTTTCAGGGAATTATTCTAAATATCTAATTCTCTTCAAAATGAGACTAAATTGCTTGCTTTTTAATACAACCGCTTTGTCCATTAGACACTCAACAACATTTTTCTGGTTTTGCAAAGCTCTTTTGCTTGTTACTGCTTTCATGCTTCTCATAATATTGCATACTTATCTTCTACCAAAGAACTTCTGATGACGTTATTTAAATGTATTTTTCCGAAATTTGTCTGGTTGGCCTCTTTTTTGTGGCATTTTCTTTTTTTGAATAGTAATACAATATTGTGTTAGATGTAGACACGTGTTGCATTCTACTCACAGCTGTAAGAGAAGGATTACATGATATTAATATTATTTTTTTATAAAGACTGGGTGCTCTTACTTGATTTGCATTTTCTTTAATCATCTTTCTGTTTGCCTGGCTGTGCTTGAAGGTTTGAGATTTGCAATACTGTAGGTTTATCGTCTTTTTCTTCTGTTGTTTTGTTGGTGTCTTCAAATATCTGGAAGCCCCTGTTTAAAAAAGGCGGCCCCTTGAGACAAAACTTTGTAGGTCTGGGAGTAAGGAGGAAGTAAACCAAAACTAATAAACAACCTCCCACGTAACCTTAATTACTTCAATACTAGCTAACATGTAGCTTGGAAACGGGTCATTAACACATGATATCTCCACCCATAGATCAAAATTTCATATATATTTTATTTCATTCTTCTCATCATTAAAAACAATTAGATAAATATCATGATTTTCATTGTACCATTTCTTTTACATTATTTTTCATTTACATTATTTTCATTTCCAATATATCAACAGGTTTTATTTGTACATTTTCTTGTAATAATCATAATCCTCATGTAATCTATACAAAAAATCATTGACATTTCCTCTTTAGACACTGTAACAAATATTCCAAACTAAAAAACAATTTCCCCAAACTGACACCTCATTCACATAATCCACACTCATATCACTGACACATACTGCACGCATTCATACTACCCAGTGCAACACTGCATGCACAGATGGAAAATACTCGGGGTGAAAACATCAACCCTCTAATGCTGTGCAGGTAACTGGGACATCATACTATCGGGTCGACGTACGTTTCAATGGACGTGACACATTGTCTCCATCTTCATCAGGACCTATTGATTTTCTAATTTTCATATAGGTGAACAGAGGGGAATCTAAAAACACAATTATGAGTGGAGAAAGATAAGATTGCATCAAAAGTTTGACCCAGGAGCTTTATTACATTGCCCCTATAAAAAATTCTTTTTTTTAAAAATGCGAATACTTGTCACCCATTAACGTCAGCGAAACCTTCACCAGTGATTTTATTTCAAAGAAAGAAAGTATAAAGAAATGGTGCTAAGAATGTTAGATTCTCATCAAATTTGCTACTCACCAAACAGAGAGAATCAAAAGGATATTACAAAGAAAAAATAAAAAGACAGTTTTCAGAAAGATGTATTTTACTAATGGTGTAGTTATACACCTTTCTGAGGCCTCTCTCTTTCCATGGCGCCATCACCCATTTGGAATAAAATGAACGTTGCGAAGCATGCTGTGCCCTTTGTGTTGTCCGAAAAAGGTTGGAATAAGGAGAGGAAAAACGGGAAGAGCAACGAGGAAGAGGTCGTGACAGAAACCTAACCCTTAATACTTGGTACTATACATTCAACTACCTGTCGTCTCTAGTCCTGTAGAGACACACCCCAGCCAGAGTGATGGCGACCCTTGGATTGTTAATGGTTTCGTAGGGTATATGTTGCTGAGAACTACCCTTATCAAAAATTAAGAAAAAAGGAAAAACTGTTACTGCACTGTTTAAGCGTTTTGAGTCTCCATACCGAAGAGCCTGTTTACGATCTTATTTACCGGGTTTGAATATCTCAATGCTGCCATTTTCTATTTTAAAATGGTGGAACCTCCAATTTCACGACTCTACGAAGGAACCTCTAATCTTTCTGATACGTAGGCTTCTGTTATCCCATGTGCTATTTTTTCTAGGGAAGTAAATAGACGAGTTTGAGAAAGAGTCCTTACTTGTGTATGCATTACTGTTTCTCTAGTTAAAACTATATATAATAATATTTACCGAATTATTCCTTCCTCTTTAGACAAACTCGTGGCACAACTGTTCGAGTATCTTGAAACCCGCAATTTGAAAGATTGAAAGTTTAGACTTTTTTAGTGGTTCCTGCCAGTGTCCATACATCCGATTCATATTCTGTAATATAAAAAGAGACTAAGAGGCTGCTTTCTTATGGTTGTCATGCCTTAACTAATTGGTGTTATAAGGCCGAAGAATGCTCGAACCATCGAGCCTTCTCACAACCCAAAATGTGTGTCCAAACTTTAACAAATTGACAGAAAAGCTATTATCTGCTATGTATTACTTGCTTGCAACGAATGGTTTTAGAACATGTCGTGACCGGGGCTTTCCCACCAGTATTCCTAGGTCCCGGTATCTCAAAGCTCTGCTCCCTCTATATGGAGAATGATCTTCCCCCTTAGAAATAGGACCCCACAAGTCACTAACCTGGAATGCAGATCGTGTGGCATGGCACTCTCTGCCCCTCCGTCAGGACTATGTCTTAACATCCCATCTTTCCTAAATACGCAGTATTTTCGCAGGAACCACTACCAAAAATCGTGCGATTTTGTAATTGCGAGAGTACTATGAGCCGGTTTACCCAGCTGTCGCAATCTGTGTGCGTCATCGCACGCCACTATCACCTGTTTCTGCATAGATACGCGAAAAAAGTGTATTACCGCGTTCGTGTGTGTGCGCGTCGTTCTAGTAGGCGTCCACAGGCGCCATATTGAAATGTCACCCTCGCTTATTTATGATGTGTCTCTATGCTAATAAGATACCCCTTACGCACACTAAGATATAAACCAGTTGTTGCGTTGGTCTCACTAAAATATCCTTCACAGGAAAAAGGGGGACCTCTATTAAATCAGTCACATTGGTCCCGTAATGTACTACCGCGTTCGTATGTGTGCGCGTCGTTCTAAAGGGCGCATATAGGCGCCATATTGGAATGTCACCCTCGCTTATTTATAAAGTATTTCTATACTAGTAAAATGCCCCTTACGCTCACTAGGATACGAACCAGTTGTAGCGTTGAACTCACTAAAATGTCCATCACAGGAAAAAAGGGGGGAATTTATTACAATAGCTACATGGGTCCCGATAGATAATCCATCTCAGGTACCTTCACTAGGCAACAACCGCCTACCTCCTTGTTACCGTAGTGTGTTAGCAACAAAGCCTAAAGTGATGTTGGCATTATACCAATCTCCTCCAAAGGCGATGCCAAAATACCATCTTAGAGTGTGGTATTCGACTAAATATTGTCGATTTATTCACTTTAAACGCATGGGCCCATAGTCACCAGCGAGCTACATCCAAATGGGCCACAGATGCGACGCTATGTGAAGACTACAAAGGGAGTCCATGTTTAGATGTATAGATAGATCTCAAACAAAATTTCTTATCAAAAGAAACTGCTCCTACTCATTAGTGAGAAAAAAGATGAATCAAATAGCTATATTAGTCTGATCAGTAACAAGATTTAAATTGAATATAGCTTGGGGGTAGAGAATCATGTGACCTGCCATATGATTTCCTCATTTAATCCTTCCTTGAAAAAATCAAGCTTATAAATCCAAAAGGTTTCTCTACGTTTCCATACCTGTATTGTATCTTGTCCAGGATGGACTCTCACCTTCCCTTATATAAGCCATGTCAAGTCACTTTCTTTGTGATCAAATTCTATACAATGTTGGACCATGGGTGATGCTGTCTTCCTGAGAAGGAAGCAGTTTCTTTTGATAAGAAATTTTGTTTGAGATCTATCTATACATCTAAACATGGACTCCCTTTGTAGTCTTCACGTAGCGTCACATCTGTGGCCCATTTGGATGTAGCTCGCTGGTGACTATGGGCCCATGCATTTAAAGTGAATAAATCGACAATATTTAGTCGAATACCACACTCTAAGATGGTATTTTGGCATCACCTTTTATAGGAGAGTGGTATAATGCCAACATCACTTTAGGCTTTGTTGCTAACACACTACGGTAACAAGGGAGTAGGCGGTTGTTGCCTAGTGAAGGTACCTGAGATGGATTATCTATCGGGACCCATGTAGCTATTGTAATAAAAGTCCCCCCTTTTTTCCTGTGATGGACATTTTAGTGAGATCAATGCTACAACTGGTTCGTATCCTAGTGAGCGTAAGGGGCATTTTACTAGTATAGAAATACTTTATAAATAAGCGAGGGTGACATTCCAATATGGCGCCTGTATGCGCCCTTTAGAACAATGCGCACACATACGAACGTGGCAGTACATTACGGGACCAATGTAACTGTAGTAATAGAGGTCCCCCTTTTTCCTGTGAAGGATATTTTAGTGAGACCAACGCAACAACTGGTTTATATCTTAGTGTGCATAAGGGGTATCTTATTAGCATAGAGACACATCATAAATAAGCAAGGGTGACATTTCAATATGGCGCCTGTGGACGCCTACTAGAACGACGCGCACACACACGAACGCGGTAATACACTTTTTTTGCGTAAATATGCAGAAACAGGTGATAGTGGTGTGTGATGACGCACACGGATTGCGACAGCTGGGTAAACCGGCTCATAGTACTCTCGCAATTACAAAATCGCGTGATAATTGGTAGTGGTACCTGCGAAAATACTACGTATTTAGGAAAGACTGTATGTTAAGACATAGTCCTGACGGAGGAGCAGAGAACGCCATGCCACACGATCTGCATTCCAGGTTAGTGACTTGTGGGGTCCTATTTCTAAGGGGGAAGATCATTCTCCATATAGAAGGAGCAGAGCTTTGAGATACCGGGACCTAGGAGTAACGGTGGGAAAGCCCAGGTCACGACATGTTCTAAAACCGTTCGTTGCAGGCAAGTAATACATAGCAGATTATAGCTTTTCTATCAATTTGTTAAAGTTTGGACACACATTTTGGGTTGTGAGAAGGCTCGATGGTTCAAGCATTCTTCGGCCTTATAACACCAATTAGTTAAGGCATGACAACCATAAGAAAGCAGCCTCTTAGTCTCTTTTTATATTACAGAATATGAATGGGATGTATGGACACCGGCAGGAACCATTAAAAAAGTCTAAACTTTCAATCTTTCAAATCGCGGCTTTCAACATACTCGAACAGTTGTGCCACGAGTTTGTCTAAAGAGGAAGGAATAATTCGGTAAATATTATTATATATAGTTTTACCTAGAGAAACAGTAATGCATACACAAGTAAGGACTCTTTCTCAAACTTGTGTATTTACTTCCTAGAAAAATAGCACATGGGATACCAGAAACCTACGTATCAGAAAGATTAGAGGTTCCTTTGTAGATGCGTGAAATCGGAGGTTCCACCATTTTAAAATAGAAAACGGCAGCATTGAGATATTCAAACCCTGTAAATAAGATCGTAAACAGGCTCTTCCGTATGGAGACTCAAAACGCTTAAACAGTGCAGTGACAGTTTTTCCTTTTTTCTTAATTTTTGATAAGGGTAGTTCTCAGCAACATATACCCTACGAAACCATTAACAATCCAAGGGTCGCCATCACTCTGGCTGGAGTGTGTCTCTACAGGACTAGAGACGACATGTATTTGAATTTATAGTACCAAGTATTAAGGGTTAGGGTTCTGTCACGACCTTTTCCTCGTTGCTGTTCCCGTTTTTCCTCTCCTTATTCCAACCTTTTTTCGGACAACACAAAGGGCACAGCATGCTTCGAAACGTTCATTTTATTCCAAATGGGTGATGGTGGCATGGAAAGAAAGAGGCATCAGAAAGGTGAATAACTACACCATTAGTAAAATACATCTTTCTGAAACTGTCTTTTTATTTTTGCTTTGTAATTTCCTTTTGATTCTCTCTGTTTGGTGAGTATCAGATTTGATGAGAATCTAACATTCGTAGCACTATTTCTTTATACTTTCTTTCTTTGAAATAAAATCACTGGTGAAGGTTTCGCTGACGTTAATGGGTGAGAAGTATTCGCATTTTTAAAAAAAAAGAATTTTTTAGGGGCAATGTAATAAAGCTCCTGGGTCAAACCTTTGATGCAATCTTATCTTTCTCCACTCATAATTGTGTTTTTAGATTCCCCACTGTTCACCTATATGAAAATTAGAAAATCAATAGGTCCTGATGAAGATGGAGACAATGTGTCACGTCCATTGAAACGTACGGCGACCCGATAGTATGATGTCCCAGTTACCAGCACAGCATTAGAGGGCTGATGTTTTCACCCTGAGTATTTTCCATCTGTGCATGCAGTGTGGCACTGGGTAGTATGAATGCGTGCAGTATGTGTCAGTGATATGAGTGTGGATTATGTGAATGAGGTGTCAGTTTGGGGAAATTGTTTTTTGGTTTGGAAAATTTGTTACAGTGTCTAAAGAGGAAATGTCAATGATTTTTTGTATAGATTACATGAGGATTATGATTATTACAAGAAAATGTACTATTAAAACCTGTTGATATATTGTAAATGAAAAATAATGTAAATGAAAAATGATGTAAAAGAAATGGTACAATGAAAATCATGATCTTTATCTAATTGTTTTTAATGATGAGAAGAATGAAATAAAATATATATGACATTTTGATCTATGTGTGGAGATATTATGTTTTAATGACCCGTTTCCATGCTACATGTTAGCTAGTATTGAAGTAATTAAGGCTACGTGGGAGGTTGTTTATTATTTTTGGAATATCTGGAAGCCCTACAGACAAAATAAAACACACATAATATTTCTTTCTGGTTTTTATAGACATTTTACTAATAACCATGAGTGTAAAACTCCACTCTGCTCGCGGAGTTTGCAGAGTTTTGGCAACTGCGCGTTCTGCGTAGAACATGGAGTTGGCAAAAAACTCTGCAACAGAGCAGAGTTTTTTTGTGTTTTGGCGCAGCTGAAATGCGCTCTCGTGTGCGCGGGAGAAACTTACGAGGTGCCTGCGATCGCCGATGAGATTTTGCGAGCCGTTCGCAAGCGCCATGAGATTTGCTAGGCGGCCGCATGGTTTGTGGTCCCAATACATCATTCAAGCGCACCAGCGGACTTCCATCCAGCGGGGGTTTTGTGAAGAACGTGATCCCGAAAGTGCAGGATCTACTGCGACTGCAATCTGGAGAAGATTCTCTCCCCAAGCAGCATCAAATCCTTCTCGAAATGATGATTTGGAGTAAAAAAAAACTCCTCAAATTGACATTTGGCTATACTTCTTTGTTCAAGGAGTCCTTTTTCTTTTTTACTTTTTTTTCAAGAGGAAGGAAGTGCCCCAGAGCCTCCAACTTCCTGTTCCTGTCCAGCAGGCTCCTCCCAGTGCTTTGTCCATCTCCTGGTCACTTTTCATTTGGATTTGGAGCTGGAAGGATCATTCTTTGTGTCCGCTGCATAATATAGCATTGGATTTGAGGACTTTGAATTTGAGATTTCACAAGTAAATTGGAAAACTGGTGATGTCTGTTTGATTGCGGTCATGCACCTATATTTATTTGTAGTTTTCATCGATTTTTTTAAATTTATTGTGGTGGGTGGCCTGTAGTTTTAGTAGGGGCCTAGTTGTTTCTTTGTAAATAATTGTTCTTCTTTTCTAAAGGAAACATGTTGCACAGTTCACTACATTTTCTCCATGTTTTGCTTTTGAAATCAATTTGCAATATTTATTTCATTCACTATGTAGCCCAGTAATCTGCCAATAGGACTTTCTCAGCCAGTAGGCCCAGAGCTACTCATTAGTGGATGAAACAACAATTGTTTTTGTGGCGTCTGTTGAATTAAAACATCATTTAGGGCATGGATGGCATTGGATTGAAATATAAAATGTGTTTTTTTTGTGGTATTTCACTTTTTTCATGAGATGTGTTGTTTAGCATGCCTCCTTTGTCTGGCCAGTGTGTGAGTGTATTTGTCTTTGTAGGCCCCAGCATTTGCCTTGGCTCCCCATGTGGCCAGGGACTATTTTGTAAAGTCTGTGTCCATAGTCCTGCTTGTGTTCATTGTTTTCCAGGCCTCCTGCTTGTTGTTGTGACCATGTGGCTGGTGGCCATTTTGTGGAGGCAGTCAGTGTGCTTTTTTTGCCATAGGCCTGCATGTCTTCTCTTTGTTCCTCTTGGCTTATTGCTTCTTGTTGTGGTGGCCTGGTCATGTGGCTGGTGGCCATTTTGTGAAGACAGCCAGTGTGCTTTTGTCATAGGCCTGCATTGTCTTCCCTTTGTATGCTTATTGCTTCTTATGGTGGCCTGGCCATGTGGCTGGTGGCCATTTTGTGAAGGCAGCCAGTGTGTTTTTGCCATAGGCCTGCATTGTCTTCCCTTTGTAGCCTTCTTATTGCTTCTTGTTGTGGCCTGGCCACGTGGCTGGTGGCTATTTTGTGAAGGCAGCCAGTGTGCTTCTGCCATAGGCCTGCATGCCTTCCTTGTTGTGGCTATGTTTTCTTGCTGGTTGTTGTTTTGCATGCAATTTTTTCTTCTTTTATTCAGCTAAAATGTAGCATAGTTCACTACATTTTCTCCATGTTTTTAATAAATTTGCAATATTGATTTGAACTGATTCACTATGTGGCCTAGTCTGCCTATGGGATTTCCAGTCAATAGACCCAGAGCTACTCATGGGTGCATGAAACAACTGTTTCTGTGGTGTCTGTTGAATTTCAACATCATTTTGGCCATGGATGGCATTGGATTAAAATAAAAAATATGTTTTTTGTGGTATTTTTTTATGTTTTAAATTAATTAAATGCCTTTGTTGGATATGTGTGGTTGTAAGTACATTGCAAACCTTTTTAGACCTGTAGATTTTCGTTTTTGGCATTGTTGCTTTAAAGATGCACTGTTTAGCAAGCATGCCTCCTTTTTCTGACCAGTGTGTGAGTGTGCTTGCAAGTAGGCCAGCAATGCATTTGCCTTGGTTCCCCAGGGCCATGTGGCACTGGCGGGGGCCATTTGGTGAAGTGTGTGTCCTCCTTAGGCCTGCTTGTGTTCATTGTTTTCCAGTCCTCCTGCTGCTTGTTGTGGTAGCCTGGCCTTGTGGTTGGTGACCATTTTGTGAAGGCAGTCAGTGTGCTTTTGCCATAGGCCAGCATGTTTTCCCTTTGTTTCCCTTGGCTTATTGCTTCTTGTTCTGGCCTGGCCATGTGGCTGGCAGCCATTTTGTGCGTTCAGCCAGTGTGCCCATTTGCCATATGCTTGCATGGATGGTTGATTAATGAGATAAGCAGCTTAATAAAGTAATAATTAAACACTTGAGGGTAATTTTTTTTTTTTAATTTATTTATAATTACTTCTTTGTTTTAATTTCTTTTTTTAATTTTTTTTCAATTTTTCTAATTATATTTTCAATTTTTTTCAATTTCTATTTCACTTTTTTTTAAATTTCAGTTTTAAAGTAACATGAGTTGGCATCAATGAACCATTAACATTAACCCCCATGTCTGCTATATGACGTGCACAACAGTATTCATTGTCTAGGGATTGTTCCATTCCATTGTCATTTGTCAGCTGCAGCTCCCTGAGTGCAGCATCCATTCCCTGCCAAGTGATGCACAATGCCAAACCGTTACATTTGTGTGTTTGTTGTTGTCCTTCTTCTTTCCTATCCTTATAGAGTGTACTGGACTGTACAGTACACTATGAAAGTCCTTATTGTTGTCAAAGTCTCACAAATGGTTACACTGTATTGTTAATTTTTTTAATAACTGAGGTAACACTAACAAGTGTGACCAACAACTAAATTATGTATCATAATATTTGTTTGTACTAGTAATTATTGAATTAGAACAATGCCACAGTTCACTGATGTTCTTCTTGCTTCTTTGCTATTAAGTGCACAAGAGGAGGAGACAACATCACCCATTGTACTGCCAGACAGAAGGCCTGCACTTTGCACACAATGTCACGTGACATGTGACCACAGACAACTCGTCAACTTGTTTTGAATCTAAAACAAGTACCGCTCGTGCTAACTGACAGCTTCAAGATGGCCCCAAAGAAAGGTACCATTACGAAGAAAGTCAAAGTTGCCTGTGAGGAGAACAAGCACTGTCACTTACCACCACCGGTATGTCACCCATTACCTTTTTTGGGGAACCAAAAATTGTGGCTGCAGCAGCGGTGTCCGGGGAGCAATCTGGGAGCAGCACCCCCACATCAGCGGACCCACCCCACCAGCCTAGGCCCAAGCCCATGTCTGTCGCAGAGGCAGCCAGTCAAATCATGACAACACCGACGAGCAGTGACGTTGAAATTGATTTATCGTTATTGCAAAGTAGTACCCAATCAATGCAGGAAACTCAGATAAGTGGGAAACAACAGCTGCAACCACCACCAATAGTAGTAGTTCCTTCTGATGTAGGGGCAGTTCAGGAGATTGAGCTTCCTACTGAGGAAGAAGAGCAAGCCACTCTTTCAGAAGATCCATTGTCTTCGAGATTCTCAGCAAGGAAAAGGAGGGTTAGTCCATCAACTTCTTCTCCAAGCCCCCATTCTGATGATCTAGACACCACTTGGATCCCGCCTCAGTCTGAGAGTGAGACACTCCATGCCCATGAGACAAGGCTAGGGAAAAGGAAGGTTCCGGAAAGCCTTAGAGTTATGGAGGTAGATGTTGAAAAGGAGGATGTTGACGAGCCAGTCATCATGGACGTTAGCCCGCCCCAGTGGAGACTCACATTACCCCATCCCAAATTGCTGTGAGGGATGTGGAATGGATTCCACCAACTAGTTAAAAAACAGACTAGGGCAAGAGACAATAAACAAAAAACGTGCAGGCATACAACATGTACATGAGACTTCATGTATTCTTATCACAATTTTTTATTTTTTTGCATATAAAAAACATCTTCACTGCATTAAAAGCATGATTCACAATTCTATTGTCCTGTACATTAATAAATGCAAAGATTATTCATATACATTTTTGATGATCTTAGACAATTGTACTTCAGTGCACAGTGTGTCAATTCATCAGACAGTAATCCAGATAGCAATTAGTTCATGATATCATTAAAAAACTGCTTTTGACAATATCTAAAGCGATACAAAAGGGGATGATGGACGGAACGTTTGAGCCAATCAAACACTCACCCCCAGTCAACTGATCTGGGTTTAATCCATCATCATTCTTTAGCTCACTCCACCACCCCAGTTCCGTCCATCATCCCCTTTTGTATCGCTTTGTTCGCCCCTAAGTTGGCGGGGGTATGCCCAGACGTGGGTCCCTTGCTCACTTTGCCACTGGATTCAAGCAAGCCTGGCTGATGACGGCTGGAATGCCAGAAACCGGTCCTAGGATGCTTGTTTCCGGTCCAGGGAAGACATGGCTTGGCAGTTCGGGCTGGACTGTTCCCATGAGGCACAGGGTCAGACTGATTTGCATATGGCCATGTCTGAACTGGGGTGGTGGAGTGAGCTAAAGAATGATGATGGATTAAACCCAGATCAGTTGACTGGGGGTGAGTGTTTGATTGGCTCAAGCGTTCCGTCCATCATCCCCTTTTGTATCGCTTTGTTCGCCCTAAGTTGGCGGGGGTATGCCCAGACGTGGGTCCATTGCTCACTTTGCCACTGGATTCAAGCAAGCCTGGCTGATGACGGCTGGAATGCCAGAAACCAGTCCTAGGATGCTTGTTTCCGGTCCAGGGAAGACATGGCTTGGCAGTTCGGGCTGGACTGTTCCCATGAGGCACAGGGTCAGACTGATTTGCATATGGCCATGTCTGAACTGGGGTGGTGGAGTGAGCTAAAGAATGATGATGGATTAAACCCAGATCAGTTGACTGGGGGTGAGTGTTTGATTGGCTCAAGCGTTCCGTCCATCATCCCCTTTTGTATCGCTTTGACAATATCTAGGCACAGAAGCTGACAGCTCTATAGACACTACATGCGTTTCAGCGGGAATGCCTTCAGCAGGGGGCCGTCATTTTTATCACTATACAGGACACAAAACGAGAGAAAAACATAGATACATGATATGTTTGCCTGCAACGGGTGAGTTCATTTTTTTTGTTTTTTTTAGATTTTCAGGACTATTATATCATGAACTAATTGCTGTCTGGATTACAGTCTAATGAATCGGCACATTGTGCACTGAAGTACAATTGTCTAAGATCATCAATAATGTATATGAATAATCTTTGTATTTATTAATGTACAGGACAATAGAATTGTGAATCATGCTTTTAATGCAGTGGAGATTTTTTTATATACACAAAATTAACAATATTTTTGTGATAAGAATACAGGAAGTCTTTCAAATTATTCAATGAATTGCAATTTCATATACATGCTGTATGCCTGCACGTTTTTTGTTTATTGTCTCTTGCCCAAGTCTGTTTTTTAACTAATAGTCATTTTCCCTGCGCTTGGCAAGTCAACTTGCATGCAGGGGCCCCAATTTTCTAAAGTAATGGATACCACCAACACCACCTCCAGCTGCCATATTTACAAAGTACCGGCATTGACCTACATCCACCACAACCACCTCAGTAGATGTAGGTACTGCAGAGAGTCAAACGTGACGCCCACCTACCAGTTCAACCGACAATGTAAGTGGCACCAGCAGTGTAAGAAAGTTGACCTCCCCGGTTTGGGACTTCTTTTCGGTTAGCCAGAAGGAAGTGAACATTGCTATATGCTCCATTTGTGGAATAGGTGTTAGTTGGGGTAAGCTTGGTACAAACTATGGGACTGGAGGCCAAACAACCCATCTGAGAAAACACCACTTGATCCAGTGGAGGCACACCTTACCGGCCAAAAAACTGCAAGTGTTGTTGGTGGAGGGGATGAAGATCCACTCACGGTGGAAGGTGAAAAAGAGGGAGACATTTTCTCTGGTACACAAAGCAGCCCTGTCCCCAGCAGTGCAGTGGTACCACCCACATCATCATCAGCAACATCGCAATGGCACAAGAGACAGGTCGAGACACCTAGGGGTCTAAGGCACGAGAGTCCCGCATCCAAAAAACACACATTCAGCCTAACAATATCTGGTCTGAAGAAGTCACCTGCATTAGTGGCACCAGAAATGAAAAGAATCCAGGCTACCATTCTCAGCATGTTTAGGCCGGAAGGGAAGTACGAACGCAACCACCCAATGGCCCGTTTGTACAACACGAAGCTGGCTAAAATGTTAGTGCTGGACCTCCTCCTTTTTTCTTTTCTGGAAGGGGTGGGTTTTCTTGAATTTTTGGCAGACATCTGCCCGAAATGAAAGGTTCCCAGCTGGTCCTACTTTGCCAGAGTTGCAGTTCCAGCACTACATCACGACATACTGGAATTGTTTGGACAAGCTTTGCAGCAGAGTGCTGTTCACACTATCCACCTGATGACAGACATGTGGACCGTTGCCATGCCACTGATTACATGTGCATCACTGTACACAGAAACTCTTTTGTGGGTGTTAGAGAAAAGATATCTGAAGGTGTTGATACTGCTGACATTTTTAATGGTGCTTGAAGGCATGCTACAGTAGCCATGGTCGCCATGGAGAAATCCCATACTGCTGAAAACATTTTGAAAGACTTTAACTCTAAGGTCTTTGAATGGCTGCGACCAAGAGGGCTTAATATTGGTTTTGTTGCCACGGACAATGGCAGTAATATAGTTAAGGCCATGGCCGATGGTGGCTATTTTAGGGTCCTGTGTTTGGCGCACTGCATTAACATTATTGTTCAAGACTTTCTGAAAAAGAAGACTGAGTCAGCAACTTACTGACCAGCTGCAGAAGAATCTGCACACATAGCCATTCTTTTAAAGCTCGGAGGCAGCTGAAGATCATTCAACGTGAGCATAGAATGGCAGTTAAAGCATTCATCCAGGAGGTGCCAACACGTTGGAACTCAACTTATTACATGCTTGAACATCTGTTTAAGCAGTACAGACCAATCAATGAATATGTCATGCAAAGAGGGGATGCAGCTGTGAAAGGTATGATCATTGAGATGTACCAATGGGGCCTAGTTAAATACCTGACAGAGATGCTGCTTCCTTTCGAGGTCTTCACACGTGAAGTCAGCAAGGAGGACTGTACCATGGGCCAAGCTATCCCATTGTTGCACATGCTATAGGAACAGCTAAGGAGGTGCCTGCAATGTACGCAGGAGTGGAGGAAAAAAAAAGAAGCATATGAGTTGGTGGAGAGCTTAATCCTTTGCTTATCTGAAAATACAAGGGTGCGAAGAGGCATTGTGTCATCCAACCGCTACATTTGTGCCACAATTCTTGATCCGCAGTACAAACCATTACTGGACACTTTCATTCTTTTTTCAGATGGGGATGTTGCCAACTACAAAACTTGGATAGCTGTGCAAGCCAGTCAGCTAGAAAAAGAACGGCCAGGGAATTAGAGGCCGGCTCCTCCAGGGCACAACAAGTACTGCAGGGCAGCCTTCAAGTTCAACTTCAGAGCCTGAGGGCAGTGTGGTTGGCTCACAGGAGCCAAAACCACCAACAACAGCAAGAAAAACAACATCAACAACAACAACAACAACAACAGGAGCATCAGCCCCAAAATCGACAAAGGAATGGTTTCTACTGGCAGGACTTAAATCCAGTGCTGACGCAAAGGCAAAAGAGGCCAAGCCAAGTGGAGCACCCATGACCATTGAGTGGATGGTCCAGGCCTATCTTGATGACCCAACAGAGGTCTACTCTGATCAAAATCCATTGCTGTATTGGTATGGGAAAAGGTGCCAATGGCCAGTGCTCAGCAGGCTGGCGATAAACTATCTGGCTTGCCCCGTAGCAAGTGTCTCTGCTGAGCATGTTTTCAGTGCTACTGGTGAGGTTCTGACAGTGAAAAGGACCAGTCTCTCACCCCAAAACATGGAGAGGTTAACCATGATCAAAATGAATCAGCACTTTATACTACCGGATTACACCATACCTGAAGTACCACAGCAGGAAGATGCCGATGGTGACTCAGGTCATGGAAGTAGTGTGTTAGATGACCTCCTTCTGGGCGAACTACCAGAGTTTGAGGGCAAGCTCTACTTCCCTGACAACTAGGTTTTAGTTTCTAGTTACTTTCTTTCTTTCTTTGACGTCCAACCCCCCCCCATAAAAAGATATAGCTAAGGAACATTATTTACTTTATTATTTGTGTGTGTCTGGTTGACCAATCCATCCCTAATGTCTTACTTTTTTATTGCTGAATTGGAGTTGCACCTGTGTGCAGTGAAGAAGTCCCGTCTCGCCCTACAGACATTTCCCTCAAGCCAGACATTCGATGGAGAATACAAACAAAGGTGTGCCTGCCTCTGCCTCCAACCCTGAGCCATGACTATCTATCTATCCTTTCCTCCTAGCCTAAAGGAACTGCTGCACATGTGAGATTATTAATAATTCGACATACAGTGAAGCAATGGATGATCTGAATTCTGCAATGTGCAACCAATCAATCATGGTAAGCACACCGGAAGAACAGGTAAATGATGGCATGCAGTGCCTGCTGAGTGATTGTTGTTTGTTGTGATGTCAACTTGTGAATGATTGATGATATGTCATCATCATCAATCATGTGTCTGTCAACTTGAGTTGAGACTTGAGAAGAAGAAGAGATGATTCATGTGGTGGCAGCAGGCAGTGTGAGACTGGTTGATTGTTTGTTACGCTTAATGTTTTAGTGATGATGATGATGATTGAGATTCACAATGTTGTGGTGGCCTACCAATGGCTGATCAATAATTTTTCCCTGAAGGTTATTTTTTTTCATTCCCCTTTGAAAGATCGTATAGCAAGATTCCTTCACTGGATCCACTTCACACTGTCCACACTGCTTTTTTTATTGTTTTATGCTTACTTATACTCCTCAAAGACTCAGACCTGACTATTCACTTTGTTAATGCAAAGCTTGCAAACACAAATCTAGTCTAATCTACACTGAAAAAGTGAGTTTGTCAAGACAATATTTTCCTTCTTGTTGTTCAGTAACAAAATTGTACTACTGCAGGCAGATCCATTGCATTGAGTCTGGACTCACTCGGGACACTGTTAGTACGGAGTTAGACACCATACTGGGAGTCGGAGTTAGACTCAGGAGGATCAGAGACGATGGACGACTCAGGGCATGGGCGTGAGCGTGACTACTTCAAGAACTGCCATCAGAAGTAGATCAAAGTTTTCAAATTCAATGAAACCAAATGATTTGGATGATGATGAATTTGAAGTGTGAAATATGTAAACAACAACCCCAGACCTACACATGTCTGTGTAGTGGTGGTGGTGAGTGTGGTGTGACTGACTGATGCGGAGCATTGATTTTTTACTTAATTGGGAAAATGCTATGTTGCTGTGTATGTCTGTGCTCAGTGCTGTCTGGATCAAATTCGAAGCTAAGTGGAGGTTGGGTGGGGGGCCTGTTGTAGGAAGTAACTGCCAGAAACAGACATTTAGCCATGCTGCCTCTGAAACAAAGTCTTCTTTTTGCACTTCTTTATGCAGTTTATCTTTTCCCCTTGATTCTTCAATATCTTTTTTTTCCCATCTACAGGCCCTTATCCTGTGCCATACTGGAAAAACAACTCACAATTATCTTACCGAACCGCATCCGCCAGGCACCCAAGATTAACGGACAGTCCAAGATGAATGGAGTGCAGAGAGATGCAACTCTCAATTTGACAATACTGTATCATATTTTTCTCTTCAATCATTACAACTGTGTGTGTTGTTTATGTTTGTTTACTTGACTCCTATAGATATTTAAATTTTATTTGCTACATTTCAAAGCCCGCTACAACAGGGCATTAGGCGTGCCATCCGGAAGAGCATGCAGTGCTGAAAGGTTTTACATGAACAGGGGTGGGCAGCAGTGATTGACTTGCGGCGGGCGGCTACCGAGCCATGGTGCCGTACCACAGGAGGCACTGGGTGGTTCTGGCTGGGGCCCGGGGCATTGGAGGCTGCAGCTGCTGCCTCCTCCTCCTCCTCCTCGACCAGCCACTGATATTCTGCCCTGATGCCCTCCAGCTTCCGCTGCCGGGTCTTGGCTGCTTTCTCCTGCCTGGTGGGTTGGGAAGGAGTAACTATATCAAGAAAGAAAAAAGACAATTGTAACCAATACTCTTGTTGAAACAGTAACACATAAAATTATAGTGGCACAGTAGCACTAGCAGTACATAACATTTAATAATAATATGACTTTATTGTTTTGATTACTTAAAACTATTACAATTTAAAACACATTCGATTCATTTGTAAAAAAGACAACTAAATAAAAACTACAAAACTGTGTTTTTATTTAAACTCTCTAAAGCCATGTAAGCAATTAATGTTCAGCTAGGAAGCCAGGTTCAGATCGGCAGTTATTAGCAGTCAAGGGTTCTGTTATTGAGCCTGTGGACAGAAAGCCGCACTGCTGAGGTGAGGGAGATTTAGCAGCACTGGTATGTCTCAACCGTTTTGACGCCTTGGTCACAAATTGGGTGAGCCCAATATTCAGCTTTGTGTTATCTGGATTTAAGGCAGCTATTTTGGCTTGGCAGCATGATCGAACTCCTAGCCTGATCCATTCTTCCTGCAATAAAGACCGTCTGACTGTAAGCATTACGGGGCATACACAAACTATATGTTCCATTGCTTCAGAGTGATAGCCGCACATCCTACATATAATATTATTGCCAGAACGGCGACATTCAGGAAGGTTCTTTAAAAAAGGCCATTCACCCATTCTCACAGCTAAAAACTTTTGTTTCCAATAAAGTGCGAAAGTGCTTGATAAATAGGGTGACTCGACGCCTGGTTTAAAATTGGAAATCACTGCCCAAGCGTGTTTCCTTTTTGACAGTATTGCCCTGTCTGAATGAAAAGACCACAGCCGGACGCTCTTCTTGATGGCTACCTTTAGCGCCGCTGTGAGGGGTTTGTTCTTCAGAATTCCTTGACTCCAAGTAATTGTAGGCTGTGATCCAGGTGATGCCGATATTTCTGGCTGGTGTGGCTTTTCGATATTTCCTGCCAAAGTCTGGCCTCCAGGGAGCCCTCCCGGGCATGGTGCAGTCTGTTACAAAACTTTATAAACGCACCAGCCTCTACGCCATGATGGTCTAGTAGGCCTAGTTCGAGTCGAACTTGGGCTGACGAAGTTGATATTGGCAGGCGGAACACGCGTTTAAAAATGTTGATCGTTAGTTTATTTAGTAAAGTGCTTGTTGTGCCCTTCGTGATCTCATGCCCATACGACAGAGAATTGGTTATCTTCGCCTTCATCACTTTCAGCATAGGAGTTAGGCTTGGGCCAAGTAGCTGTTTTGACAGTTTTGCAGCGGCGGCCTCTAGTGACAAAGCTTTGGCCCTTAATGCTTCTTTCTGCTTGACGAATGAACATCTGGTGTCGAGAAAGATTCCCAGATATTTGTAGTGGGGTGTTGATTCAAGCTTTGCATTATTGAAGTACCACCCTCAGCATGGCCTCTTTTGCTTCCCAAAAGAAATCGTTTTTGTTTTTAACAAATTCAGCTCTAAAGAGTTTCTTGTAGTATAGGGAAGCAGTTCGACGAGTAGCCTCTGTATGCCTACTTTTGTGGGGCTTAGCAACACCAAGTCGTCGGCATATAGCAGGTTACTGATGCGGGTTCCATCTAGTTGAGGGGGGTGGCAGTTAACACTATCAAGTATTGGAGATAAGTCCGAAGTGAACAAGTTAAAAAGGAGTGGGGCCAGCACACAGCCTTGTTTGACACCGCTTTTGGTTCCAATCTTCCTGGAAACGTGGGAGCCTTCACCCAACTTGATTTTAATCCATGTTTCCGAGTGGAGTTGAACTATAGCATGTAAGAGGGTTGGAGGTATGCCCCAGGACTCTACTTTTTGCCACAGCAGGCCCCGGGGCACTCGATCGAAGGCCGCTTTAAAATCAACAAATCAGCAGTGCAATTGAGTTTGTTGGACTGCCGCTTTCTCTATCAGGATGGTTAGGGTGAGTAAATTAGTTGTTGTGCCGGAATTGGCCACAAATCCCGTCTGGTTAAAAGGGAGGCGCTTTGTTGTGGCAGCCCAGGCTAGCAACTCTTCCAGTAAAATACTGGCATAATATTTGGACTCGACGTCGAGGAGTGCTATCATTCGATAATTATTAGGATAATTTCTCTTCCCGCTTTTATAAATTGGGTGGATAGCACCTCTCCAGGACTCTGGAATAGTGTTATTTAACCTACAGTGGAGAAACAGGGTGGTCAGGTAAGCTGACCATAGTTCAACATCTGATTTGAACATGGCCTGAGGAAGACTGTTTGGCCCTGGGGCTCCTTCGGCCCTGGCTTTCCTTATTGAGCGTAAGATCTTGTTTTTTAGTTCATCTGATGACACTGTGGTCTCCGACAGTAAATCATTGTTTTTCGCATAGCCCTCGTTTATAAATTCTTCTATAGCGTTATTAGCTGGGGGGCTGAGGCCGGGTCGGCTTGAGCTCTTAACTTCCGAAGGTGATGTCACGGCGTTGACTGGACTGAGGGATTTGGGACAGTCGTCCTTATTGTTGTGATCAATAAAATGGGATGATAAAAAGTGGCTCCATTCGTCTGCACTGATGTTTGCGCTACCGTGGCCGCTTCTGCCTTGTGACCCCCTATTTACGAGAGACCAGAACTGCTTTGAAATGGGATTCTTGCTTTCATGAATAAGCTTCAGCCAAAATTGATCCGAGGCAGCTTGTTTTTCCCTGTGTATTGCGAACTTGAAAGCTGCTTGGGCTTGCTTATAGTTGTTGAATTTAGTTTTATTACCTGGGCTCTTCCTTGACAAGCGGAGGGCTCGGTTTCTGTGTGCCTTTAATTTTTTTGTAGCTGGTGAGATGCGGAATTTAAATACTTGTTGCCGGGTGCTCCTCTTGGGTAGAACTTCTTCAAATAATTGGTTTATGAAGGTAGCCCAGCCACTGATAACAGAAGAATCTGTATCCGATAATGAGTGTAGTAGAGCTCTACATTTTTCTGTCAAAGGGAGAGCCGCACCATCCGACCATTTCATTCGCCTTAGGTTCTCTGTGTGACAACCTGAATGAGTATGGGCAAGTTCCTGATGACGTAGGATGTTAGCGGATAGTGTTATAATTTGTGGCCGATGGTCGCTCTCGCCTGGTGGTGCGATGTAATAACTCTCAATCAGAGGGAGTATTTCCCTACTCCCTAAAGAAAAGTCCAAAAAGGAGAGGGTTCGGCCGTCTGATCGTGTCCAGGCGGGAGGAGTGTCCGTGTGAAAGCGCCGATTCAATACAGTGAATCCTACGCTGCTTAGCTGGATGACTGCATACTCCCCCAGTTTCGATGGTCTATTTCCTGCAGGGATCGATTGTGAAGCGAGGTGTGGGGGAACCGTTGGGTAAGCAATCCCTATGTCCTCGGAAGGGTTACAATAAAGGTTGGTATTGAAATCTCCTGAAATTATGCTAGGTATGCTGCTGTGCTCGCTTAGTAGGTTGCAAACGATGTTGGTCAAGCAATCCATTTTGGATTTTTTCTCGATGGTACGTGGAGAGATGTAGACATTAAGGAGAAGCAACTGGCTATCGGTAGGTAGGCTTCCTAGCACTATTCCGGAGAGCCAGTCTTCTTCAAATTTTATCTGTTTGATACGTTGGGATAGTTTGGTTGATGCATAAATTGTAAGGCCGCTGCTCGGCCTGCCGAACTTAGACTGTCTTGAGGCAAAGGACGTAAATTCCAGGTAGCCTTCAATGGGAATACTGTCTACTGCCCAGGTTTCCTGTAAGAGGATAATGTCATGTTCCTTTAAAAAGCCATGGGTGGCTGCTGATTGATTTTTCTGCCCAAATCTGTTGATATTCCAGGAACATATTGTTAGACCGTGGTTGGAGGTGTTTCAATCATTCCGGCTTCTGGATAAAGCTCCTGGTAGCTATGACCAATCTGCCCTTTCAGGATTTTGCTGATTAGTTATATGCTCTAGAGTTGCTACTGGCGAGCGGCTTCTTGCTGACTTTAGTACTGAAAAAGGAGCCGAAGTTACACTGGGAGCATGAACCTGATTGATTTCTAGTATTAATGGATAGCGGGGGACACTGGGCGTTGTTATTATTATGCCCCAGTTTTTAAATTGATCAGTTTTTGACTGAACCAGTTCTCAAATTGCTGGAGACGCTAGTGTGATTTGGGTTGCTTCGCCCGCTTGGGTTCCTTTGATTGGTATGAATTCAATTACTATTATGTCTTTCTATTGCAAGGTGCTTAAATCCGGGGATGATTTGAAAAGTCTTAGAATGTGCCCTCGATTAAGAATATCATGAGGGCCTCTAGAAACATATTGTGGGGTTAGCAGCAGTTTGGTGCCTGGGCTGTTGGTTGCTTGCGTAAAGACCTCGCAAGTGGTTAACGACTTTGATTGCTTTGAATTTTTTTCAGGGACCAGCTTGGTTGTACATATAGCGGGCGGTGGAAGAGACAATTCTCGGTGATGGGTAATTGGAGGCAAAACGGGAGATCTTTTGCACGTGGCCACCAACTGTTGGTGGCTTGATGAATTTGGAGGATTCAAGTGGACAAGCTCTTTAACTGTGCACTGCAGAGCTAGATTGTTGTCCTCCACTGTAGATGGGCGAATGGGGCTGATGTCTAGAAGTGGCATCTGGGAGTTTGCAGTTCCCAGTCGCCCTTTATCGGATGCTGGCGCCTCTGTTGGGAATTGGTTATTTTCAGATATTGCTTGGGTGGGTGGCTGCAAGAAGAGCCGTAGATCTTGAGATGGCCCTGCTAATTGACTATTCAATTGGAAAAGTTCTGTCTGAGGAACCAGTGGGTGCGCTATTAGTTGCGAGCTCGGGTTTGCGCCTGACGTAGCTGGCTGTTCCCGTGGTGGCTCTGAATTGATCTTTGGCAAATGACTAGCACTTGAAATTTTGGTTTCCATTATATATTTGTTCCGGCTCTTCCGCTGTCTTTTTTTTTCCCGTTTCGACAACCGATGCATGTTATGATGGTGAGATGGTTCAGTGGGAATTGCTTTGCAATCTGCTGGCTCCGTGAGATGCGGAGAAAAAGGTTGAGGTTGCACTACAGCAGGAATAGGTCCCTGGACCGAGCTGAAAGCCTGGAACGAAGAATCAGGTGGCCCCGGCACTGTAGCTTCTTAATTTCAGTTAGTACTAAGGAAAGAAATTGAGGTAAAGATGAAAGAGAGTCAATAATGGGGGAGCAGCAGCATACTGATTGGACCAGTTGGACTTGGGATTGAGCTTTTATAATGAGAGAATTGAGCGCCTCAAGTTTTTGATCAATCCCGGCGGTGTACACCGCAAGTGTGTTTAAAAGGTGCACCTGCAGGTCCATTTTGTCTGAATGGTAGGTTAATGCTGCAACCGTGGTTTGAAGGGTTTGCAGTAATTGTGACCAAAGGTCGTTAAGGTCAATTGATGGAGGGTTTTCCTGGGCGGTGGACTTTTTAGGTTCGTTGATAAAAAACGATAAGTCTAAAGGAGTGTGATTTATATTCTCATGGGGCCCTTCTGGGTTGACCATTTGATCACCTTGGTCAGCAGTATCTGGAGAGCTTTCTATATGCAACTGTTTAAAGTTGCTGAGGTGGGCACATGGGTGGGGCATGACTTGTGGTGACAGAACTTTAGTGCTCCTTGTTTGGTGATCGGGTAAGGTTGAGATTGGGAGTTTTAATGCTATTGGAGAAAACTGACTTGGATTCAGGGCAGACTGAAAAGTTGGCAGAGAGGCGTCTTTGGAGATGATAATTTGAGAGGGAGCCTGTTCGATTTGGGCTGTCTGTTGGTCAAGAGGTAACGGACCAGAGGCCTGGTGTGATCGACTGTCGTCTAGGGCGTCTAGGGCATCTATAAGAAAGAATTCTGACATTACTGACATTACTGGGGGTCTTGATGGCGACAGGCTGTCGAACCCACCGGCGGCGGCGCGGATCATGGGCTGAACCAAAATTTGATGCGACACTGCTGCTGTGATTGTAGGAGAGGGAGCCTGAGACTTATCCGAGGGACTGGGTTTTTTCCTCAAGGCTATCGCTGGTGCTGAATTCCTAAAGCAGTCCCTTAATGAAGTCTTTTTTATCATAGGTTTTATGGGTTCTGTAGGGCCCGATTTCGGCACTTCATTAATCTGGTGTTCTTGGGCCGTGGCTACCCCCCTGCAGCCTGATGCGGCAGGTGGGTTTTGACGGGCTGGGTTTGCAGCAAGGGTTGCCAAAATTGAGATTCGTGCCCTGAGTCAGAGTCTGGTTTTAGATTTGCGGATGATTGAGGTTGCATGAGGGCCACTGTGGATGCAGCCAAGTGTTCGGGGATGCCTTCGTCTTTGCACTTTTTTTAGTGGGCCTTGTTGGAGCTTTCCTCACTCGCCCCGATCTCATTCTTAAGGAGCTTTTGCTGGTGAGAGGGGCTGCCCATCTTCCTGATGGTTTGTTGTTAAAAGGATCTTGAGACTTGTAGGTTGCGAAAGACTGTAGTTATTTTTGCAATTTAAATGATTGATTGTCCCACCTAGGCAGCCGGGTTTGGTGGGTGCTGGGTAAACTGGGCTGCTGGGGGACAACTGAGGAACAGCCTGGGTATCACCTGGGCACCTGCTCCTTGTCTTCTTCTTATGGGTTTGCAGATAGGAGTGCTGGTGATAATAGACTGTGGAACAGCAGGGATGAAACTGGTGTGGGACTGTGGCAGGTTGGAACAATGGCTGGACCAGCTCTATGACTGCAGCCGGGGGCGAAGTAACGAAATGGAGGGGGTTATGGTGGAATGGAAATGATTATGACGAGGCGGTAGGGAGCTGGTGCGAGGACGAGGCAAGCGGGGCCCTCAAGGCTAAGTTTGCAGGCTGCACCTGGTCTAGTCAGGCCACCTCCGCAAGTCGCCTGGGGCACACGCTTGCTGCGGCCGCCTGCTAAAGGGCAGCCGTGCTTGCCTCCAGCAGTCTCCAGCGGTGGCTCTTTCCCCTAACAACCTGGTCAGGTCTGGTTTAGATGAGTTGTGTTTGGCGGAGTTTAGCGGGGTGGAGCCTGATTGCTGCTGAACCGTGCAGGGGGGGGCAGTTAGAATCAGGCTCTGCTCCGCTTGCACCCACCCGAGCCCGCAGCCTCTCACCATTCGTCTCCCTTCGTTGTATGCACCCTGGTCGTCTCTGTTCCGACGTTGTTCGTCCTGCTCGCTCCCTTGCTCCACTCAGCTGCACCGCTCCGCTACTCCGCTACTCCCGCTGCTCCTGCTCTCTCTTGCTCTCTCACAACCACGTGACCGGAACTGCAGAGTGGTCCAGGTTTACATAACATTTGTAGTATCCTCGATTCCTCGGTCCCTAAGATTTGGATGGTATTAAAGTTTCAGGCATTAGGTACTATGGAGTAGACAAGTATTCTTCTTCTCTCTCTTGTTTAGCTAAATTAATCTTGTAGGCATGCCAGCTCAGCTTGCGCCCTAGACAATCATACTCATGTTGCAGACTCGCGTTACTTTACTACTGTCTGCGGGTAGGGCAGCTTTACTACACAACTATCTCTTTTTCTATTATTATGGCCATACTCTGTTAAATCAATGGCAAATGCTCAATTTCACTTTCACCTTGATTACTACAACAAGGCAGATGATATGATTAATTATTAATATGAATGATTGATGATATACGCTATGACGTCACATGACGTGAGGTACAACTATTGTAATAACCATGCATCCTATAGGCCACCCATGGCTGACGCTGTCAAAATGACATGGGTAGCGAGGGAGTGGGCCTCGGACCCGGAATCTGAAATAAAACCTCAAACCTTTGAATCAAAAACCTTTAAAAAAACATTCCTTGTTTATTTTTCTTCCCAGGGATTTTTCCATTTATCATTGCATTGTTCTTCTAGCATTATTTTTATTCTCCACCCTTGGCATTGCTCTCTGGCACAGTTCAATTTTCTTTTATATTCTCTTCATCCAGTCTTCACCTATGATTGAATATCATCCAGGCATCCATCCATCCAAACATGGCTATTAGTCTCAACAAACCTTTCACCAACATACATTTGTCATTTTAGCACCCATGCATCCTTGCTTGCCTTTGATTTTGACCCATCAAACCCTGAAGGATTCCTTTCACCCATACAGTTTCACACACCCAGGCAGGCATCCTTTCTTTCACCTTCAATCCATCCTTCAAACACCCATGTATCCTATCAGCCACCTATATGCATCCAGGGCCCTTCACCCATGCATCCTTCTCTGCCAGTCATATACTACATGTCATCCATCCTTCCTCCTTCCATCCTTCTTTTCCATCAACCCATCATGGTCTGACTCATAGTCTTCTTCATAAAACTTTCTCTGCTGAGTTGAAGAGAAGAGGCCATTAGTAACTCAATTCCCGCTAATGCTAATGCTAAGTAAAGGGTGTCTTCTTCAACTGTTCACAACTTAGTCTCAACAGTACAATGTACAGTGTACACCCTTGCAGCGGGTGTATAAATTCAATTGTCAATAAGCAAGGAATATGACTTACCACGGCCTACCACTGCTGCTGGCTCACTCCCTGCAGCTGCCGCATCTGCTCCCTCCCGGCTGGCGTCGTTTTCCCCGCTGGCCACGGGACTGGTGGTCGGTACATCTAGAAAAAACATTACACATTTTTTAGACTCCATATAGGCCTCCCCCTATTTATTTTGTTTCACTAGCAAGATTGAAAATACAATACATACACCACACACAAAACTGCAATTCGGGTACACAGACTAGAATAGACAGTATGTCCTATTAAATATAATAAAAAATCCGGCTGGGCATTTTGTTGGTGGCAATTTTTGAAAAGCCTCTCAAGAAGAGGACAAGCCAAAGGACTGGACTTAGTGGATAGAGCTATTGGTGAATATGAGTTTTTGAAAAGAAAAAGAGTGGCCAGCTGGACGGACAATCGGACATAAGGTCTTCTTGGTTTGAAAATGTAATGGTGCCGTCCTCCTCCTCATACTTGCTTCTGGCCATGGTGCACGGCAATCATTTCATCAACGACTGTTGCTAATAATACTAGGCCTAGACAAGAAGAAGAGTAGACACAACTTTGGGGTTTCCAACGTGACCATCATTTACTAATTGAGCATGAGAAAGTAAAAGAAAGACTTCTCATCTCAACAAGCATATGTAGAATACCTTACTAGGGCATACAATCTGCACAGCAGAGTAGTAGTACTAGTACTAGTACTAGTAAGAACCAATGGGTTCTCTGAGTCTTACAGTACCACCACTGGCAGTCCACAAAATATATAAGGGGAGAGGGAAAGCTGACTGAAAAACCAGAAGAAAGCAAGCTACAGACAGACTAATACAGAGTCAGAGGCAGTTTGAGGTAAAAGAAAACAGACACTAGAAGTATATATAACTAAGTTAGTAGGTAATGCACGGATAACAAGAATTTAGAAACATAGATCAAAGAGAATTTGGGAATAAATACAATTAGGAAACGGAAATAATATAGTTCAAAATAAGGAGCGGTAAAAGTTAGGAAAATATATATTAATATTAACCACAGGAGGACTTCCTGAGGGCAGCAGCGCCATCTGATGAGGAGCATTCCTGGCCCTCGGAGGCTCCTCCAGCTCCTGCACCCACCTCGGAAGACCTCGTGTTCTTGCTCCTGGATGCTTATGATCATGTAAGACATAATGAAAGAGACCAAAAATGATTGGTGTTAAATAAATATTAAATAATAATCGCACCAAAAGATTTTTTGACAGAAAACGGCAATTGCAAGAACATTGCCCTTTCCTAAATCAGATTGACTAGTAGTGGTAGTAGACTAGTATCTTGTCGCGGATGGTCCTATCTTTATTATTCTACAGTTCCATTCCAATTCCTGAATCCTAAACCTACTTAGCCCGCCCATTCCAAAGACTTTGGAATGAATAGAAAAAAAAAAGATATTTGCTTCGAAGTTCGGATCTAATTCGCAATCATCTCAACCCCATTTGACAGGTCAATTCACTAAGTCTGCATTTAGTCTAAATGCATAGATGGACGCATGCATATTTCATACACCAAATTGGTTGGTTGCTATTTACTCACTATACGAACTCCAAAAAAGGTTCTACTAAGGAGTCAAGGACTGAAGTGAGAGGACGCGGTCTGCTAAATTACTAACTAATACTAAGTAACTAACTACCACTATCTTAGTGACAGGACAAAGGAAAGGAGCCTCTCTAGTCTGCATTACCAAATTTAAGTTCTCTTACATATTCAGCCCAAGCGAGCGCAAAGTTGCAAACAAGTACAATTAAGTAGCGGCAAGCACCTGTCTAGAATAACGATCACATAATATAAGATTTTTAAATGTAACTTTCCTGCATGTGAGCAGCAGCATTATTGCTATTTGGGAAAAAATAAGATTTGCAATTACACAAACACACAATAATGATTATAATTAGCTACTCACCAAGCCCCGTGACCTCAACACCTAGAAGGTTCAGCAGGTCCTGCTCTCGGTCCAGGATATCGAACCACCGGTGCGTCAGTTGGTTATGGGTGCGCCGGACCCCAGAGCAGCGATACACTGCCCGGCGCACCCTCGCCCACAGCTGCTGGTGCTCCCGGAGCCCATGCCCAGACCCAGGCCTACCGCCTGCTGCCTGGGTGGAGGGGAGGTGGCGCTGCACACAAAAAAACAAGTGCTGCCACCTCCACCACTGAAAACAAGGCCCGGACTGCACCCTTTCCGTGCCCTGCCTTTCTCAAGGAAGGCGGCTCCTTCATGTCCGGGTTGCACTCTCTGCCATGATGCTAGGGCGGTGAGCTGAAAAGAAAATGTAGAAAGTAAAAAAGTCATGGAGGAGAAAAAGAAAGGAAGTAAAAAAAATTAGGGGCATATTATCAAGAACGGCGTTAAAATTATCGCCGCTTTAGCGGCAGAAAACTGCCACTAAAGCGGCGATAATGGGCTTGATAATATGCCCTTGAGAATTCCAATAGAAGCCCATGTTGACACCAGAACATGGGCTTCTATTGAAATTCTCAAGGGCATATTATCAAGCCCATTATCGCCGCTTTAGCGGCAGTTTTCTGCCGCTAAAGCGGCGATAATTTTAACGCCGTTTCTTGATAATATGCCCCTTAGTAAGCAAGTAATGGAGAAAAACAGTACAAAACGCACTAAAAAACAGAAGAAAAACTAAAAAAAGTAGAAAAAACCACAAAATATACACTTAGAAGACACAGGGAAAGATAATAAATAAAAAAGATCAGAAAAAAAGTTTTTAGAAAGAAGGATTGAATAGATTAGGGCAGGATTGAAGTAGGCCCCAGCACCATAACAGAGATAAGAAAAAAAGATGGCCGCGTCCCATGCACGATCACGCGGTGCAGCTCGCATGATATTTCCCCCTGAACATGCAAGCCACGTTGCCATATGGCAGAAACGTCACGCAAACGGACGGAACAAGCAACTCTGCCCACTCGCGGAACTCCGCGTAGGGCGGCGGAGTTTTTTTACAGCTTCGAGGAGTTTGGCGTAGAGCCCCACTACTCGAACTCCGCACAGGCTTAATTACTAATACAACACTGTGTGTTGAAGGATTAAGAGAATCTTCTCCTATATGGCTCCCCAAAGTGTTGCTCAGATATGAATTTACCTTAAGTAAATGAAATGACAAGAGGTGTTTGGCAAAACAGGAACAAGTTGGTTTAATTAAATGTTGCAGCTGGGAGAGCCTGGACAGAATGCGTCTACTCAAAATATACAAAGTTTTGGCCATCAATTTATACAGTTGATGAGGTACAATAAAATGTTCTTGTTACTCGATATTCGTGGGCATGGGTCGCATGGGACATTCATTGATATCGTATTCACCCAACCCAACAATATTACGGTCAGCTAAGGGTTAATGCAAGCACTATTCATTTATATTTGGCATTTTAAACATACAAATGATAGTACTCTCATATTGAAGAAACATATTGAAACTGGGGTGTAAATATATTCTATTATTTAAATAATTAGTAACAGAATTCATACTTTTATGACACTATATTTTTAAATGCCTGCAAATAAACCTGTATGTTGAAGGTAGCTGTATACACCAATCTTCTTTAATCAAAAATCAAATGACCTCTGCTGAGCACAAGTCAAAGAGATTTCACTTTCTTCACCTTCAAATCACCAAGGGCAATCTCAGGTATCTGAGGTTATGCAGCCTGATATAAGTGTCTGAACCCTCAAGCCTTGCAGTCAATCATATCGTATCTTTTTTGAATTTCTTGGAGGGAATGTTAACTATTGGTTGACCCTAATCTAACCTCACTCTTGTATTCTTCAGACCAGATATGTATCTGCTGCAGAGCACATGTTCTAAATGTAATCCCCTTTATTTTCTTTCTAAGGTTTTATTCTAGCTTAATTATTAACATTCAAAACCGCTGCTTTATTTGTGTTGCTTTACTGTCGTTTTAACCAGTTAATATGCTTGTACTGTAGTAATCTCTAAATGTATGTTGAAAGGTGGTTTATTAGTAGGTGCAGGTAGGTACCTACAATTAGTAATAACACCACATAAATAAGGTCCAGTCAAGTCTCAATAAATTAATCTTTGCTCAACCCTTAGTAGCTTGGCTGATGAGCAGTCAGGCTTAACTCAGGAGACAGGTGTGTAAATCATGTAATATTACGAAAACAGTAAATAAGTAAGACACAAAACACAAAAAAATCCAACAACAATTTATAAAAATACAGAATATTTTTATCTTTAAAATTACATCACAATGACAAAAAGCCAATGTAGGGAACCAGAGATATGATTTTTTTGAATTTTAATTTAATACAATTTTGCTTTCTAACACCTAAAAGTGAAAAGTGCTAACTGCGGCTATCTGGATTTTTACCTACTGACTTAATCACTTTTTTGGATCTTTTTCTCTCATCATCGGGCTGTCGTCTTCTTTCAGTTCGATGATGGCGGCCTACTGCAGCGTGATGCCTTGGTTAGTCCTGGAGGTCTTTGTCTTCATCATCGACAATGAAGAGTTCCTAAGCTTTCAGCGGGGCAACCCTGCAAGTGAGGCGAGTCGCGGTTTGACGTCACTGGCTTGACTCTTGTCTTCAAGGTCAGTGGACTTGTGTAGATTGTTTGCAAAAAGTTGCCCAAAAGTTACCAAACTTCCAGAACTTCTTCTGGAAGGTCTCCTGAGGGTCTTTGAAGGTCAACAACACCAGCCAAGGGTCTAAAAACTCTGAGTTGCCTCTTGGGGGTGTTGGACTACAATTCCCGCAATACACTTGGTCATATCAAGTAAAGTCCAGCTGAAGCTGGTCAGCTGAGTTTGTCCTTGTTGAAGTTGATGCAGGTGACTTCTTTCAGCACTTTTCTTCCTGTTGCTGATCAGGGAGTCCACTCCTTAATCTTGAAAGCCAGGCAAAGCCCTCTTTTGGGAAGCTTGGAGTGTGCAGCAGGTGCAGTCCTTGTGAGTGCAGTTCTCTCTTAATGCACACCAACAGTTCAGCAGGGAAGTCCTTCTTCTTCTGATGTTTTCAAGTAGGATCTGGGGTGCTGTGCAGCTCTCATATACTTATTCCAGATTGTGGGCTAGCAAGAGGGGCGTGCCCTCAACCAATGGGATTCAAGTTTACCCTCTGTGACAACCTCTTCTTTAGAAGGCTGGCATATTTTTGTCCCAGAATGCACATCTCAGTCCAAATCAAAATGGAGAAAATCTCCCCTGGTAGTTCAGGTCTGGCTAACCTAACCCACCAATGTGACTAAGTTTTCCTTACATTCTCCTTCCAGCTCCTCTCTTAATTGAATTAGAGAGGGCTCCCAACTGGCTGGGGGTGCAGAACGTGGGGGTGGGCATGGTTCCTGTACTATCTGAGTTTCTCCCTTTGGAGACCAGTTTGGCTACCCAGCTCCCTTCCTGTCCTGGCATCTGCAGGCAGCAGATGTCTTACCACCAGATGCTCTCTCTGTTTCAGCCCAGGTCACTTCGCTCCAAATTTGGAGCAGCTTGGCTCAGCCTGTCAAAGTAGGCCAATCTGAAGATGCTGTTACAGGGCTGCTTTTGATAAGATCTAAAACTACTTCCCTGCAATAGTTATAATAAATCTAGCCTTGAAAATGTTTGGGATTTATTGTAACTATTATTTTGATACTTTAATTATTGGTCTAGTGCACTCCTGTCAAAAGTTAGAATTTAATAAATTTGAATAAAGCCTTCCCATGTTAGCCTAAGCAGCTAGCAACACTACAATGGGGAAAAATGAAACTGGTAGTTATTCCCTCACCAGGGCATAGCAAACATATTTTATAATGTCTCTTCTTTTAATTACAATGCGCCCTACCCTTGGGGCACATAGGCAGACGTTATAGCTGACTTATATGCAAAAATAAAGGTAGTTTAGACTTTGGAAGTACTTTTTATTCCAAAGTCAAATTTAGACAGTTTTATTTTAAAAGCAGCCTGCAAAGCAGGGATAGTTCTAAAATGACAGCAGACCTCCCAGAAGTCCACTGTGATCTCTAAAACCCCATGACCTACCATATTCTAGGGACTTAAAAGCAGGTTGTCAGAACCATTTGCAATTACACCTAATTACCATATACCTTTTAAACAGAGCACTGCCCTTGGGCCTGGTTAGCAGAGCCCAGGGCACAATCAGAGTCAGTAACCAACAGTTTCAGTCAAAAAATGGTGGTGATCAGGGCAAAAAGGATGACTTTCTCACACTGTATAAACAAGCTCCCGAGACTCCCGCAAAATCGAGCAAAGACCTCGCAGCAGGGTCACTCAGTAAATTTCCATGCAATGCTCATGATAATCCCATGGGATTGTATTAGGCCCAGCATCAAGCTTATATATACATATTACCTACTGGCAGTTGCCAGTAGGTAGTTATAGTTAGGGCGTAGTTTCCATGAAAGAAGCATTTTTTGTTTTGCTAATAACTTTAGAGCTGTTTGAAGAATCTTCAGGAATTTTTCAAAATTAGTTTGCCACTCACTTCATCTGCAGTCTGGAAAGTTTTGGGGTGATTTGTCAAGCAGGGGCCAGGAAAAAGGGGGGGTCCCAAAATGCATTTTACCCATGCAAATTCACATAGGGATTTTAGTTACAACTACAGCATGAACCGCTGGCCAGAACTACACTGAATTTGACAGAGAGCCAGGTCTTGGTCCAGATAGAGTGCTTTTGTAATTTGGTATAAATCTATTCATGAGTTTTGGGGTTATTAAAGAAAAATTATTTATGGATCTCTAGGGACAAATTCACTGAAGAAAAAACAAAGGTTATAGGGACGTTATAGTTAGGAAATAGCATTAAAAAAACATAGACATTTACTGGAAAGACCATAGGTTACAGGGATGTTGAAGATAGTAAATAGAATTGAAAAAACCTTAGAAATTCCCTAAAAAACCAAAGGTAACAGGGAGTTATAGTTAGGTTCAGATTTAAACACACAAAAAACCATAGAAATTGAATAGTTATAGTTAGAGTTATCTTAGCAGCATGCAAATAAAATATAAATAAAGTAAATATATATTCCAAACTACACAATTAAAAGGCAAATACATAATTAAGATTTAGCAATTAATTGTTAAATATGTATTACTTAATTAACTTCCCACACTATATCCCTACAAACAAAACAACCTTCTACAACACTAGAAATTACAATTAAATCAAACAATTCAAAATCACTTAAAATTACAATTATATTTGAAAAAAATAATAACATGTATGTAAACAACTGTAACATATAAAAATAGTATATCAACTGACACACATTAAAATACTTAAAAACAATATTTTTAACAAGATTACTAAAAAACAATATTAAAAACAATGATATGCTTTAAAACAATATTACTTAGATCAATAAATTATATTCTGGTCTTCGATATTAGTGCATCATGAAATTAGGTTATCACAATATTTAATTTCCGATATTTATCTCTCCCGATATTTTAAACTCAATATTTTGTCTAAACACTATTGGAGAGTTTGGGGTATGGCAATCTTTAGGGGTATGGAGTGTTAAGTAACTAGGTGAAATTGGGGTGGTCTTTGTAATGGGTCAGGGCTTTCAATGGCGGAATGTGATAGAACGGGTCAGGGATTTAAATGGGGGACCTTACTCACTTCCCACAAACAAACACCACAATCATATTATTCAACCAAGTACATATTTAAACTAGCCAGTCACTGATATGCAATGTCTTTAAATCTCACACATAATATGAATGGAGTTATGGCTTTCAATGGAAGCAGATGGAAGAATCAGGGAAAATGTCCCAGATCAACTGGTATCAGTGGAAACATTAGCAGATACAAGATGTCTTTATAAAGCAGACATGGCAGATCACATACCATCCAGGATGTCCAGCACTAGTAAGAGTTAGCTGATGCACTGGACAGCATGCAACAATGTTGTCTGTCCTTCAGAGAGGTTCTTTAGAACTCTCAGTGCCTCCTCTGACACCAGTATGGGGGAGAGGTGCCTGGGTGAAAGAGACACAGGTCTGTTTATGTGCTGGATGCTGCCTTTTTACTGTAGGGACAGGAAGGAGGGTAGTGCTGGTGGTAGTAGTGTTGACGGCCATAGGAACAGACATTTCAGTCTATGTTTTGGCCACCACCTTTAGGGGATGGCCTGAGCTGGAGGACTCAGATTCAGATGTGCTGGTGGCATGCTGGCCAGCACCATCACCCTTATTGCCACTTGGTCCCTCAGTGTCAGTGTCTCTACTTTCTGACTCTCAGTTGCCATCCTACTGGTCCCCAAAAGTGTGGCCAGCAAATGCCTAGTTTGCTCTGGAAGCTGATAGCAATCATATGCACGCATCAGTTACATACTACAGAGGTCAATGACAAAATTCACACACATCAAAGAGGTACAACATTTAGGCATTTAGCATTCTAATCTCAATAAAGGCCATTGTTGGAAAGTGCCTGTTTTAGTGTCATCACCCCCATTTCTTGGACTGCTGCTGCTGGTTTTGTACTCTGTGTCCTGGAATATAGCTAACCAGGCCCCAGTGCGTGTCCTCTGACCCCTAAAGCATGTTGTAATTGGCTTACATGAAATTGGCCTATTTATATTTCCCATAAGGACATAGTATAATGTGTCACTAAATACACTCATGGCATGGAAAGATAAAGGTCATCAATGGACTACACCTCTAGTTTGACGAGTCAAACATGACTCCAGGCCTACCACTGTTGCAGTTTTTAAACTGCAGCTCAGCCTGTCAAAGTGGTCCTTTTAAAAAGGAAAAATTTCCTTTTTAAATATTATTAAGTGACCCCATGTCACCCCTATGTAGTCCTTTGTAAGCCACAAGGCAGAGTGCATGGTATATTTTTACAGTGACTATCACCCAAAAGCTATTTTCATTGTAGCAAGGATGGCTGTCCGGAGATAAACACTGGAAAACAATATTAAATATTAATTATGTTATCTCAGACTATGGACCAGCTAGAAAAATGAATACAAACTATTTCTAATGTTAATTAAAAGGCCAACTTAGGGCTGATTTAGATCTTGCTTGATGGGTTACTCTGTCACAACGTTGACGAATACCCCGTCCGTTGAAGTATAAATCCATAGGACATAATGGGGTTTATATTTTGGCTGACGGGATATTCTACATTGTTGTGATTGAATAAGCTGTCTGCATGATTTAAACTAGACCCTTAATGTTAAAGTTGGAATTTTGATGACTTTTTTTGTCAAACTTCTTTTTTATTGATATTTTGCGGTATGTCACAGTATGTTGCAGCATGTTGCTCATCGCAGTGAGCTTCTACAGTAAAGTATTAGTTAAAGATCTGCGCTGCGGTAGAATACAAGATATATGTCCTAGCCAACATCTCGTATGGTAATGTAAAAAAAGAAGTACAGTTTCTAACAGTGATGAGGCCTGGATCGGATCACATTGCCTAAGAATTTCAAAGTTCACTAGCTCGATCCGTCTTTCTTTTGCGACGGTGTGCATTTACGTCCTCCCAACGGGAAGGAGCAAATATGAAAAGTTAAATTCCCCTAACGAAAACCCAGAACAAATGATAAATTAAGTCCCTCCCCTCCCCCCCTCCCACAGAACGATGGTGGCGGCCTGGGGTTCCTATCGCGCTCAGAGCTGGGTAGTCATGGGTGGATTAAAATTGGAAGAGATGCATGTCTCTAATAGACGGAGGGCAGACAGCCAGGGGTAAACCTCATGAGAGAAATGTAACCAACGGTCCCCATTTATACTCAAAATTTTGGTAGTCGTCTCCGAAGATGTCAGACAGTCTTTCGAGGCTGAGCAATCTCCAGAGACGAGAATGCCAAAGGGAGACCGCTGGGGCCTCTCGCTTCTTCCAGGCCGTCGCTATAGCCACTTTGGCTGCTCCTATACACATCCACATAATGGCTTTGTCAGCCCTAGTTTGGTGCTCGAGGGTTGGATCTCTGATACCCAAAAGGCACTCTGCCATAGTGGTCGGGATGGGGTAGCCTAGCATGTCTTTGATATGCGCTAAAATTTCTTCCCAAAATTGGCGTATAGTAGGACAGTCCCACCATATGTGTCGGAAATCGCCTAAAAAACCACATCCCCTCCAGCATCTGTCAGAGGTGGTTGGGAAGATCTTCTTAAGCTTAGAGGGGTATAGATACCAGTCCATCATGGTTTTAAGATGGGCTTCACGTAGGTCTATGGAGTGGTTACATTTCTTAATATCGGACCACAGCTCCGTCCACTCCTTGTCCGATATGTCTAGTTGAAGTACGTCCTCCCACATGGTCATATATCGTGGCCGGGGGGAGTGTGCGGTGGTAAGCAAGTAGTTGTATAGGAATGATATCACCCCTTTCATAGAATCAGCATTTAGGACAAAGGTCTCAAATTTTGTAAGGGGACGCGTGGCGGCCTCACGTATGTGTGGGGTAAGGGCCCAATGCCTCAGCTGGAGGTAGTGGAAGTGTTCAGTGTTCTCTAGGCTGTAATCTCGTCTACAGTTGTCAAAAGTGAGGGGGTCAGTATTATGGAAGAGGTGTGTCAGTGCTAGGCATCCCCCTTCCTTCCAGGCATCGAAGGGGCCTTCGCATAGAGCTGGAGGGAAAGCTGGATTAAAGTGGAGGGGCGTGTAGGGTGAGGGGAATGAGGTCCATTGCTCGTTTCCCAAAACAGAGTCCCATACTTTCAAAGTGGTGCGAGTTGGAGTGCTAATGTAGGTGTTCTGGGGTCTGTCTCTCTTGGGGCGCCAAAGGGATCCCATAGGGTTCGACCCGCCACAGAGCGATCCATGTGGAGCCAGTGTTTCTCCGACTCTCATTTGGACCATTCCGTCATCACCCACAGTTGGGCAGCTTTGTAGTAAAGGCCAATGACTGGTAGACCCACTCCGCGCGTGGCCGACGTAAGATTGAAAAGGAGAAACGCGCTCTTCCACCCTGCCAGATGTATTGCAAAGTCATGGACTTGACTTTAGGGATGAAATCTCTCTCTAGTCCTATTGGTAAGGCCTGAAATAAGTATAGGAGCTTGGGGAGGAGTGTCATTTTAATGGAGTGTATGCTGCCCAGCCATGATATGAAGAGAGGTTTCCACCTCGCAAGATCGGTTTGAATGCGGTTGAGGGCGGGCGGAAAATTAGCTCGAAAGAGTCCCTCTACGCGAGGTGTCAATTGGATCCCCAAGTACTGGAGTGAGTTAGAAGTCCATTGGAGTGGGGTATGTCTCTGCAATTCTTGGGCCTCTGCTTCTGGGAGTGTAAGGTTAAGTATATATGATTTGCCAAGGTTAATCTTGAACCCCGCCACTTCTTCGAATCTCACTAGCTCCAATTGAAGTAGTGGTAGGGACCTGGGCGGATCCATGATAGAAAGGAGCACGTCGTCCGCAAAAAGCGATATTTTATGTTGGACGCCGCTAAAGGGGATGCCTTGGATCTCTGGGGCTGCCCTTATGGACATCGCTAGGGGCTCGATGCTGAGAGAGAATAATAGGGGTGAAAGAGGGCATCCCTGGTGAGTGCCTCTGGTGTAGAAGAAGGGTTCTGAACGTATCCCGTTAACTTGTACTCTGGAGCATGGTTGAGCGTAGTTAGCCCGAATCATAGTAATAAATTTGGCAGCAAACCCGAATTTTGCTAGTGTATGGAAAAGGAATTCTCAATCCACCCTGTCGAAAGCCTTCTTGGCATCTAGTCCAACCAGCACTGCAGGAATGTGTTTTTTGTTGGCTTTCTCAATTAGGTGGACTATCCGCTGAGTGTTGTCATGTGTCTGTTGACCTTTAATAAATCCCGATTGATCAGGGTGGATTAGGTCGGGAATAAGGTCATTGAGTCGAGTCGCCAGGATAGAGGAATAGAGCTTCGTGTCGAGATTCAAAAGGGCGATGGGGCGGTATGAGGCACATAATTGTGGTTCTTTCCCCTGTTTGGGTATAACTGTGATCACCACCTCAGCCATCGACCCGGTGACCTCTCCCTCCTCTGCCATTCTGTTAAAGAGCCTGGTAAGGTGTGGGATTAGGTCCGGGGCAAAGGTTTTGTAAAATTGGGCTGTGTACCCGTCGGGGCCTGGGGCCTTGTGTGGTTTGAGGGCTTTTATTGCAGCGCCTACCTCTTCGGAAGATGTGGGGGCAGTAAGTTTGTCGCTCCATTCTGTCGATACTTGGGGGAATTGTAAAGTCAGGAGGTAGTCATGTTGTTTACTCTTGTCTCGTTGGTCCCTGGTGTAAAGGGTCTTGTAAAAGGAGCCGAAGAGATCAGCTTTGTCCTCGTCTTTGTGCGTCAAGTCACCATTTTCCTTCCGCATCCCTCCTATATACTCCCTTTCCCGCTTTTCCCTGAGTTGCCTGGCGAGATGTTTACCAATCTTGTTACCCTGAGAGTATGATAGTTGGCGAAGTTTAAGGAGAGTAAATTCGGCCCTATTATTGTAGATGGCTCTAAGTTTGCCCCGCAGGGCAGTGAGGTTTCGAAGAGTGTCTCTAGTGGGATTAGTTTTGTGAGAGGATTCGGCGGTAGTCAGCTCCACTTCTAGAGCCTCTCTCTCCTTGGTCCGCTGTTTGTTCAGGGTAGAAGTAAGGGCGATGCATTTCCCTCGAAAGACTGCTTTAAATGTGTCCCAATTGGTGTATGCCTCAGGGTTATTTAGGTCAAAGAATTCTGTAATAGTTTCTCTCAATGATGTGCAGAGCACCCTGTCTCTTGTGAGGGCCGCCGGAAAGTACCACTTAGGGGTTGTAGAAGCAATATTGCTCCATGTTAAGTGGATCGCTACGAGGCTGTGGTCCGATATGGAAAGGGGAAATATCTTGGCTGTCTGGAGGGCTCCCATTAAGTTTTGGCTGATAAAAATGTAATCAAGCCTAGAGTATGTGCGGTGTACGTGTGAGTAGAAAGTAAAGTCTCGTGTCTGGGGGTGGAGAACGCGCCAGGCATCTTGAAGGCCTAGGTCATGTAGCTTCTGCTTAGTGTCTGTGGAAAAGGAGCCTGTGTCTGCTCGGTGTGGGTGGGTGCTATCGAGGTCCGGTTGCCAGGTAAGATTGAAATCGCCCAGCAAGAGTGTTGGTCCCTCCGCAAAGTCCTGGATTTTCCCCACTAATGTGTTTAGGAAGGCTGTCTGCCCCGTATTGGGGGCATATGTTACCACGAAGGTGCAGAGTTTGCCTTTTAGCGAGCCTTTGACCATAACTAGTCGCCCTTCTTTATCGGTCTGGACTTTAAGAGGTTGGAATTTTGTGGAGGTATGAAAGAGGAGCGCCACTCCCCTGTGTTTAGTGAGAGGGGAGGATCTGTATATCAAAGGGTATTGTTTGTGTCGGAAGCGCGTGTCTTCGACTCTAGCAAGGTGCGTCTCCTGAATAGCCACGATGTCGATGTGGTGATCAGTGAGATATTTCCAGAACTTTTGTCGCTTTTGGGAGGAGTTAAGGCCCTTGACGTTCCATGAGCCAATAGTAAATGCCATCAAATTGATGTGACCACTCCCTCTCCCCCTGCCATAGCTATGTGTTGCGTCTCTTTTCTTAGCTAAGGTCTGCGTAAGTGAGGTAGAGCCCATGCGTATTTGTTGTTTGAGAGTAAATCGGAGCCCGCTGAACCACCATAGAATGACATTAAAAAGCCGCCACCATCCAGTAATCCCACCCCCCTCCCCCAAACAGAAATAACCTAAAACTAACATTACCAACATCAACGTTTGTGGATTCGCTGACAGGCTCCCAGTTGAGGGTTGGGGAGCCCCCATGGGGATGATGGGGGAACGGTACGACTGGGGTCCCGTCCGCGCCCCTCCCAAACTTCTCTTGGAGCTATGTTTACTAATGGCTGTGCGAACAGTTTGTAAAGCCAGTTCTGGAGATCTGCTCTCATGGGTATGCTGATAGCGCCTCCGCCGTGTATCTCAGTGATTAAGGCCGTCAGATCCGCCGGCAGGTAGGTTGGAGTCTCACGGAGGCTCAATTAGAGTCTGTGTAGTTCTGAGATCACAACTTCCCCAATAGCTCCTCTCAGTGAGGGTCTCGCTGTGGGGTCGTGGCTCTGCAGGAGTAGGTGGAGCCTTGGCACAGAGTTCCATGGGCGTCGGTTGACAGAGGTGCAGGTTCGCCTAATGTTTACCCGTTGGCAAGTCCCTCTTTCAAGACCGAGAGTCTCTGCTATGACCAGATATCTAGTACCTGAGGTGCCGCTGTAGTCATTTTCTAGGAGCATGTGTGTAGTTTAGATGGGTGCAGCGCTTGAGTAGGGAGATTCGTCTCCACTTGGTATAGGTGGTGCAATGGGTGGCTTGCGTAGGCTTCAGTTAGTAGAGGTTCAGGAACGCCCCTTGTTTGCCCAAGTGTCAGTCTCTTTCTTCAAGACAGAGAATCTCGTTTATGAGCAAGTATCAGTTATGTGGATTGCTGCAGTAGGCATTGCCCAGAAGTAAGTGTGTGGTATGGGTAGGTACCACGCTGGATTGAGAAAGCTCGGCTCAATTGGGCGTATTTAGCTGCATGGGTGGCAGGTGTGGGGGTCATTTATCCATGCTTTATTTGTGACCTCACTTCTAGGTTGTGGCCCATTGTGAGTGAGGAGAGTCATTTCTCCGGGGTTCGCTTGATTTGCTTTGTGATGATGCAGATTCGTCCATGGTGAGTCCCAGAAGTTCGAGGCCCTCCCTTAAATCAGAAACGTGTTGTTGTTTGTTTTTGTATTCAAAACTTAGTCCGAACGGGAAGGTCCAGCAATATCTAATGTTGTCATCACGTAGTTTGGATGTGATGGGGCGGAATTGTTGTCTTCTGGCCAGGGTAGCAGGTGCTATGTCTTGGAAGATGGTACAGGAATGGCCCTGAAGGGAAACGGAACCAGTCTTCCATGCTGCCACTAAAACTGCTTCCTTCACTTTGTAGGAGTGAAATTTCGCCAGGACGTCTCTTGTGCGCTTCCGTTCTCCCGCCGCCACGCCTCCGACTCGGTGGACCCGATCCAATTTGATCTGGAGTGATTGTGAGCCCAGGACCTCCGAGAACAGGCCCACCAGGAAGGCCTCAAGATCTGGACCCTCTGCCCCCTCTTCAAGATCACAAATTCTTAGATTCTCTCTCCGGGCTCTGTTCTCCAAGTCCTCGGCCTTGAGTTGCGTTTGGCAAAGTTGATCATGGAGGGCCAGTAGGTCCTCCTGAGTTTTGGAGGCACGCGCATCCACTTCCTGGGTTTGTGTTTCTAGGTCCACTACTCTGGTGCCCACCGAGTCTACGTCATGCTGCCAGTGAGGAACTGGGAACCTTTACTTCGAGAGCTACACAATTGACCACAGTCAGCAAAACCCAGGAGGCCCTACCACGGTTGGTAGAAGAAAACGTCCAGTAAGCACTCTCATTGACTAAGCCTTGCCTGATCCTAACATGGCGGCCCCGAAGCGAAGTGCCTAACTGCCACGAGTGAGACCTTCCACTCTGTGGGGCCGCTGCCCTCTTCCACTGGTGAGACATGTTCACGAGCGCTGCCGCCACAATACTGTGACACCAACAAACCACAGCTCACCTCTTCCCCTGACGCTGGACACCCCGCAGCTAGTGGCCTGCTCTTGAATCAAACGGACCTTCTTTGGCCCCGAGGAACGCAGATCGCTCCAGAAACCGGCACTACTAACACACACCACTGAAGGACAAGTGGATTGTCACCAAGGTTTAATTGCGATGCCACCTTGTCGCAGCATAGATCTTTTAATGACCGCGAAGTGAGCTGGCCACCGGTCGGAGGCCAGAGAGGCTTTGAAAGGGGAATCCTCCCACATCGCTAAGACCTGCTAAGAACGGAAGAGAGGCAAATTAGAGTAGAACTGAGAATCCACACGCACGGCCAAACAACGGCGTAGAAATTACACCAGCCGCTACCCAACCGTAGATCGAAGATTTATCAACCTACCCACCGCACTATCATTCAATCACCCGCGGGCTCGGAAGGCCACAGAAGCATCATTGCTGTCCGCGATTCCTGGCGCCTCGACTGTGGGGTTTTGGGGGGCCTGCGTCTATGCCGCCAAAAAAAGTCACAACCCAAAGTGACGACTCAGGTCTCCAGATTTTTCACGCCTGTGGACAAAAGCTCTCCTCAAGACCGGACCGAAAACTCAGACGCCATGGCCCTTACAAAAGAAGATCTAATGGCCTCACTACGAGATTTTAAAACAGAGCTTTGCAAAGAATTTTGATGACTTTTAAGGAAAAGGGGTTTTCAGATTGTTAGCTTCCCCTGTCTGAAGCATCCAGAGGCTAATTTACATTAGCCTCCAACTGTCACCCAGCTTTTGAAAGGGGTCAGTTAGTTGACCTCCTGTATGGCTACAGTAGCCCTTTTTCCATCAAGTGCCCAGCTGAACAGTACCAACTAGTCCTGACCTGCACCCTGCTGGCGTCCTCTTCTGAGGTGAAACTTGACCCCCAAGTGCTGTTCCTGAGGGCCTGGGACCCTTAGCTGTGTATAGCTGGTCCGTCCTACCTCTCCTGAAAACCTGTGACTTATATAATCTTTAGACTTCAAGAGATCCAGAAGACCCAGACAAACCTGTCTAATCTAATCCCCCCAAGGTTAGACATTGCTGGCCTGAAAAAACAGGTTTCCCCTGCTCAGCTCTTATTCACAAGCAGCAAATCAGTTTCAATGGGATCCCCACTAAAAGTTTTCTTATCACTGAGGGCTCAATTATGATGTTGGCTGGAGTTGCCTCCGACCATCACTGTTGCGGTCTCAGGACTGACTGACCTCTGGTCGGCAGTCCCAACACCGCAATTACAATGCGACCGCACATGGTGCTGTCACATGCTCCCATTTCTCTATGGAAACTTGTGCTGCAGCCGTAAACCGGCTGTAGCACAAGCTCCAATAGAAAAATGGGAGATTGTGTTAATCCCTGCACTGCTTGGCAGGCACCTCAAGGTGCCTGCAACACAGTGAAGGGATTAACAGGAGGGTACCATAGGTGCCCCCTCGGCCCCTAACCAGAGGCCGCAAGGAGCCAAACTCACTTTCTGACAGGCATTCCATGTCGGAAAGACAGTCATGGAAAGCCTGTCGGAAACCGAGCATTGTAATCCCAATGGCGAAAATGCTGTTCATTGGGATTACTGTCCGGTCTCCGACTGGTCGATGGGCTCCTTGAGCCCATCAGAATCCAGCCGGAATGCCTGACCGGTTTCAATTCCCGCCCCCCTAAATAGTGATTAAGTGGTCGGAATTGAAACCGCGATGGGTGCCCGGAAAGCCTCCGACCATCATAAGGCCCTAAATGTTTCACTCATTTTCTCTAAGTTAAGCATGTCTGCTCTGTGCCGTAGCTACAAAGAGTAGAGCCCAGGTTTACATTATTGAAACATTTTACTGGACCTAACAGGATAGTACCTTTATTACTTGTGGTGGATATCAATCTACCCCTGCTAATAAACCACTTTCTCACAGGCATTCAATGGGACATCATAATGGGCCTGATTTTGACTTTGTCAGATTGGTTGCTCCATCACTAATGTCATGGATATTCTGGCTGCCTTATTTCAAGTGTATTATATTATCTACACTTGTAATAAGGCAGATGGAAGATTTATCAGTTTTGTGAAAGACTACCCATCTGCAAATCTCAAAATCAGATCCTATATCTGTCAATGGACTAATTTTGGGAATAAGAGCTCAACTTGTGACTCCTCCAGGTGGCCCCCAAACTTGGACCCACACCCACCCCAACAAACTATGGTAGGAACCTAGGCCTCATCCTGGATATCAACTTCATCATGAAGTCCCAGGATCAATGACCATTCCTCCTCATGCTTCCACATCATCCACATGGTACATAAAATCTTCAAGTGGCTCCCAACGGACACCAGACATACCATCACGAAGGCCCTAAACACAAGCAGATTAGACTATGGTAATACACTTTACACCGCCATCCCAATCCCACCTTTATAACAGACTTCAAACCATCTTAAACATTGCCATCAAACTTGCCCTCAACCTAATATGCCGAACCCACACCACACCACTCCTCAGAGAGCTCTACTGGCTCCCCATCCAGAAGTGCTGCCAGTTCAAACTTCAGACACACACATTCAAGTCTCTGCACAACACCGCAAATACACCCTGCATCCACTGAAGATGAACAGGAGGTCGATCATCCTTCTTCCCATTCACCAAATCCTAGAATGACCTCTTCAACACATTAGGGCCTACTCCTCACTTCTTCAATTCCGCAAGATGCTGAATACCTGGCTTTTCAATTAGTCTTCTTGCAGGATCATCGAGATTGCCTGTACTCAGGCCCAGACTCAACACATAACTACTCTCACCTATTCGGTGCTTGGACACCCTCACGAGTGACAAGCAGAGCTCTACAAATCCACATTACATTACAATTTCAAATAAAGCTAAAATTGTAATCCAATATCAAACAGTGTGTCACATCTACACAGCTTGCTGTAAGGGACACTGTCACAAATGTGACATACATTTTGACCAACGCATTACAAATTATATAGGATTTAATGCACTAGGAAAATGATGCACGTGTTTTCCATATTTTTAAGGACTACCTAATCTGCCAAATACAAATCTGACACATGTTGGTATATTTCTTTCTGTGAAACATTGTTGACGCCATGTTTCTCATATGGTGTATACTTGTAGCCCATGTCCAGAATTCACATTTGTACATTCCTGCTATCACACTTACACAAATATATTTACCTAAGCTAAAAGGTTCTGTGTATGTGTGTAAGTGTGTGTTTGGATGCACGCACGCACAAAGGCCAAGCCTTTCTTTTGAACAACAGTGTCCTCATTAATTTGCCCAGAATCTGGTTAGCTAAGACAAAATACAGCTTGACATAATGGCCAAGGGATACTATCAATGTCACAAAATGTTATTGAAAGCATAGTTTCGGCTAGATATCATGATTAAAATTTGCGGGACCTGGCCTTTTTTTGCAGGGTCTCCCCCAGATGTGTGCCTTCTGTTACTGAACCAGTTTTCATTGGCATTAGGACTCTGTGCCATTTACTATTGCTAACCTGAGCTAAAGTCATTGTGCTCTCTCCTTCAAACATGGTAACATTGGCTTACACCTAATTGCCACATTTAATTTACTTATAATTCCTAGTAATTGATACTACATGTACTTAGGGCCTGTAAATATAATGCTATTAGTGGGCCTGTAGTAATCATTGTACCACCCACTGAAGCAGCCTTTTAAAATTTGTCTCAGGTGTGCCACTGCAGCCTGTAGTGCAGTTTTAAATTGTCATTTTCACCTGGCAAATCAACCATTTAGGAAGGCCTAACCCGTCCTGTTAAATGCATATGTCACCTCCAAAGTAGACTCTCAATGCTCATAAGGCAGGGTGCATTGAATTCAGAAAATAGGACATGTGTGTTTACATTTTACATGTCCTAGCAGTGAAAAACGCCTACAGTCATATTTCACTGATGTAAAGCCTATCTGTCCCATTGACAAACAGTGAGTTACCTTCTTAAATTTAATAAGGGTTAACATTTGATTGGGAGAAGACAGAAATATGCTGTTCACACTCAAATAAATTGTAATTTATAATCCTCTTTAAAGGTGAAGTTGAGTTTGAAGTTACAGCCCCGAAAATGCCCCTTTTAGGAAGTTGCCATTTTCTTGTCCCAAACATTTGTGTCTTTTGTCCGTGTTCTGGGTCACATGACTGTAAATGGCTCTGCTGTTGGGGTTTGTGTATTCCTCCCAGACAGTGAGAGGAAAGGGGTCTAGATGTGGGCAGGAAGGACCATCCTGCTAGGATGGTTGGGGCGGGGCAGTGCGTTGCCCCTCTTACTCTTCAATGGGCTTGCCTATAGCACACCCAAAGGACCCTGACACTAGTCATTTGTCTACCCAGATTTCTTGAAGCCTTGACAGGGAGAGGGGAGGAACTTTCCAAAACTAGATGTGGGGGTAGCATAGGAAATCCCCCCCACTTAATAAGCTGGCACAAGTTATAAATAGACCTCCAGACCCACTCTTCAGTACACTCCTGGACCTGTGGAAATTAAAAAGGATGGACTGCCTTGCCCCCAGAGGACTGCCCAGCTGCTACCAGAGAACTGCCCTTCTGCTCGAGGACTGCTTTGTTCTCTGACAAGGAAGAGTGGGCCTGCACTCTTCATCCCAGGCTAACCTGAGTGACTCTATGAGATACAGTGACACAACAAGCTCCAGGGGTCTACCTGCAACTGCCAATCTGACCTGCTGTTCTGGACCTTCCTTGACTGCAACTGGATATGTCTGAGCCCTACTGGCCTCTGCTGGAGTGCGTCCCTGATCCCCAAGAGATTCCTACCCAAGTTTAGGACCCTTGCCTACTATCTTTTGTTCTCCTCCAGTGAGTAAATGTAAAATCCAGATGTTTTGGGCCCTGCAAACTGGCTTGTTTGAGCCAAGACTCTGCTGCCTGTAACAACTGATAATGTGAAGCTCCGGTGAACCCGACTCTTCATGCTATATCGACCGGTGGCAATGACCAGCAGCGCGAGAGCTGCACTTCGCTCTACAGCAATGACAGTCTGCGGTGACTGCCAACACAAAACTCCAGCAAAAACTGTCCCCGATGCCCAACCAGTTCTTCAGACTACAGCAACAACAGCCCACACTGCCTGGCCTGCTCGACGTCCATCCGCAATGCTCTCCCTGCTCTTTGTGGTCTCGTTCATTGTGAACAGAAATCCTCACCCCAGACTTCGAGAAGGTAACGTTTTCAGTGTAACTAACCTGGTTCCTGTATCCGGCTCATGCTCAATCGTGGTCGGCCTCAACTTGTGAGTTTCCCCTGGTCTATTATGACCAGATGACCGTGAGTGAGGCCTTGTGCATTAAGGTGATATCTTTACTTAAAAACGTAAAATTTCATAAATCTGGTTCTACTGATTGTTTTTTTTTTGTCATTTTGGTCTCCTTATATTTACTCAAGTTTGCTCTATTTTTCTAAATTTTTGGGGATTTTTCTTGTGTTGTGTTTTCACTTTATTACTGTTTGTGTGCTGCATAAAGACTTTACACATTGCCTCTATCTTAAGCCTGACTGATTATGTGCTAAGCTACCAGAGGGTTAGCACAGGGTAATTTAGTGAGTTTTACGGTTCACAGATTGTGGTTGTTGTCTGAGTAGGGCTTCCACCCCCTAAATCAATAAGCTGATTTCTTAATATATAGATGAGTGTGTCCAAATTTGTTTTACGTGGACCATAGGAGTGTGAGTCTTATGAACCATCTGATGGAAGAGCAGGTTGCAAGTTCTGAAGAGTAAAAACAAGACCTCTAGTGCAAAATTGAACACATCCAAAGCATGTTAGATATTTGTTGCAAGCAGATATTAGAAACAGTTCAATACTAGTCCGTTTAAAAAAATCTCCATTTGGTAGGAACATGTAGAAGAATGCAGAAATATTGTAGCTTTTCTCTATCTAAGGAGTACAAAAAATAAACATATTCTCTCTGCTTGTTATTGTAAGCTATTAAAATAGAGCAGAAGAAAGAAAAGAAATGTTCCATTTGTTGCTTTAAACAGCTGCTTTAATTATGATCCATGACTGACCTGCCATTTAATTCGGCGGCTGGTTCTGGCAGCAGGCATTCTGGCATCAGAATTCAACTGTAATAACCTTATAATAGTCGAGTTCTGACATTTTTTCTTTATAATCGGCAACTTGGTGCATCACAAGTCGTGAATTATAAAGAAATTAGTGACTGGCTGTGTTGCACCCGGCCCTTATTGCAGGGTTTTTGTTTTCCTCCTCCTGTTTCTTCTGACCTGTTTTTGTTAGTATTAGGACTCTGGACACTTTACCACTGATAACCGGCGCTAAAGTGCATATGCTCTCTCTGTAAATTGTATTTGTGATTGGTTCATCCATGATTTGCATATTTGATTTGCTAGTAAGTCCCTAGTGAAGTGCACCAGGTGTGTCCAAGGCCTGTAAATCAAATGCCTTTAGTGGGCCTGCAGCACTGATTGTGCCACACATATGAGTATCCCAGCAAACATGTCTCAGACCTGCCACTGCACTGTTTGTGAGTGCAGTTTTAAACTGCCATTTCGACCTGGCAAGTACACCCGCTTGCCAGGCCCAAACCTGCCCTTTTACTAAATTTAAGACACCCCTAAAGTAGGCCCAAGGCATCCTCATGGACAGGGTGCAGTGTATTTAAAAGGTAGAACATGTGCTGGTACGTTTTACATGTCCGAATAGTGAAATACTGCTAATTTCATTCTTCACTATTGCAAGGACTATCTCTCCCATAGAGTAAGATGGGGATTGCCTTAAAATTATCTTTTAAGTGTAATTTTCCATCGGGAGCTGATACAGATTTGGAGATTGGGGTCTCTGAGCTCACAAGTTAAACATACATCTTTTGGTAAAGCTATTTTTTAAATTGCGTGTTAGAAAATGCCACTTTTAGAAATTGTCAATACTGACTTTGAAACTACAAACTTTCATTTTTTCTCATGGTCACTATATTTAATAACAGTGATCACCTTGTAATTTCTTCTTCTTTTCTCTTTATAACAATTTTAGGAAAATACTCATTTGTACATAACACATTGAAATACACATAATATACAATGTAAACATCTCATTACTTTTCAGTGCAATACAATGTCACCCACCCCGCAGAAAAAAAATACAATTACAAAGACGTCATTACAAGCCAACATAAAACACAAATCAAATTGTTCTGAATTTAAATGCCCAAGAGGAAATGTTCTTTTTACTACCAATACTTCTATCAAATAACTTCCTTAGAAATGGGCTTGCTCAACCCTGTAGAGCCAAGCTGATCAGGAACAAACTACCTCAAAAATACTAGTTGTTGGTGAACTCTGTAAGTCGTGCACGACCCTCTGCTGCGCGTGTCCCATCCTGTTGCACCTTAAGTGGTGATAAGTCATTATCTGAGTAAAAAAGGATGTTGTGCGGACTCTTCCTCTGCCCCGGGAGGTGTTCCTTGGGTGGAGCATGGGTGTTCCCACGTTTCCACCCATTGATTTTAGTGCATTCCCATATTTACCATTAGTGGTAGATCTCGGAATGCGCCACAAAGCTATGCCTCCCCAGATGAGGCACAACGAGGATAAATATCTTTCTTTCTCCTTGTTTTTTCCTCTCTCTATGTGTGCTGCATTCTGAAGCACAAAGAGAAAGAGAAAAATGCCTCTCAGGATTATTTGTGTGGAGGAAGGTGTCCCTTCCTGCAAACAAAAAATCCTGCCAATGCAGGCACATTTGCATCATAACGCAAGGGTGCTTGCATTGGCACTAGGTAGCCAAAAGTGTGCCAGCACTAGGAAAGGACAGGAATGCACCTAAAATTTTAAATACGGTGCATTGCTGTCCTTTCCCATTTCACGCAATGTAGAAAGGTGTCTTGCTGCATTGCTCTGCTTGACAAAATTATAAATATGGGCCTTAGTGTTAAATTATTTCAACCGAGTTCTTTAGGGCTGAAATTTCAAAACTTGGTAGTGAAATCGCATGCATAATTTTGTGCTAATTTTGTTCCAATATGAAGGCCTGTTGATTATTTATATTATCGCATGTGATTGAAGCTCTCATTATTGGAGATACTGTTGTTTTTAATGTCTATTAATTATTTCTCATTTCCAGATAGATTGCATGTTACTTAAAATAGTACTATTCAAATTGAATGGACAGAAATTTACCGAATATAGATACTGAATATTCATGTAAACTCATGCAGAAAACTTCACGTATTTTGCTGAATATGGTTTACATCCCTAATGAAACGTACAATTTGTGGGGAATCAGTCTCTTTTCTCTTTCCCTTGGTTGCAGGTAGTTAAAAAATAAGTGAGATTTTAAGCATTTGAGAAATAATTGCATGGTAGTTTCTTCTCTTTGCTTCACAGGTTTTCAATCTGTATGAAGTGTCTGCATGGCATGTATACTCACTCTTTAGTATTATTTATCTTTGAATATCATGCTGCTAATTTCTAATTTGTCTATGTATGCCAGCATTCTTTTTCTTTTCATTTTTTCCCCTTTATATTAACCCTCTCACCTAGCTGGTCACAGGATGACTCGCTCAGATTTGTTGAATTTTTCAACAGTTATGCAATCTGGCTATATTGAGCAATTAGAAGGAAATTAAATGAAAAGAAATTTGTAGAGCGCGCTTAACCCACAGATATCAAGGCGCTGCATCTAAGGAATTCCAAAGCCCTCTCCAGGGTCCCCAAAAAGAGAGAGCTAGACGAAAAAGCTCTAAGCAACAAACAATAAGAAGAAAAATAAAGAGGAAGCAACAACTGATGGAACATTGTGACAGAACCGACCTAGGATGTGTAAAGCCAGGTTTTTAATGTTTTCGAAAGCAAACAGTCTCAGCTATATATTTGGAAAGGGTGTTCCATAATTTAGCAACTGCCACAGAGAAGGAGCGAGTGCCCCATCTTGCTTTTTGAAATGTAGGAATCTCCACTTTTTTGCCAGAGCTTGACCTCAGAAACCTAGACACTCAGGGGCAGATTTACAAGAAACTGACGAATCTGTAGAGATGCGTCAGTTTCCCTCCGCCAGCCAGCGATACCCTTGTGCCACCATGGATGTGCCGTATTTACAATACGAAGCACCATGGCGCAAGGATTGACGGATGTGTCAGAAATTATGATGCATCTGTTGGCCCAAAAGTCACGCATTGCTGGAGTCGTGTCACAAGCACGACGCAACTCCAGCAATGTATGTTGAGGCCTTACGTCTGCTTGAAGGTTTTGACGCAGTGGCATTCTAGAAGTGGTGCTGTGAAATCTTGTAGATGAGGCTTTCCTGCATAAGAACGCCCACCCTGCATGTATTATACCTGATGCAGGTATAATGTGATGCAGGGCTTTACAATGTGACGCATCTCCCTAGATGCGTCACGTTGTAAATTGGCCACACTGTTTATGACGCCGCTGCATCGCAAAAGTGATGCAATGGCGGCGCCAAAGTGTTGCAAGGGGCTTGTAAATCTGCCCCACATTACCAGTGAAAAGCAGACCTGATTGCAAGTACTCCTTTATCATCTTGCGCGTGCACTATACAGAGAGCCTTAAAAATGACATGGTTCCTAACTGGAAGCCAGGGCAGATTCCGCAGGCCTTCTTTCACAGAGAGGTGTTTCGGGATGTTGAAAATGAGTCCTGCCACTGCATTCTGCACCATCTGGAGTTTGTTTAATGAGTAGTTGTTAATATTCAGATACATGGCATCACAATAGTCTAATCAGGAGGTGATCAATGTGAGAGCCACTGCTTTGTGAAGTTCCTCAGGAATAAAAAGGAAAGGTTTTGTATTTGTATTGTTTTATGCTCTAATCTTTGTTTTTCTGCTCTCTCTTTGTGTTTCTCTTTCTTCTACCTCTCCAATTATGTTTCTTAGGTTTCTTTTTATAGTGACATTTGGCACAGTAATACTTTGTTTTGTAATTGTTGTGAAAGATTGTTGACCCTGATGAAGCGACTGAAAAATATATAAAAGTTGAAAAACATATGTTGTCCCTTTCTTCCTTTGTAATCATTCAATAAGAGGCCTTTTTTCTTTATTTCAAGATTTTTGCTTATACTCATTGCTAACCAAAGATGAAAAATATCATGGACCTTCAGAAACAGTACCAGTCCTGGTTTGTTTTAAACACGGAATAATATTTTTCATGTTAAGATAAAATTTTAAAGAAGCTATCATCATCCTAATTAATAGGTTATCTCTGGACCTCAAATATTCTCCTTTAATGTTTACGTCAAAATAATGAATGTGTTTTCAAACCGCATCCGATAAAGATCCCATGCAGGAAAGGTACATCATAAAGAAGTACAGGCTGAACCATACCACCAATGAGGCAATAATTTCAATCTGAACTTTTGCTGGACATCAAAATTCAGCCTGCTATTCCATCTATTGGGAAGATTATGGCAGCGTTACATTTTTGTGCTACTGGCTCCTTTGAGTAAACAGTTAGCAACTCCAATGGGATGTCGCAGCCATTTGTTTTCTGCTGTCCTAAACAAGGTCTGGATTGTTAAGCTGAAATACATGCTGATCTCCCTGGATTGGGATTCATACCACATGTGTTTGGTGCCACGGATGGAACCCACTTTGCATCTGTGCCACTTCATGACCAGGAGCAAATGCACCACCTTAGGAAGCATTTTCACTCCAGCAATGCGAAGATGGTTTACATAGCAGATCTCTCCAACAACAAAGTGTTGAAAGATTCCCCGGTTCCACTTACAACTTGCTAGTGCTATGCAACCCATACGCAGCTGTGTGCTACAGCACATGCAGACATTTTACTAAGAAGGAGATCGTTTTTTGGTAAGTATCAAAGATTACATTAAGGTCAATTCTTGTGGGACAGTTGGGACCTTCAAAACATAATTTCACTTACTTTTGCTGAAAATAAGTTAACTTGTATGTTGGATGAGGATTTAAAGATGAGTCAATAACTGCATAGATTCCATTTCCAGACAACAGTCCATGAGTGGATTGGAAATGTTTGGACATAGGGCGGATAAAGTGAATAGTCCAGACTCCCACATTAGGATTACTTTTTGTGTCTCTGGGTGGATGGATACTGTATATTGTCCTGGAAGCAGATGATGCTTGACCATGGGAAGTGGCAGCTAAATGAGACACTGCTGCAAACAATGTTCTGAAGCCATTCAGCATGACCCCCTAATGTACCATGTGGGCACTCAAGAAAAACTCCAGGAGATAATTTTTGGCCCTCTGGGTCTCATTCTGGGTCCTCATGAGATCTTTCTGAGTGATGAGAAGTTCTATAATCTGACCCAGCTGACCTTCCTGCCATGTAGGTGCACCCATAAGGCCCCTACTCTTGGTGTTGATATTAGTGATTTATGCCCTGGGCCTCCATCCCCACAGCAGCTCCTGCCTCAGCCCTTTCCTATCTACCGTGTGACCTTGAGTGGGTAGCCACAGGTGTACTGTGTCCTGGCTGCAGATGTTATGGCTGTGATTGCCCCAGGAGCCTGTACAGAGGTGGCCACAGTTGTTGGGGGTGCGGCCCACTGGGGCTTGTGGGGTCATTAATGTATGTAATGCAAAAAGGAGTCTACTGAATGAAGTAGATCTTGCATCCTCGGGAAGAAGGAGGGACATAGAGCACTGATCACACAAACTCGATGGGCCAGGTTTGTGTTCAAATTCATTCTTATCAACAACTCCCACTGAAGGGTTGCCATCTTCTTTCCTCAGGCAGAGCAGCCAACCCAGTTGAGGATCATGATTGAGGTTTGGCTGCTTCACCTTGAACAGAATAATTATTTTATACAACAACAGTTTGTAGAAAATTACCATCTTTTATGTGATGTACCCCTAGATTTTGCTGGATGTCAAACTCTGTGCACATTACCCCAGCTAACCAGTGGTAAAGTGCCTGTACTCTTGTTTTCAACATGTTGAAATTGACATACCCTCTCAATTGGCATATTTCACATACCAATAGGTCTCTAGTATGCCCAAGTATCCCCAGGGCATTTAAGTTACCTTGCAGCAGGGTCACACCCGATTTTTTGTATTCTTTTGCTGAACCCTAATTTTGCTGGCTAAAGATCTCTGCGCTTTACCTCTGCTAACCAATGTTAAAGTGCTTGTGCTCCTCCTTTCACCATGATGAAATTGACATCCCCTCTTTGGGATATTTAACATACCTAAAAGTTCCTTGTATGTGGTACCAAGTATATCCAGAGCCTGTGCTAAGTGCCCCTAGTGGACTGCAGCACCTATTGTGTCACCTACTACAGTGACAGTGTAAAATATGGCTTCAGGCCTACCATTGCAGCCTTACTAATGCTGTTTAAAAACTGAAAAGCTGAAATTTGACTTTTCATTTTTACAGGTCTAAACCTTCCTTTTAAATATCAGTAAGTCACCCATAAGAAGGCCTTTCTGACCATGAGGCTGAGAGCATGGTATTTAAAAGTAGGACATGTAAGAAAGCTATTTTCACTGTAGCAATGCTGGCTGTTCCATAGAATAACACTGGGAAGCAAAATGATATTTAACAATGTTATCTCTGGCTAAGACACACCTAGAAAATTATTGGACTCTTTGTAATATATATTAAAAGCCCTCTTCACTTGTGAAGTCCAATTTTCAATACACCTTATGGAAAAGGTACTTTTAGAAAGTTACCTTTTCTGTGCCTAAACCTTTGGAGGCTAATTTGCATAGTGTAGTGTGAAGCACTAGAATCACTTCACCTACTTTTACTGAAGTCTAATGGGACGCACATTCAGCCTTTGCCTGCTAGTGGCTCCCTAGCAATGCAGACTAGAAGAGTAGACTATGCTATTATATTGAACAATAATCTCATTGTTCGAAGCAGGTATGCATATGAGGTTTAATAAAAGTCAACCAGCCAATATTATCTGCTGTTCACATTATTCATAAAAGTTGTAGCTGCTATTATGTTTCTCTTTACAATAGTTTCTACACATATTGTGTGCACTGGGGTAGGATTTTAACATTTCAAAATAAATCTTTAAAATTAATTCATTATATGATGTTTTCTTGCGTGTGCCTTTCCAATGTAAATAAAAGGCTTTGTTTATGCTAGTCCTCCCGGTAATGCTTTATATAAATTTATGTTCCCTGAAACGCATTTCACTCAATTACTTCTCACTGGGTTACACGTTGGTTGCAATCCAATTGGCTTTCTGTTTTGTGTTGGCACATGAAGAAAGTCCTAAGTGCCAAGGGGGGGTAGAAGGCCTATTCCTGAGGTGTGCCCTAGAGGGCACAGAAAATGTATCAAAGTTATTCAAAGGCATTTGAGGTTGTTCTTTGACACCTAAGGTTGTACCTGAATTAACATGACTGTGTGTTGTATTTTATGGTGATGCGTGGGTGTATGATAGCTCTTCTCTGGTACAACATAGATGCATTTTTGGAATGTCATATGAGGATTCTACTCAATATATGGTTGATGGCAAAAACAACCTTTTATCTACTTAATTAATATTTTGTTCTTACAGGGGTGGCAGGTGTTTTGGGGTACTAATCATCAAAGCCAAGTGTTATTTTGTGTCACTAACTGACTGTAACACCATTTGGTTCTTGGTCAGGTAAGGTCACAGTCATGTGTGGTGTAAGAGATGGAAATGTGTGCGAGATCACGTAATCTAACCCATGCTTTTTGATTTCTCAAATTCACATCTCCCTCCTCCACTATTTCACACCATACAGCTCCCTATACAAAATGACAACATTAATCAATATTTTACGAAAACAAATCACTTTGTGACAAAGCAAATTTATTTTGAAATTAAACCATTGTAATATGAAGAGGTCGATTGAAGAAAGTCGCCCAACTTAGCACCAATAATGGCTGGTACAAGTCTTCTGCTCCAACGTTCCAATGTCTGTTTCTGTACTCTTCCCTTTTACATTTAGAACATTCTATCCCTGGTGGATGGAATTGTCTAATAGCATTAGAGCTCTTCTGCTTCTGCCCATATCAGCTGTTAAAGACACGGCCGGACTGGGAACAGAAACCAGCCCTGGCAATTCCGCTTGACCGGCCGAGGGGAGGGGGGTGCTACAGAGAAGTGCCGGCCCTGGGTTTGGGGGGTGCTAGTGTCAAGCACAGCTGCTGCTTTTGTTACAGTGGGCCGATGTTGCAGCACTGCTGCAAAATCGGCCCCCAGTAACAAAAACGGCCCCCACGGGTCAAAAACCAGTCCCCACCCTTCCGGCCCAACGGGAAAACGAACGGTGCCCACTACAGCCAATCCGGCCCTGATTAAAGGCCCACACCCTTATTATACAGGCTTAGTGTTTTTTAATGTGTTAAAGAGCGGCGTCCTTATTAAAAAAAAAAAAAAAAGTCCCTTCTCTGTTTGCTTTGTTTTGCTCGCACTGTCCTTCTCAATGCACTATTCTATTTAAAGCCATGTTCAGTTTCACTGCTGTTTCACAAAAACTAAAATACAAGGTCATGACAGACAGTGTTGACCTCACAGGGGAATTGGTTGGCATCTTTCAACAATGAAATCTGAAATGCAAGCACTTGAACAAATCCTCCTGAGCATCACATGCGACTGCTGTGCTTTTCGTCAACAGCAGGTCACCTCAATTAAAGGGTAAATTGACCACAACACATTAGCCAAACGGATTTCTCATTGTTAGAGCAATATTGCAATTATAGTTCGATGATGCCGACTAAAAAGAAAGGGTCATGTGCAGACCCACATGATTTCCATCAAAATGCTGTATGAAATGCTGCTTATTATAGAGATCAGATATTTATTTCTATGCTTAATTTACTACATGACAAGTTATTAATAGCTAACACTTCCAGCCACACCGTGCAATTAATTTAAGGAAGCATTTGATGCAACAAGTCATTTTTAATTTGTTTTAAATGGAAAATGAGCACTGGTTAGTAAAGGGTATTAAAACTCGACCTTTCTAAAGAATTTCATTCATTGGGGTTTTTATACATTTCCTCGTAATGCGTTTATGAAGTTATGTGGAATTGTTCAGAGTGCATTGATGCACAGAAACCAGTGTTTGTGTTATTTTTTATTTCCAAGCTGTGTTTTTTGTTATGACCTGTGAAATGCAACACCATCCACATAAAATGACAGGGGCAGATTTACAAGAAGGTGCCGCAGCGTGGCACCGCAAGCCCTTTGGCAGCACCAAGCTGCAGCATCTTCAGAGCACAGGAATGTGACATATTTACAATGATATGTCGCATTCCTGTGCTCTCCCCTGCGCAGGCGCACAAACAGCTGCCATGCGCCGGCGCAGTCACCCTTGCACCATCGTGCAAGGATGCCTGCGTCATGGGGAGATTGTGCTTGTGCAGGAAGGAGCACCTTCCTGCACAAAAACAATCACTAGAGGTATTTTCCTCTTTCAATGCGTGCTGTAGAATGCAGCACGCATTGAAAGAGGAAACAAACGAGGAAAAATGAAAACATTTCTCCTCATTGCGCCTCGCTACGCCACCCCTAGGGTGGCATACTGATGCATTTCCAGGTGTACGAATCCTCGTAAATCTGGAAATGTGTCTGGTTCTGTGGGTGTTGCGTGGGAACACCCACAGCAACACCCATGGAACGCCCCTTTCACGCAAAGTGCTGCGTGTAAAGGGGCCATATTTACAAGGACAGGAAAAGCCACACAGGGTGGCTTTTCCTGTCCTTGTAAATATGGGGCAGAGAAATGCGCTGCCAGTGGTCACAAAAGTGACGTACTGGCAGCGCAAGAAGCTTGTAAATCTGCTCCTTAGTTTCATCGAAATGTCAGGCCGAGTCAAAAACTCTCTTCGATTATGCGTTACTGCATGCCAACAAAAAGCGCATTTTTGCACATTGACAAATTGGCATAGAAAATTTTAACCTCTGCAAAATGGAGGGCCCAGTGTACCAATTGGTTTGCATGCCAATGGGCAGCTTTCCTTCTCTCGTGCCTATGCAGGGCGTGGCATGCACAGATTCGAAAACATTCCTTAGTCGCACAAAGAGTCATTGGAACCTATATCTGGGACGGCATCAGGAACGATGTGCCTGTTTGTGTGCAAAATTTAAGGGGGCATCTCCGTTTGAGCAGACATGGGCCCGTATCTGTTATTTATACATCTAAATATGTTCTTCAATGGCCTTAATAGGATCTCGTTTTTTGCATTGTGCTGGTGCAGAAGGCATCTGCGTGCAGGGTCAGACTGGCATGTAGTGCTATCAGGCAGTGACAGAAGGGCTGATCTGAAAGATAAGTGTATACGTTTTGGGTATAGAGTTTGGGTTGTTTGTGGGCCTGTTTTAGGATCTGGTGGGCCGGTTTTTACCGCCGACTTCGCTGATACTACAAACATTTGGGCATATTTACAAGCATATTTACAAGCCCCTATTGTCACAACAACGTCACTTTCAGTGACGTTGTGGTGGCGGTAGGGGCTTTGCCTTCTTTACAAGGAAGCGCAAAACCACTTAACTTGTAAATAAGGCACCCTTTCACGTTCTTGTCAGCGTGAAAGGGGACGGCAATGGGTGTTGCAGTGGGCGTTCCACCGCGACACCCATTGATTTTAACTCTCCCCCTATTTACAAGCGTGGCGTAAATAGGAGGCAGTGCCAAAATTAAGTCCAGGTAAAACCTGGTCTTACCCTGGCGCAACGAGGAGAAATGCTTTATTTCTCCTCATTTTTGCTGTTTCAATGTGTGCTGCCTTGTGCAGCAGACATAGAAACAGCAAATTGCCATTGATTGTGTATGTGCAGGAAGGTGACCCTTCCTGCACATAAACAATCCCACCAAAAAATGAGCTTTTGCAACTTCTATGTGTGCTGCATTAAGCAGCACACATAGAAGTTTCAAAACGCCATGAATGATTGTTTATGTGCATGAAAGGAGATCTTCCAGCACATAAACAATAATTTCCCCCAACACAGACACCCTTGCACTATGATGCAAGGGTGCCTGTGTTGGTGCTAGGCAGCTGAACTCAGCGCCAGCGCTAAGGGAAACGCAGGGGTGTGCCGCATTCTTGTGAATACAGCGCATCCCTGCGTTTTTAGAATGGAGAACCGTGGCGTTAGCAATGTTTGCTTAACGCCACGCTTATCCATTCTGTTGTTAATATGCCCCATTGTCTGCAGCATAAGCACAAATGCATGCAGTCGCCCATAAACTTTCAAGATTTTCAGATCTGTACCAGGGTAGAGCACCACTGCTTGTTCCAGCAGGGATGATTCAGCTTTTTTGATATTCTGGGTGAGTACTGTGTGAACATCCACTGTGATTTTAATGCAGAGCCATCTCCTGACAACCTTAAAAGTTTCCTATTCTATCAAAGGAGAGAAGGAGTTGCCTGAAAAAAGGATTCAATGTGCTCCAGCAATGTCTGATGGAAAACTGTATCTTCTAGCATCAAAACTGCCAGTCTCCAAGTGGGGATTGGTGAAGGGGGGATGCCCCAGGCTACATTCATGATAAGAGGTCTATGATCAGATAACACTTGGGGCTGGTAGCATATGGCAGTTATTGTCCTATGGAGGGATGCTTAAGAAGTAAACCAATTCAGTCGTGAGTGTAGTTTATGGACTGGGGAATAAAAGGGAAAATTCTCTGAGCACCAGGTATCTAAGGCACCATGTATCATCTAATGCCAAGTGAGTCAACCATTGGCAAAGCATATATGCATTGAGAAGCACTGGGGATTGCAGAAAATGAGGTGCTGAGCTGAGATGAGGTGCCGAGCAATCAAGATGAGTATCTATGATTGAGATAAAGTCCCCTCTAATGACCCATGGGACAGTCAGCCAATCCACAAGTCTAATTGGTAGCTGAGACCAAAAGACTAATTGATCAGTGTGGGGAATTTACACAACCTCTAAGCTCAATGGGTGGTCATTGAAGGAACCGTTAAATAGTACAAAGCAGCCGTCAGGGTCAATATGTACCTTATCAAATCTGAAGGGGACCCCAGCTCTAATCCATATCAAATCCCTCTAGCATAAGCAGAGGAATCAGTAATCATTACCTGGCCCCTCCAATTAACCATCAGTTGTGCAGCTTCTACAGCTGTCAAGTAAGTTTCTTGTAGCAAAGCAATGTGTGATTGCCAGCGGAGTAGTGATGCGTGTACCGAGTAACGTTTTTTCAGAGAGTTCATACCCCTGACATTCCGTGTAGCCAGGTTTTATGAGTCAGTAAATTAGGAAAATAGTACAGCCACAGTTGGGACCCACATGGTGTGGTTGGGAGAGGATGAGCATGCACCAGAGATAGTAAGGGGTGCCAAGGAAGGCACAAACCACCATAAATGCTCAGACAACAATAGACATCTAATGGAATGTGCAGAGCATCCATAGAACAGAAAACATTCTGGCCATCCAATAACATCAAATGACACAAAACAGGCATACCAACTAAACAAGAGAAAGGGAAGGAGAGAACAAGACAAAATTATTCCTGTCCTCTAGTCATATGTGCCATGGGAACCATGGCTGCGCAAAGCAGGGCCTCTGACACCGCCAAAGCCACAAGATGACTGAAGGGTGCTAGTAGATCAAGTTGTGTATTCAGAGACAATGTACAGTGGACCAGTTGGCCCTGGTGAGTAGCCCCTAGGGTTGGGAGGGACTGTGATACTCCCCACATGAAGTCTCAAAAGGCAGGCCACGAGCAATCTCTCCAGAGGTTGAAATAAGCTGTTTACAGCAGATTGGAGTCATCCCAAGTCAGCAACAGAGTGTGTTTTGAATGTTGACAGTGTAGGAGTGTCAGAACCTAGTTCCTCTGATATGGAACTGTCTCCTGAGATGTTGGAATCCTATGACAGCAAGTGTGGCAATGCTGATATTCTTTGCAAGGAGGCCGCCACTGCAACACCGCTCCACTCGTACCTCTGCTCTGTACAAGCAAGGGTGTGCCGCACAGCAATCTCCAAACTCAGAGCCTCCAGAACATTGTTATTATTTAATCCATCTTGGGAGTGGTGAGGGAGGGAGATGGGGAGTGGCTAATTGCTCTCTTAAGAAAACCTTCTACCCAGTCCCATGCGCCTCTGATTGCATGAAACAGTGGGTATGCTGGCCATCTAAAATGCGCAATTGACAGTAAACATTACAGCATACTACAGCCCTAATTCTTGCAATTTCTTCTTCAACTGCAGGAACAACGCCCTCTGCCATTGGAATGCAAGTATATAATCTGTGAAAAACATTGCTTTAGCAATGTCAAAATGGATGATTCCTTTTCCATGGGCCACTGTTCGGACTGTGTCTTGGTCCTGATAATTCAATACTCTCACGACAATGGGTTGGGGCGGACTGCCAAGGGGGGTGCCTAGCCGGGACTCTGTGCACCCATTAAACAACAGGAAGAGCATGGATGGCACAATATCTTGTTTTACACAGCTTCCAAAAAATGCTACAGGGGGACGGTCCTCTCCACCTCTTCTTGTTGACTTATTATCCACACATTATTGCAGCAACAGATGCCTTCTGCATCACCCAGTTTTCCTGCCACAATAGGCAGCCGCTCCATGATCGATTGTGCCTGCTTGGCAATAGTTCATCTATGGCTCGGGGGTTTGTGTGTATTCTCTCTGAGATTTTTTGTTGGCCTTCACTAAGCATCGCCATGCTATTGGTCAGACAATCAGATTTGGTCTCAAAGTACTCCCTGGACTTAGAGATGGCTTCCAAAATCCTTTCCAGCTTACAAGGGGGGAACCTTCAGCACGACGAGGGGTAGCTCCTTCTAGAGAGTCCAAAGTAGTAGCCATAAATGCACCTTGTGTTGAGTCAATCAATGATGGAGAGTGTAATGCCTGTGGTTGGGGGTCAGTTGGTGAATTGCCCAGTTTTCTGTCCCCTCCCTCATTCATTTGCCCATGCAAAGCTGGAAATCTGGGAGCTGAGTGGCATACCTGATAACACTGGCAACAAGGAGTCCAGTAGAGGGTTCATGTGTGGAATATACATTTCAAATGGAGAGGCAAGGAGGAGTGTCACTGACCTCTCTGACTGCACAGTATAGCAAGAAATCGCCTGGGGCCCCTGCATTCATCACCAGCAGAGGTATTCTCTGCTGTCCAAATCAGCTATGGGATCAGACAGAACTCCCTGGTGCTATCTGCTAGTAGCTGAGGGGCATGCAAGATGGCAGGCCCTCAGCACCATGCACCCCCTGGTGTTCTCAATCTAGTCCCAGACTAAACTCCTCCCGATGGACCCGCACTCTTTCAAAAGGTCAGGGTCAGAGAAAAGTGTCGCCTGCACGTGGTTCTTGTGCAGCTGGCCTGATGACCTTACTTCTTTACCTAGCCAAGGTACTGGAAGCTCACATCGCCCAAAATCTTTGCTCTTTAGAAGAAGACTGTGCCTTCTTTGAACCCACTAGGTGGGTTTTCGACCCGCCCATTCTACGGAATCTGTCATACTTTCCCTAGTGGATGATACAAGAGAGGAAGCTGACAAACGACGGTCCCAGACATTAGTCCTTTTGGACCTCTCAGCGGCCTTTGACACAGTGGATCATGACATCTTAATCGACTGTGTCGATGCCACCGACCTGCAGGGATCAGCACTAGAGTAGATGGAGTCCTTCCTCTCTGACCAATTTTAGTCGGTTCCCCTATTCCCTTTTTGTTCATCCAAGGTCAGACTTGACTGTGGAGTACCCCAGGACTCTTTTTTCCCCCACATTATTCAATCTTTACATAAGCCCATTGGTATATACTCTACAGAAACATAGGGTGAAAATATATAACTACGCTCACGATATATGCAGTTACTTTTTGACATTGATGACTCGCAGGAATCTTTAGAGATTTTTCAGAGCACTATGCTCTACATCCGTGACTGGATGAACTGTCATCAGCTGAAGCTGAATTCAGATAAAACTGAGATTATGCTGACTAAAAATAAATTGCAAAGCTGGAATCCTCTCTCTGTCCATTGGAGATGGGTGCCCCTCCTATCCCAAAATCAGTGGTTTAAAGCCTTGGAATTCTAGTCAATGCAGTCCTTTCATTGAAGCCCCAGATAGGAGCAGTGACTTTGTCATGGTGATTTCAACATCAAAAAATAAAGAAAATTAGAAAATATTTGTCCATCAAGGCTATCATTCAGATCATTATTGCCCTGGTCATGTCCCAAATTGACCATGCTAACTGAGCCTTCCCAAGGGCTTGAGTCAGAGGCTCCAGATGATCCAAAACCAAGCAAATAGTTTGGCCTGGCATCAGCCTACAATTTGCCACACCAAACCTCTGCTGTTAAAATTACATTGGCTCCCTGTCTATCAGCGAACTCTTTCCGAAATGGGGTGTATCATTTTTAAATCTCGATATGGTAAAAGTCCAACTTTTGTGACCTCCAGAATCTGTAATTAAACTGAAGTCCAATCTTAGGTCTGCACACCAAAATGTATTAGAAGCCCCTACATTTAAGAAGAAAGGACTGGGTGGAACCAGATTTGGGGGGCTTGCTCCTAGTGTCTGGAATTCCCTTCCCCCTTTTGAGCCTCCTCTGCCTTCTTGCTCTTCTAGCACCATGAAACCTTTTTGGTGTACATGTGCTTTATAAATATGCTGGAACGTACGCTGTAATATGATAGCAAGAGGCAGAGGCCTGGCTGCGAAGCCCAAATCATCATCCTGGATCTCTGATTTGGGTTGGCTCTGCAGGATCATCCTTTGTCACCTGCTCATCCCCAGGTGAACCAGGCCTCTCACACCTCCAATGCCAGGGCCCACTCCACATGGCAGTGTTGGACGCTGGTGCACCAGCCGCACCACCCTCCTCACTGCAGTAGTTCCCGACCACAGTTGGCCACTCAGGAGAGGACACTCTCTGGGCCACCAAGCTTCACAGCAAATGCAGGGAGTCGATGCAGACCCATGCACAGCAACGATTCAGATGGATATGTGCAGGGTCCATGAGATGATCTTGCCAGCATCCGACGTGTTCAGTGGCCAAGCCATGCCCCCAAACTTTCACATTTGTCCCTGTGGGCCCCTCAGTTTCCCTGGACCAACAAACGGACCAACATGGAGGAGGCAAATTGAGAACTGTTGCACTCCAGTACTGAAAATGTACCCAGGGCATGCAAGCATATTGGGAGTGCCACTGCATTACAGCTCCGACAGCTTCATGAGCAGGGCCAGAACCTTGGGAGAAATGCCCTTCATAGCCTCCCACTCCCCGTGCCCATCTCTGGTAGAAGCGGGGTGGTCAGCACAGAAACCCCCCCTGAATGCTACATGCAAGCAGGAGTGAAGAAAGCTGAATGCTCCCGCACCAGCCCATTCAAGGCTGGCCTGGATAGAAGACAGCCAGCAGAGACCACAGGGCTTTTGGGTTCCCCGCAGTCTCCAACTGAGACCATGACAGGAGCACACATGCAGGTGGACACCCACATAAAAAGAAATGCCCTATTGGGCATTAAAGAAAAAAGAAGGAAAGAGAAAGCATTTGGTTGCAACATGAAGCCATTTCTTAAAAACATTGCTCTTGACCAAACGAGTGTACCATAAGGCACCAAGGCTGCTTAAAATATGTGCATATTGTGACATATGGTGCCCCAGGCAGGGGCAGGGCTACCAGCAATGTGTTAACAGGTGTTTTGGGCTGTCATACATGCAGTACCACCCAGGATTTCTCATTTGAAAACCATGGGCCCAAATCACAAAGGAAAACTTAGATGTTTGGTCTAAACTTAGACCAAACGTCTAAGGGGCTTATTTACAAGACCCTTGCGCTGCCCGTGCATTACTTTTTCCCATATAAACACTGAAACACCAGCCGCGCAAGGGGCTTGTAAATAAGCCCCTAAGTTTACAACTTTGGGAATTCACAAAGGGCATATACGAGTAATATCTTTATGTCCACACTCAAGGCATGCCCGGAGTGTGGACATAAAGATAGAACTTGTAAACGCCCTTTGTGAATTCCCAAAGTCGTGAACTTAGATGTTTGGTCTATGTTTAGACCAAATGTCTAAGTTTACCTTTGTGAATTGGGACCCTTGTGTGTCATATGTATCTCCCACGGGGTCACATAGATAGCCCTTGGATAGTTTTTCTATGGTTTCAAGTATTCCTGGAGCTGGAGCTTTTAGCCTTATGCTTCTGGGGTGACGAAACCTTTGTTATTCAGCATTGAGACTGCTTTCTAGCTTGTGTAAAAGAAGAAAAAAGACTCATGAACACAGTATATTGAAAACCAAAATGTTTTATTGAAAATGACAAAAAGAGTACTGAATACTTGTCTATATTAAGGAATGTTATTTTAAGATGGTACCATCCTGTGAGGTTTTAAATTTGCTGCATTAGATTGTCATGACATGAATCTAATGTTATCATTGCAGTGATACCCTAATAAATCAAGTAAGCCAGTCTTTTCATAACTATACCCCATTATCTTGTGTTCATCCTAGGTTGGTTTTGTGATTTTAGGGTTCAGGGCTTGCTGTGGAGTACACTGTTAGAGGGTGTCACCATAGATATGTTCACCTGTCAACTTGTATATATTTGTAAATTAAAACATAGTATTGAGTAGTCTGTGCACAGGCACATGCTGGACAATAATTTAGTGAACCAGGTTGCATGCCATCTGCTGGCCCACACCACCTTCATTATGTAGGATTTGGACTGCCTCATTACCCTGAGAAAGTCAAGTGCTACAATGTCTTATTTAGTTCCCAGTGGAGGAACAATGAGGTCTTATCAATGCCACTCACATCCTTCACAACTAATAACCTGATTTCTTACAATGATTATTAAAGGGACCATCTGATGAATAATGTCACATCATACTGCAAAATCTTAGCAAACATCATCAAAAAAAGCATCAGTGATGTAGGACAGAGTAACAGGACCAATTAGTCTTTCCACTGGTTGGCCCCATTTAAGACTAAAGTTTGATCTGACTGGAAGACCTCCATTTTGTTTTTGAAAGCATTCATAAAATGTGTGTGAACTAGATAGTAGTAACTATTATTATAATTTTGCGAAACAATTTATTGACCTCCCCTGTTCAATTATCCCGATTTCTCTCTCAAGAGAAATTGGGTAAATTTTTGCCATTCTATATATTAACTTAGTTCTTGTGTTGGGGTAACCATCTTACATCCACAGCATGCCAGGTTCAGCAAATCACATTCTATTCATAATCAAGTGTTTGTTTTAAGTCATTTACTAGAGAAGACACCACAAAATAAGTAGGTTAGCTATATGTTGGGTTTATTGATAATTTTAAATGAGTTTCATAAAATTTCACACTCATTATAGCGGAAAGAACACAGTTTGGTGTATCAGATGATCTGCTAAAAGTGATTATATTATTAATCACAAAAATCCGGCTAGTGGTGAGATTAAAGAATAGATCCCTATAAACCCCTTTAGCGATGCAGGATGAATTAAACAGAGGTGAGTACTGACACTCCTTTTGTTAAATATTTATGTTAGGGCTCTTCCTAAACATTTTTTCTACATTTTCCCAGGCAGCACCTTTCTCCAAACAGCAAGGCCCATACACTCTTCCCAATATATGTGGTGTGCATAATTGAGTGCTTTCTGGTGAAGTTCCTAATACACTATGGTCTGAGATCCTTCTAATTGAACAGCTCTCTGACATTCCCCCTGCTAAATTCACATAAAACACACAAAACTACCACATGTTTCATGCTCTTAAAACAATGTGATTATATCCTCATCAAGGAAATAATGCTGTCAAAGTTCCCTAGACTCCATCTTCCGTTTCCTCACCCAAACATTTGAACCTATCTTAGAACCTTTCTTCTCTGATATTTGCTCCTTTGAGAATAGGTATTTGGTGCAAACAAACTGGATTTATTAAATGTCAATAATATGTCTTGAAACTAGTAAGTCTCACTGATTTATCAACAATGTAAGAAATCTGGGTCAGAGCATCCCAGGGCAGACAGGGAGTGTTGGGCCCCAATTATAAGAACTTGTGCCTTTTTTTCACTGATATCCTAGCACACTAAAACTGTCCACCCTCAAACTGGGAACGAAGTACCTCTTATTAGCACTTGACTCTCAGGGTAGCAAGGCAAAGCAGGAAAAGACTTACTTAGGTGTATTGCTTTGGGCTGTTTTTCTTATAAAAAGGTAAAGTAACAAATTCATGAAGAATGGCAATTGGAAATGCTGAAGAGCCTCACAACCAACAAGGAGTACGCAATAAAGAAAGGGTCCACAGGTCCTTCGGCACTGATGGCATCTTTAACGATTAGCACACCATCAGCTCTAATGTGTAGCAGCACAAAAGCACACCAGGGGGCAGATTTACAAGCCCCTTGCGACACTTTTTCGCCGCCGTTGCATCACTTTTGTGACGCAGCGGCATCGTAAACAATGCGCCACATTGCAACACATTTACAACGTGACACATCTAGGGAGATGCGTCACGTTGTAAAGCCCTGCATCACATTATACCTGCGTTAGGTATAATGTTACAGGGTGGGCATTCCAACGCAAGAAAGCCTCGTAAATGTGAAGCAGTGAAATCTACAAGATTTCACTGCGCCACTTCTACAACACCACTGCGTTAAAACCATACACCTGCTTGAAGCAGGCGTAAGGAGTGACGCAGCACAATAGGAATAGGCATTCCTGAGCATTGCTGGAGTTGCGTCGCACTTGCGACGTGACTCCAGCAATGCGTTACTCTTACACCAACAGATGCATGACGCATCTGTCAATCCTTGCGCCACGGTGCGCCACATTGTAAATGCGACACATCCATGGTGGCGCAAGGGTTTTCTTGCATGACGCAATTGAACTGACGCATCTCTGCTAAAATGCAGAGATACGTCAGTTTTTGTAACTCTGCCCCCAGGTGTCTAACACAATAGGATAGTTGCATTAACATAAAATATAGCCTACTGGCTTTGTCATAGTGTCATCATAATAGTTAAAGGCAAAATATAAGGTTAAGGGACATACCAATAAATATTCAAAACCCTTCCATTTGATACTATTTTTCTATAACACAAATACCTATATAAAGTGATTTATAGTCAACAATATACCAATAAAGTTTTCAACATTCAGAAAAATTGAGAAAAAGGGTAATTCTTCTGTTTTTCCTAAGGCTGCAAGGCAATCACATGTCCCAGAACAAAGGTCCATGCACTCCATTTCCTCTGGGCTAAATCCCCTACTCCAGAAGTGCTTGGAAAACAAAGAAACCACTTCTATTCTATTGACACGGATTCTTCGATTCTGAAGACTTAGGGTGAGGAAATAAAAAGAAATGCTCTGGGGCTCTTATGAAAGCTTGTGCTTCTCCCGGTAGTTCCCACTGTTTTTTTTGCCCTCACCAAGGTTGTTCCTCTGTAGTATTCACAAGTGCAGCTGGTAAATTTAACTTTGCTAAATGTGCTGGCTGATGCACTCATTCTTTTTTTATGTCCCTTTTTTATTACAGCACCCAATTAGTATTATGCTCAACTTTCTCCTGGGTCAACTGAACACAACTGTCTGTGTGGCATCTCCTTGCCATGTGGAGGCGAGCGGCTTTCCACTTTCTTCACCCAGCTCAGCAAAAGCTTCTCTTTGTTGAATGGGGAAGTTACAGTGCCTGTTGCTTTCATGATTGTGCTTCCTCACAAGCAGTGGTGACAGAATGTAGTAAGCACCGCAATATCAGGAGAGCCCAGCTCTTCAGCTCTAGATGATGCATCTGCACTCAAAGAGTAGTACGGACACCTGAGAAAACTGTGAGCAGCACTTGCAGCACCTCTAATACAACTTGTTACACTATACAGAAGTAGAATTAAAATCCTGAAACAGTCTCTAGAGATACACAAAACTGGCTGCACCAACAATGGTGAAAGCTAAAGACTACTGAAATAAGTGTTACCATGCATTTACCATAATGCATCTGAGTGAACTGGGTGCTGGGATGTGAGATAATAAAGGCAGTGTGCTCCTACCCTCTTTTTGTTTGATAAAGTTCCCTTGAGCCCGTTGAGCAAAGGACCTCTGAGTGATACACCTGCTCTCAAGGAGTGGTACTGTGACTTGAAAAGAATATTGAGCAGCATTTCCAGCACATCTATGTTATGTTATGTTAACAACATTTGTACCACGCACAGCTACTCCAAGGAGTGTCCTGCGCATGCCCAGCAAAGTGATAAACAGAGAACCAAGCTAGTTAGAGAGGAAGGTCTTCAGTCTCTTCCTACATATCTTTGGATCCTGAAGAGCACGTAACTCCACTGGGAGTTAGTTCCATGCTACAGCAGCCATACGTGCAAGGGAGCTGCCACCTATCCTTTGTCGACGGAACTTAGGAGTACATGCCATATGCTTTGGAGAAGAGTGCAGCTGTCTAGCAGGGGCATAGAACCTAAATCTAGTGCTCAAATAAGCCGGGCCATGTGCATACTGTTCAGACAGCCACTTGGGGGGTGAGGTTTGTCCTGCCTTTCCAGGGTGAGTCAGGGCTGGGCTGCATAGACCTAGGCTGCATTCAGAGGAGGGGCAGGATATTTCTTTCACACCTGAATGGGCCTGGTCTGCCTTGGACAATGCTGTCTCCACCTCCTGCCGGGCAGCGGCACCAAAGAGGACAGAACTGGTTCTAGCTGGGCAAGGACACTCTCTGCCTCCAGAGAACAAAGGATATTGTACTATAAAAAGTGGGGCCCAGACCCCAGACTTTTAGATCAATTTTGGACTTCAAGAAGGAACCTCTGCCAAGGAGAAGAACCTAAAGAAACTGGAGAATGAGTACCTCCCCTTTGCTGTGTGCTGTCTGGGTTTGGCCTGTAGTAGCTGTTTCTGCCAAGGAGAGGAACTGTGTGTGTATCCTGCTTGAGAAAGTATCTCCAAGGACTTGGAAGTGGAGCTTGCCCCCTGTTCAAGAGGTCTCAGGAACAGCAAAGAGCTCGCCATCCTTCTGGGCATTGTCTCTGAAGCTGCTGTTTATAGCCACTGCAGAAGAAAGGAGCAGCTGACTCTGTCACTGAGTCCATCGCAGGGTTCCGTGTCGTGAAGCCACCGCAGAAGGCCCCGCCGCACTTTGCACCTCATCCTTGGTCTCACCGACGCCATCTGGACGATCGTCACTGAGCCGTTGCTTGCACTGCATCCTGTGGGTACCGCTCTCCGTGCCACCTTGCCTCACCCTCCCTGGACATCACCGACACTTTCGCTGCACGACCCGAACATCGACCGGCTCCGTCACCTGCACCGCAAACTCCCAGCACTGCATCCAGCACTGCCTCCCCCTGCACCATAAACCTTGGTCTCACCGATGCCGTCTGGATGATCGTCACTGAGCCGCTGCCTGCACCGCATCGTGAGGGCACCGCACCCTGCACCGCTTCCATTTTGTAACGCAACCGCAACGGTTGCCCCCGACCGACTCGCACCGACATGTCAGCCACAATGAGAAAGGTATTGTCTGTCAACGATTTAGCTGGTCCGTATTGACACGGTCGCTGGAACTGTTAGACTCTGTTGTTTTCAGCATTGCGGTAACCCCGGACGGAGCTACCAACTCGGAAGAACTGTGTTTTTCAGCTATTTCTGCAATTTAAAGGTTATCTTGCAAAGTAACTACTTTTACAGTATTGTATGTTGGATTTTTGTCGTATTGGGCCTTGTTGGTTTAGATAAAGTTTTGCTTATTTTCCTAAGCTGGTGTGGTGTCCATTTGTGGTGTTTTCACTGTGTTACTGTATGCCTGCACAAATGCTTTACACACTGCCTCTGAGATAAGCCTGTGTGCTTGTGCCAAGCTACCAAGGGGGTGAGCAGGGGTTATTTTAGAAGTGTGTCCCCCTTACCCTGACTAGGAAGAAGGGTGCCTACTGGGACAGAGGTGCAAATCATTGCCAACTAGAGACCTCCATTTCTAACATTGGTGGTCAGCGGTGAGGATCTGGACTTGCATTTGTGCCTTACATACAGAGATTGGTATACACTACTAGTATAGTGCAGACCATTACTCAACCAAATACTATTGTTGAACTTTTCTTTTTGGATTTTCTGCAACTTGAGAACTACCAATTTTTTCATCATGACCAAGCCAACATCTATTGCATCTATTGACATTGAATTTGAAGAGGATAGGTTGGAAACCTACACTGTGTCTCAACTAAAAGCCATCTGCAAGAAATTTAAAATCTCTGTTAGAGGCCTCACCAGAAAGGAGGAATACCAAAAGGAGCTGAGGGCCTGGTTGGAATCCAGAAATGCCAGTGGGCAGGATGAGGATCCTATGGTGGAGGTGGAGAATTTGGATGGGCAGCAGGAGGGGCTGTTGAATCTGCCAGGTGGGAGGGTACCTTCCAGAGGTGGCAGCAGTGTGTCTTCAAGAGGTCTGCCTCCAGAGAAGTTGGAGGACAGAGAGAGAAATAGAGTGCATGAGAGGGAGCTTGTTCAGCTCAAGCTGGGGAAGGAGGATAAGGAATTGGAGTTGAAAAGGCAGAAATTGGCTCTAGAAGAAAAGGGGATGCTCTTAGAGCATGAAAGAGATTTGAAGAAGCTGGACATAAAAGCCAAGAGTGCAAAATCCAGTTCCAATGGTGACAGTTTGTTGCTAGTACCTGGAGAAGGGAGGGTATACATCCCCAATGAAGTGATTAAGGATTTCAGGAAGAGTTAGGACATTGGTCAGTGGTTTAAGGCATATGAGGTAGCAATGAGGTCCCACAGAAGCCCTGAGAGAGACTGGGGAGCGGGGCTGTGGAGCCACTTCCCAACAGAAAGGAGAGAAACTTTGCTAGCCTTACCAGGCGAAGAGCAGATGTCTTATGCCCCTATGAAGAAAGTCTTGATCAGGAGGTATGGTTTGACCCCAGAACTATACAGGCAGAAGTTGAGGGCCTGTATGAAGCTTGAGTCAAGCACTTGGGTGGAGTATGTTTCCTATTTTTGCGGAGCACTGGATGGTTGGGTGAAGAATAGCCTGGTATATGATTTTCAGGGGCTGTATGATTTGGTTGCATGGGAGCACTTGTCTGGTAGTTGTTTTCCAGAGCTACGCCAGCATCTGATTGACAGTAGGCTGACTCACCCCAGGAAGCTTGCTGTGGAGGCGGACCGCTGGGTCAGTACCAGGGTCCACAAAGGTCATATGGGAGACTCCGCCAAGGGTGGGCAGGGTCCCCAGCAGAAGGGTGGGAGGGGACAAGGGTAAACAAAAGGAGTTCCAAAAAAAGGCCCCAAAATTCCCAAGGGAACCAAGGGAAAGGTTCCCAGTCCCCCAGTGGGAAGAAGCTATGGGTCCCTGCAGGTAAGCCTGCCCAGAAGGGCCCCAGCGCATGTTATGCTTGTGGTCAGGTGGGTCACTTCATAGGGGATCCTAAGTGTCCCAAAAAGACTACCCCTGCACTCACATGTGCACCGCCCCGGGAGCTGGCTAGTGCCTTGGGGGAGGAGTTGGGTTCTCGGGGGGAGAGGGGGACAGAAGAATTGACCCTGATCTCATTGAAGACAGTGAGATGTTCCCAAGGACCCACCTGCCTGCTAACACTAAGAAATACGGGCAGTGGGTGACCAGTAATGGCCATAGGGTGCAGGCTCTGAGAGACACTGGAGCCAGTGTGACAACTGTCAGTTGTTGGCTAGTGTTTGAAGAGCAGGTGGTCCCCAATGTACTCTATCCAGTAGTTGCATCTGACAACTCAGAGTGCCTCTGCAAAGTGGCACAGGTTCCCTTTGAGTGGGGGGAGGGTCTCAGTTGCCTTGAAAGTAGTTGTGAGGCCAGTCATGCCTGTTGACTGTCTGCTAGGCAACGTTCTGGAGAGTTCCCCTTGGGAGAAGGTGGGACGTAAGTCTCACTTGGAGATGTTGGGTCTGCCTGAGGGGGCGTGTGTGACCACTCGGTCTTTGGCAGCCAGTAAGGGCAATCAAGAGGACCTGGAGCCTGGAAGAACAGCCCAGGTGCCTGCCAAAAAGCGAGGAGGTAGGGGGCAGGGGATGCGGAAAACCGCCCCCGAAGTTCCCACGGTACAGGAGGAGGCAGACCTTGAGGGTGATGCCCTGGAGCATATAGGGGAGCAAGTGGCTGAACTGGGGGACTTGCCTGAGCTGACCCATTGGCAGCAGGATGGGGGCCCCTCCAGGGAGGAATTCTGCAAGGAGCAGCAGGGATGCCCCTCTCTTGTTGGTTTGCATCAGCAGGCTGCAAGACAGGCAGCAGGTGATCAGTCTAGGTCACACTGGATTTACTGGAGAATGGTCTCCTGTATAGTGAGCCTAAGGTTGCTGAGCCTGGGTCAGCCTGTGTGCTGGTGGTACCCCAGTACTTCAGAGCCTTCCTACTGGGTCTGGATCATGATGTACCTTTGGCAGGGCATCTGGGGCAAGACAAGAACTTTGAAAGGCTTATCACCCACTTTTTCTGGCCCCGGATGCACAAAGATTCTGACACCCATTGTAGTACTTGCCAGACTTGCCAATCAAGTTGTAAGAGTGGGAGGAAGTGCAAGGCTCCTTTCCAACCTTTCCCTGTCATCAGCACCCCCATTGAGAGAGTGGGTATTGACATTGTGGGGCCTCTGAACCCCAAGACAGCCATGGGCAACAGGTTCATCTTGGTCTTGGTGGACCATGCCACCCGGTACCCCGAGGCCATCCCTCTCCGGACTGTGACGGCCCTGTGATGGGCCGAGCATTGATGGGGATCTTCTCCTGTGTGGGATTCCCCAGAGAGGTGGTGTCTGACCAGGGGACCAATTTCATATCTAGGAATATATGAAACCCTGTGGCAGGAGCGCAGTCTTACCGATAAGTTCACCACTCCTTACCACCCCCAAGGTAACGGGCTGGTTGCGAGATTCAACTGGACCCTGAAGGGCATGAGTATGGGTCTTGGTGAACCCGTGAGGCATAAGTGGGACATCCCCTTGCCATGCCTGTTGTTTGCGCACAGGGAGGTAGCGCAGAAGTCTTTAGGGTTCAGTCCCTTTGAACACCTGTATGGGCATCCTGTAAGAGGTCCTCTGAGTCTGGTCAAGGAAGGCTGGGTAAACCTCCCCAGGATGTATATAGCTACATGCTGGCCTTCAGGAACCAGACTAAGTGCTTCAGACAACTTTCTCAGGCGAATCTGGAAGTCAGCCAGGAAGAGATGAAACCGTGGTATGATCAGAATGCCACTCTGATCGAGTTTCAGCCTGGCCAAAAGGTGTGGGTCATGGCCCCCGTGGAGCTTTGTGCGCTCCAGGTTAAGTGGACTTGAACCTTTGAGGTGATGGAGCGCAAGAGTAACGTCACCTATCTGGTGGACTTGCAGTCTCCCAGGAACCCTTTGCGGGTCCTACATGTGAACCACCTTAAGCCCCACTTGGAGCGGTCCGAAGTGGGCATGCTCCTAGCAACAGATGTTGGAATGGAAGAGGATACTGACCTCCTGTCTGCTAAGGAGCAGGATTGGTCAGTAGACGGTGTGAACCTCTCCCCCGCTCTGACTCCTGAACAGCAGAGTGACTGAAGCCAACTGTTGAGACAGTTTGCTGCTCTGTTCTCCCTGACTCCTGGTGTCACTCAGTGGTGTGTCCGTGATGTGGACACTGGGGACAGTCCTCCTGTAAACCACAAAATTTACAGATTGACTGACAGGGTCACAGCTAGCTTCAAGGAGGAAGTCTCCAAGATGTTGGCTCTAGGGGTAATTCAGCCCTCCAAAAGCCCTTGGTCCAGCCCAGTGGTCTTGGTCCCAAAGCTTACCACACCCGATGCCACACCAGAACGCCGGTTCTGCATGGACTACTGAGGGCTCAATTCAGTCACGAGGACTGATGCGCACCCCATCCCCAGAGCTGATGAGCTCATAGATCTGTTGAGAGCTGCCAAGTACCTCAGTACGTTTGACTTAACGTCTGGGTACTGGCAGATTGCCTTAACTGATGGGGCAAAGGAGAGGTCTGCATTTTCAACACCAGAGGGGCACTACCAGTTCTGGGTGATGCCCTTTGGGTTGAAGAATGCCCATGCCACCTTTCAGAGGTTAGTCAATCAGGTGTTAGCTGGGCTGGAGAATTTCAGTGCCGCCTACCTGGATGACATCGCAGTGTTCAGTGCCACTTGGGACGAACACCTGCATCACTTCTGGGAAGTGTTGAAGGCTCTGCAGAGAGCAGGCCTCATGATCAAGGCCAGCAAGTGCCAGACCGGGCAGGGATCGGTGGTGTACTTTGGGACACCAGGTAGGGAGCGGCCAGGTGAGGCCCCTACAACCAAAGATTGATACCATCCTGGCTTGGGAACCCCCCAAGACCCAGACAGAGGTGAGAGCCTTTTTAGGCCTCACCAAGTATTACAGGAGGTTGTCAAGGGATATGGGGCCATTGTTGCCCCATTGACTGAGCTGACTTCCAGGAAGCAGCCGAGGAAGGTGAACTGGACTGACAACTGTCAGAAAGCTTTTGATGCCCTGAAATCTGCCACGTGCACAGCACCCATGCTCAAGACACCCAACTTCTCACAGGAATTTGTGGTGCAGACAGATGTTTCATAGCATGGTGTGGAGCTGTGCTCTCACAACTACATGAGGAGGGCCTAGACCAACCTGTAGCCTTCATTAGTAGGAGGATACTTCCCTTGGAACAGAGGTGGAGTGCGATTGAGCGTGAGGCTTTCGCTGTGGTCTGGGTGCTGAAAAAGCTGAGGCCCTACTTGTTTGGGACTAACTTCTGGGTTCAGACCAACCACAGGCCCTTCAGATGGTTGATGCAGATGAGGGGTGAGAACCCAAAGCTGTTGAGGTGGTCCATTTCCCTCCAGATTTTTCTGCCTTCGTGAAGAGAACTCCCAAGAGGGTGGGTAGTTGTGCCCACATTTCAGCTAGAGGGGACATGTGTTAGACCTGGCATCATTGGCATGGGTTCCCCAGTATTTGTGCCTTTGCCTCCTGTTATTTTGTTGTGTTGAACTTCGTTTTTGCTGGTCTAGATGCTTTGGGCACTTTGCCACTGCTGTTCAGTGCCAAAGTGCAAGTGCTCCCTCTTTAAATTGTTGTTATGAATTGCTGATTCAATGATTGGCATATTTGATTTACTGGTAAGTCCCTAGTACAGTGCTTTGTGTGTGCCCAGGACCTGTAAATCAAATGCTGCTAGTGGGCCTGCAGCACTGATTGTGCCACCCACATGAGTAGCCTGTAAATGTTACTCAGACCTGCCACTGCAGTGTGTGTGCGCAGTTTGGTACTGCCATGTCGACCTGGCAAGTGTACCCACTTTCCAGGCCCTTACCTTCCCTTTTCTTACATGGGAGTCACCCCTAAGGTAGGCCAAAGTACCCCTGTGGCAGGGTGCAGTGTATGTGAAAGGTAGGACATGCCCTAATGAGTGTGGCATGTCCTGATAGTGAAATACTGCTAATTTAGTTTTTCACTATTGAAAGGCTGTCTGTCCCATAGGATAGAAAGGGAGTTTATTTATAACATCTTATAAATATAAATTCCCATTGGGACAAGTTAAGAAAATGGAGTTTAGTATGCCTGAACTCAGAATATAAAGATGCATCTTTTAGTAATGATGATTTTTACATTCTGGGTTTGGAAATACCAGTTTTAGAAAGGAGGTATTTTCTTGCTTAGCCATCCAGTGTGCCTCTGCTAGGTTTGTGTATTGACTGTCTGGCTTTGGAGTGGCAGGGGTAAGGGCATGTACATTCTGTTGAGACAGCCACTTGGGGGGTGAGGTGTGTCCTGACTTTCCAGGGTGAGTCAGGGCTGGGCTGAATAGACCTGGGCTCCATTCAGAGTAGGGGGAGGAGATTTCTTTCACACCTGAATGGGCCTGGTCTGCCTTGGACAATGCTGTCTTCACCTCCTGCCGGGCAGCGGCACCAGTGAGGACAGAACTTATTCTGGCTGGGCAAAGACACTCTCTGCCTCCAGAGATCAAAGGATTTTGTACTATAAAAAGCGGGATCAGACCCCAGACTTTTAGATCACTTTTGGACTTCAAGAAGGAGCCTCTGCCAAGGAGAAAAGCTGGAAGAAACTGGAGGAGTACTGGCCCTTTGCTGTGTGGTGCCTGGGGTTGGCCTGTAGTAGCTGTTTCTGCCAAGGAGAGGAACTGTGTGTGTATCCTGCTTGAGAAAGTATATCCAAGGGCTTCGAAGTTGAGCTTACCCCCTGTTCAAGCGGTCTCAGGAACAGAAAATACCTCACCATCCTTCTGGGCACCGTCTCTGGAACCGCTGGTTTCAACTGCTGCAGAAGAAAGGAGCAGCCGACTCTGTTACCTAGTCCGTCGCATGGTACTGTGTCGTGAAGGCACTGCGGAAGGCCCCGCCGCACTTTGCACCACATCTTCCCACATCTAGAGTTTCATGGATGGCCTCGGAAATTGTGACCAGCGCTGATTCCATTCTATATGAGGATCTAAATCCTGATAGAGCTGTGTGAATAAGCTCATGTTGCTCCACAAAGTCAGATAACTGTTTATTGATCAATTTTTCGAGAGCCTTTGCCACAGTAGGGAGAAGGGAAATAGGGCGGTAATTGGAGGGAAGAGTGGGATCAGGTGCAGGTTTTTTAAGCAGGGGAACAATCATCGCCTGTTTCCAGGAAGGAGGGACCATGACCGACGATAAGGATAGGTTGATCAGAGTATTAATTACAGGATTTATCACCTCAAAATCACCGGCCAACAATTTGGTTGTGCACGGATCTGAAGGCGAGCCAGATTTCAGAGTTTTTAAAGCTGCTAGTGAGTCCCTCACAGACATCGGTTCAAAGGCTAGAAGTTTGGCGGAAGTAGAAGGAGGGAACCATAGTCACTAGCTGACTATCCCCAGCACCAAAATTTCTTGTAAAGATCGAACCTTATTAGTGAAAAAACTGGAAAGTTCCTCACACCATTCGAGCGAGTGAGTATGGACACTAATCTCCGCTTTAGGGGAAAGGAAACTTTGGACAATGGTGAAGATTTCCTTGGCGTTATTGCCAGACTGAGCAGTTTGCTCCGCATAGTAGAGGCTTTTAGCTTTAGCAATGATGGCATAGTATTTCTTTTGCACCCTTTTGAAAATTGTTCTATCAGCGGGGAAATACTTCTGTCTCCATTTGTGTTCCAGCTTTGTACATTGCTGTTTCTTAGTTTTAAGGGAACCAGAGAACCATGGCTTTGAAGGAGGATTCCTACTTTGCCTAGGCTGTGTCTCAGGGGTGTGACAGTCCACTACCTTGTATATCCAGTTAGTGAAGTTCCTGATATCTGTATGCGTTATCCCTACTGATGAAGGACAACTATCCTGAAACATGAGCTTACTTCTAGAGATACTTAGCACTGGCTGAAATAACCATGGTAAAAACATAAGATTGTTTAATTAAAATAAGTGTTATCATGCACTGCATTTACCAGAATGCATCTGAGTGAACTGATTGATGGGATGTCAAGGCAGTTTTCCTATCTTGTTTTTGTTTGATATGCCTCCCTTGAGCTGGTTGAGCTGACAAGCTCTGAGTGATGCACCTGCTCTTAAGAAGTAGTACTGTAGCCTGAACAGACTGTTGAGCAGTATTTCATCCATCTCTAGCTGTATGTGTTACTCTCTACTGATGAAGGCGAACTATCCTAAAATTTGGGCTTCTGACTACAGATACTCAGCACTGGCTGCACCAACCATGGTTAAAATGACAGATTGTTTAATGGAAATTAGTGTTTCCATGCACTGCATTTACCAGAATGCATCTGAGTGAACTGACTGCTGGGATGTCAAGGCACTGTGCTCTCACGCTGTTTTTGATAGATTTCTAAAGGTAACCCTGACTCAATCCTTCTCACTTCAGTGTCTGAATCTCCAGCCTGTAGCCACAGGAGCACAGGAAAGACACTTCCACTGTATGGGGAAACTGTCCTCATCATCCAACTTGTGCCTTGCTTGGAGAGGGGCATCAACAATGGATGTCACTGGTTCAGGTACTTATGCTCACTCACACAGATCCCTACTTCTGCACTTATGGTATACACTCACTACACCCTCACAAGCGATGAACATACATACCAAATGACAGTAAAAGATTCTGGACACAGACCAGCAATTTACACAAGAAAGACCTATAGGCCTCCATCACAGTGACACAGATTAAAAACAGAATATGCTGTCGGCACTGTTGTATGTGTTATACCCAGGACAGGGACAGTAGTGATCTGTCTACTATTAGGGCATGTTTAGTGCACTACTCCAGGTCAAACAACAGGTGCAGGAATTCCCATAGTCCAAGACAGGCCTAAACCCTCCACATATTTTTTGGCTGCATGACAAGAAGGTCAAAGTATACGGGGAAAGAGAGCACACCCAAATGCCATGCAGCGACATTACAGTCGAAACAGGGGTGTTCTAAATTTCAGAACTACCACTGGGTGGCAACTCAGGAAAACATGCAATTTGTTCTGGAACCAGTGAAGGTAATGCAAGTTTGTTTCTTTTCTTGGCAGTAAAATCTAGTGATATGCATAATTTGAATGAGGTAATACTGTTGTGTAGTTCCTATAAACCTATATAGGATTTGCACATTTAGACAACATACACTGTAGGATTGGTGTCCGGACTGATTCTAGACACTCCCACCGGGTATGTTAGCCTGCATACCAGCTAGCTTACAGTGCCACTAGAAACCCCTCTTACCAAGGAGAGAATAGTTCTTGGCATCTATCGAACATGACAACCCTGATCCCTCAGGATCGTGGAAACAGTATATTACTTTTCGCTCAGTCACTCGTGCTCACTTCGTTTCAGAGAGATACACAGAATAAATGGTGGGGACATTTTTCATTAAGCATTTATTGAACCAGCGTCATTCTAGTGTAAAATAGATGTGCTGAAACAACCATTAGACAGTAACAGATATAAATGATTATAAGCACTAACAGAGTAAAAGGATGGTAGATTTCTACCATCGTGCTAAAACAATGAATACAGGCAAGTATATAAAATACATGACAGTAGAATGCGTACTCCTACGATGCGACCCTAACTCGATGTACCTTAGTGTACCTAGCATGTATGTAGGTGTAAAAGCCAAGAATACCTCTAGGATAAAGTCAACCCCATTACCTGAAGAGATAGACTGTGGGATCCCGTCTTCGTCTCGAGATGGACTCCCCGCAAGGGATGTTAGACCACTGCGAACTGGAGTGTCTGCGTGCAGGAACATCAGCGTCTCGCGTCAGTGTGTAGGCATGGAAGTCCTTTTTTTCTCTGTCTACCTCAGCAAGATATGGTGTTTATATACCCAAAGTGGTACCCTCAGGGGTTCTACCTTGCTGTGTCATGTCGGACCTAGGATGACGGAAGTAATGACCCTTGTACATAGTTATTATGCAGGAGATGGTAGTCCTGCTGAGTTTCCATGAATCGATTCCTAATGCATAATGGATGAGGCTAGTTTTCAGGGAAAACCCTACGACCTGTAAGCAGTACCGTAACTAGATGAAAGGTCAGTCACAAGAACCGTAATGTGGTGTAATGGTAGGGGAGAATATAGGTGAAAGGTTAGGTGACTAATTGAGCCTATATCGGGGTACCTATATGGAACATAACAATACTATTGCTTCAAATTCATGGAGGAATTGTGGGGAATGACAGAGTGCACTTCCACGATGTCCACACTTTGAAAACAGACCCATGGCTTGAGGTAAAATATGCCTACAGTATCTATGAACAATGGCCATGACATCTGTTCCACACCCTGCCTGCTATCTACTTTGAATGATGCCTTTGTTGCTGACTTGGACTGCCAGTTTGATCGAAGGAAGTAGTGCCTGCCTTTGCGGCCTATGTGAGCCCTAGAGGCCCCATGGAGCAATCAGCAGTGAATGTACTGGTGTGGACTGCATGCCCAGCTGTGGCGCTGAAGAAATTGGTGAGATGCTGGGGCAACTGTGTTAAAAGTGGGGGCAGATGTTCTACGCAGAGACCTAAGTGAGCTTTGCGGTGAGTCAGCATGTCTGTCACACCCACTGGGTGTATTTGTGGAATCCAAGCTGCCAGAAGCTTTGAGGTCCGAGCTGTGCTGCTGTGCCAGCCAAATTGGAGCAATCAGAAACTGAGTGTCACCTCTCTCTACTGGATACTTGATCTGGCATAGAACAGGAGGGCCATTACTTCAAGAGGGTTGCTTTTGCACTGAATGTGCACATCATAATCAAATGCTACAATATGACTGCATGGTGGTGTGATGCTGTGAACTTTACAATTTCTTGGGATGGTGTGCATGCTGTCTTCAGGCCCCATGTGTTGGGCATTTACCTCAAGGCATGCTCCCCTGACTGTGGGCATCAGCTAGACTTCCCATTTGCAGGTGCTGTAGTGCACGCTACAAAGTAAGTGTGATGCTGCTGCTGAAGGGAGCCGCCCACTGGACACACTGAGCGCTCAAGAGCAGGGATGCTATGTGCTCTTATGTGTTGACAAGCTCTGTCTATCTAGGCTTTAGTGCTGGTCTGTTTATGTTGCTGGCCAAAGAGAGAATAGTGTAGTGGCTATTATTATCAGGCTCGGGTTGCAATGTGACCCTAGTAGCATGGGGCCATACTACCAAGACTCATTTTTGACTCAAAGAAAGCCATGCATTTACACACGAGGCACATGAGAGATCAAGAGACACCTAAAACTGCTGAATAGAATGGAAGCAAATGGGCTGAGTAGGATGTTAACTGTCTTCTTGAAATGAAAGGAAGCATAGATATTCTTACATACCATCTGTACGACATGAAAGAACAGCTGGATTAGCAAAATTATTATACTGACATGGCAGAGTGACACATTTCAGATATAGTTGATGAGGCATTGGTGTCAATGAAGCAGCAAAAAAGCTTGGCCATAAAACTAGACAAAAATTAAATAAAAAAATGATGATTTAAAGAACCAATCTTGCTGAAGCAACATTCAAAGTATCAGGACCTCAGAGTCAACTAACCTTGGCCGCACAGAGGTCTACATAGAGTCTATGCATACAGAGATTATTGACAGAGCTAACCTCTTGCAGGTCTTCACCTGTGTGTTCATCATACAGTGCTCCCAGAGTTTTTCCTAGAGCCCCACCATGCGAAATGATCGCTTTGCTCCAAAATAATAGAGATCGAGATACAATCCTGAAAATGGTGTAAGACAGGAGAGACATTTAATATGCTAGTGCTACAGTGTCATTTTCATGCAAGCTTCACTCAATCTGTTTAAGAATTTAAGTTTTTACCTGCCCGTGATTGCATCATTTTTCATCTGTTTGATTTAGAAATTTTATGTTTTTACTTGCCCTTGACTGTTTCATTTTACCTGTTGAATTGTGGGCTTTGCAGTCAAAAATCTGTTTTTTCAAATTGCTCGTGACAACCTGATTTTCCTTGATAGTTTCTCCCTTAATCTGTGCTCAGACCTGTGTGTTAAGCAATCCCTCCAGCTCACATTTTGTCTTAGCAAGTGAGTGAAGCCAGATTGCCCCACACTCTTCCTCCCTTAGCAACAGAGATATTATCTATCAGAGAGTGGACAGAGGGTGCTCTGAGACAGCAGTTATCTGCTGTTAGTTTTTTAAGCTGTATTTTTTATGGATTGTACACTCGTTTTTTGGCTAGGAGAGTGAGTAAAGTTTTGGACAAACAGTATTGTTAGAGGGCAAAGTTTGTTAGGCCCTTACCTGCAGAACTCCAAATTGTGGATTAAGCCTGTCTGTCTAGGAGAATCTGAATTGAGGAGCAGCTTCCAGCCCCATGGCCAGCAAACATTGCCTGAGGTCGCAGGGACCTTATATAGGCTGTTTTTGAATGCTACAGATGTGCACTGATTGGTGGTTATATCTAGTGTTTCTATTGGAGTAGGGTTAGTGTTCTCATTGGTTGAGTATTTGAGGGTTCTGATTGGTTCCTGGGTCAGTGATTCTATTGATGCAGGGCTTAGGGTTAGTGATCTAATTGGTGGATAGGTTTAGTGTTTCAGATTGGTTCCTGGGGCTGAGCTTTCTATTGGACGTAGGGTTTCCTGTATGATTGGCTGCTGGGGCCAGGGTTGAGAATAGGGCTGGGGCTAGGCTTTCTATTGGATGTAGGGATTAGAGTTTCCTGCATGATTGGCTGCTGGGACTAGGGTTGGGACTAAGGTTTGGACTAGGGCTGGGTTTAGGCTTACTATTGGATGTAGGGTGTAGGGTTTTATGTCTGATTGGCTGCTGAGACTAGGGCTGTGATTGGTTGTAAGAGGCAGCTGTTCTACTGGTTCTAGGGTGTAGGGATAGTGTTGTGATTGGTTAGGGTTACGGCTAGGGTATCCATTCTCCGAAGAGGTCACCTGATCACTATATCTATTTAAGGTCAGGGCTTAGGGCATCTCATCCAGGGCCTTAAGCTTAAGGGCTGAGAGGACAAGGGCAATTGCCTGTTCGAGACTGATCAGGACCTGGGCCAGGAATGTTGCCCATTTCATATACACCAGCACCCACCCTTCCCCATCCACAACCAGAGTAACACACTCACAGCACATGTACTCTACTCATTAACCAGAAACTAACCTAAGACAAAGTTCGGTGTCACAGCACCCACTACAAAACTCCAAAAATCAAACCTATGCACCTTTTTATCCCAGCTACCAAACATTTCCACCATCACCCACAAACAATACACAACTCTATCCTATACCACTAGCCATTCCACTCATTACTACCACAACCCAAATCCATACCATACTTAAGTATATCCCATCCAGACACACACCTCCTGCTCTAATTACTCCTAACAGACACCTTGTTGTCACTAGCAAACCTATACTCAGCCTTCCATCATTTCTCCGACAAACACCCTCCTCTCCTTTCTACGACAACAACACAACTGCAGTACACTTACATTCCACTGCACCACACATATTACCTCTTGCAGCAATCAAGTCTAAGACAAACACTCTTAACTCTACTTCATCCCCCCTTCCACACAACATACATTCTACTTACAAACACATCACCACCCCTTTACCTTACAACGTACACTCATAAACAATACTATACAAACAATTCCGTCTTATAAAACAAATACATCAGCACCTCGTTTCACTACTCCTCAAAAACAAAACATAACGCACAACAGCACAACAAAATCTCTCAAGTGCAACACCTCATAATACTTTCCATCACAAACTACAAACATACATCCACCTTTCAGGCTACACAAATGAACAAATTCCAATGCCAAACTTTCTCTTTTCCACCACACCTAACACATATACAGCAACACAGCAACTCTCTTTTAACTGCTTCTCATCCATTGGACAATTCAGAACCTTACTACATGGCCCACATGCTGCACCACCACCCCTAACTCATGCATCTTCCGCCCTAAACAGACGCAAACAAAATAATCAACATTCCACACATCACAACTTCGCTTCTCCAGGTCTACTGCACAACAAGGTTACACTACAAAAACAACACAGTGCACCTACTCACTCTGAACCACCGTCTCCACCACCTACACACGCAGATCCATCAAAATGCCTTCTTAGGCTGTTGGATGAGTAAAATGATACAGAACACCTACATGATTGCTATCCTCATACAGCTAATACCAACACGAAGGACACACCTGCTACAAACCCACAAAATACTTCTCTCTCTTCTAGAAAACAAAGTCACACTATCGCTAAAGCACCTTCTCTAAACTGTCTACTAATAAATGCTTGATCACTCTCTAAAAACAAACATCACATCTACTACCTTCTCACTGACGCAAAACCTGACATACTATTCATAACTGAATCATGGTTGGGAGATGAAATGGCTCCGGTCCTGCATGAAGTCATTCCTCTAGCCTATAAAACTATCACCCCAAATCATATAGGCAAAAGAGGATGTGGCCTAGCTGTTGTGTTCTGACAAACATTACATATCACTAAAGCTGACGACGTCTCCATAAAAGATTGTGAGGCAATTTTCAGCAGATTCCATACTACACCATCTATCTCCTGTAACTTCCTGCTCCCTTCCTGATAACACTGCACTCCAACCTATGCGTTCTGGGGACCTCAACATTTGGTTTGACAAACCCAATATGCCCCATCCAAAAACAATCATCAATGGCCTAGACACACTGAACCTACATCAAATCGTCCACAAACCCACACACATCCCTGGACACATCCTAGATGTCATTTTTGCAAATACAGAACTAGTTACCTTTCAAACAATGACTCCAGTCACAAGGTCAGACCACCATTTGCTTGCTTTCCAACGTAAAACAACACTAAGCAACGCACCTAAATCCACCTTAGAACAAACTCAATTCGGAACACTTAGAAACACAAATAACATCTAGTACAGATCTAGACACAATAAAGTCTGTTCAAAAGCTATATGAGTGTGGCTTCAGGAAGCTTTTGATATCCTAGTACCTCTAAAAAGAACACAACAGAACAAAAGAAAACAAGCAACGTGGAGAAATAAGAGATAAAAGAGATAAAACAACAAATTAGAAAGCTGCAACATGCCCGGCTCAAAACAAACATCAATCAAGACAAACTTCACCTACAGAAAATGAACAGATTATACAAGTCTGCTATCAAAAAAGCTAAGAAAAGGTACTATTCAGACAGAATTCAAAATGCTAAATGTGCAAATACAGAATTCTATAAAATTCTCAATGAATTTGGTAAATCAAATTGCCTAGAAGGAACTCATTCCATTACTCAAGATTTCACAGACAAACTGGCAAATCATTACATGGCCAAAGCAGACCCATTGGACTCATATTTAAAACAAAGACAAAGCACCAGCACCAACCCATTTCCAAAACAACAATCCAAGAATACTCTAACCCAGCCTCTCCGTTCCTTCCAACATGTTTCACACGATTAATTTATGAACCTGATCAAAGCAAGCAGGCCTGCCGGCAGCCCTTCTGACCCATGTCCACCGCAAACCTTCAAGACAATTCTTCTAACAACCTCTGCTGCCACACCAGTAAGAAGAATCATCAACAGTTCCTTAACTACATTAATATTTCCAGAAGAACTCAAAAAGTCATACATATGCTCATTACTGAAGAAAACAAACTTGGACCCGCTAAACCCTGACAACTACAGACTTTTCCTGGGCAAACTGATGGAAAGAGCAGAATTTGTCCAGATGTCACAATTCATTGAAGATAATGCCATACTTTCAGACTTCCAAACTGGATTCCGTCCAGGAAGAGGCACAGAATCTGCCCTCGTTGCCATCCCGGATAATCTGAAGAACACAGTTGACCGCAACGGGGTTGCTGCGCTACTTCTCTTGGACCTCTCAGCTGCCTTTGAAATGGTTGACTATGACACTCTGATACAAAGACTCTACAAAGCTGGCATAGAGGGGACCGCTCTAGACTGGATCACATCTTACCTTCGCAACAGAACTAATGTCATCCATACCCCCCTTTCTCATTCAAACTGTACTTCACAAAAGTAGGGGGCTCTCAAGGCTCTATCATCTCGCCCATGCTTTTCAACATCTACATGAAGTCATTACCAGCACTGATCAATCAATTTCACCTCACGTGCTATGACAATGCAGATGACATTCAAACTGGAATGCCCCAAAGACATTGGAAAGTCAGCAGTTGTCTCAGAGCCATGGATCAATGGATGATGTGGCGCCATCTCAAACTGAATGCTTCCAAAACGGAAATACTCATGTGTGGCGATTGGAAAAATTATGACCCCCCCGCCTCCTGGCTTGATGATCTGGGAACACCGCCTAAAGTATCTGAGGAAGTAAGAAACCTTGGAATGACCATGGACTCCAAGCTGTCAATGAATGCCCAAGTGGACAAACTAGCAAGATCAAGCTTCGTTACTATAAAAACTCTGTGATGAATCTTCCCCCATTTGGGATTTCCACACAAGTTCTAGGCTACCATCTCTCTAGTTTCATTCAATTCGATTACGTCAATAGCCTCTACCACGGATCACCTTTAACCACTATAAAAAGACTACAATGAATTCAGAACTCGGCTGCCAGACTACTCTTACATGTAAAGCAGCAAGACCACATCTCCCCTGCCTTGAAAGCCCTGCATTGGTTATCGGTTGCCAGAAGATCCACTCTCAATCTGCTTTGTATTACCAACAAAGCGATACATGGAACGGCACCGCTCTTCATCAGAAATAAAATCACCAAACACATTCAGCAAAGGAACCTCTGCTCTAGAGTGGCACCTTGCCTCAAAATCCCAACGTACAAGAAAAAAAACATGGATGGCACATCCTTCTTTGTTCAAGCAGCCAAACTATGTAACTCTTTACCCCCCCAACATAAGATTCACGGATAACCACCTTATCTTCAGAAAACTACTCAAGAATTGTCTCTTCCCCACATAACCACCATACACAAACAGAAATATACAGCATATCCCTCTGTATATAAGCATTTATTTGGACTATAGCTATGTACCTATATATGTGTATTGCTTTGTATAAATGTGTATAATTAGGTTTTTAAAAATATAGATATTCATTAGTTCTGCTTAACAAATGTACATATTACTGATAGTTACATTTATTCTATGTATATAAGATGTATATAAGTGACTGCATAAATAAGTAAATCTTTTATCATAACTATTTATCTACAATTGCTTCGCTATTGAATTACAAAAAGTACAACAATTCTTGAAAGCTGGAGTTTATTAAATGCATCTTTAACCCACATATACTACCTTCCTTATGCATATATATACCTTCCATGCACTTATGTATCTATATATTTATTAACTTTCTTCTAAATCAGCATATCCAATGCACTACCCTATTTCTCACCCTCTACCGCTCTCAATATATCCTCTACCTCAATTCTCTGACTCATCTCAAACCTCATATCACTACTATGATCCCCAAAATAACCCTTTTTAAACTCTTCCCTACTCTACCCCTCCTTGCATCATCTCATACCTTTTTTACTATTCAGATCTCCCAAACAAGCCTTTCTAAACCCTTCCCTCTGACTCTTCCCCCTTCACCTCCCCTTTACTCATCTCAAACTTCCTCCTACTGCTATCAGCTAAAAAAAAAGGAATTCTAAATCCTTCCGTCTTCTATCCCTTCACTATCCTTTTCAATCCAAATAACAGACTAACATATCCACCACTCAAATTAATTTCATATTTCACTATACTAATTCACCACTAATCCTTTATGGGTTCTGGAGTAGTGTGCTACTGACACGATGTGACGAGTCGCCTACGTGAGATATCTAAAATAGAAAATGAAGCTGACCAATTCCCCCCTCACGTCACACCTCTGTTTCTTTCACAGTCTGACCAACTAGGACCGCTGTGCCGTCAGGACAAGAAACATAAGTGGCAAAGCAATCCCTTTAGGGTATTGTGCTTCCCGAAATACTGCCCTCCCTCCCTGAGTCATGTGATCAACGATGCACAACCAATAAGGTTTGTTCCTTTCCCACCGGAGCTGCAAAACTCCAGAAGAAAAGGAGAAGGTTTGTGGGAAAACACCGATCGAACGTCGAGACAGCTGGAAGGAGCGGAATAGAACTGGCGCTACCTCGAGTAAAGGCCAAACTGTGAGGAAAGGACTCCAGAGACAAGCAGGTCTCTTCCGCCGAATCCGAGGATGGAGAAGACGCGGGAACCTGACCCACCGAAGGAAGAGATTGCAGCATGCCGGCGGGAAGGCGAAGTGTCCAGCCACGTTCCTTGAGGAGCGTGGCTTACCCAGGTACTTCTTCAGTTGTGTGGGTTGGTAGGGAGGAAGGTGGAGAAGACTGAGACCGTTAAGAGCGTAGAGAATGAAAAGAACATTATCGAGTGAGTAATGTTAACACTGGTGGAGGAATTTACTTAAGGTGCTGGCTCCCCCCTCACCTCCCTATTACTTTACAAGTTTGATTAACAAGACTATATACTTATCCACATCTCCATTCCTTTTGAGGCACATGTCCCGCCGGGAGGAAGATCAAAAAGGAGACATCCAGGAGTACCCTAAAATAAGGATGAAGGACCGAAGAAAGGACCAGGATATTATTTTAACCTCTTCATTTATCACTGCAATATAAATACTGAAAAGAACCCTCTTATGCTCTCCTACTGTTCTTTGACTAGCCAATTCCCTACAGCTACTCACCGAAAAAGTGCTTCAACGCCTCATCAGGGGTAGCAAGCACTATATAAATGTAAACCTTTTCCCTCTATCCCTCCACTATCCTTCTCAATCAAAATATCTGACTAACATATCCACCACTCAAATTACTTTCATATTTCACTATACTAATTCACCACTGATCCATTATGGGTTCCTGAGTAAAATGCTATTCGCATAAAAAGCGCTTCAACACCTCATCAGGGGAAGCAAGCGCTATATAAATGCAAACTTTTTCCCTCTTCTATCCCTCCACTATCCTTCTCAATCCAAATAACTGACTAACATATCCACCACTCAAATTACTTTCATATTTCACTACATTAATTACCCACTAATCTTTTATGGGTTCAGGAGTAGCGTGCTACTCACTGAAAAAGTGTTTCAACACCCCATAAGGGGTAGCAAGCGCTAAATAAATGCAAACCTTTTTCCCTCTTCTATACCTCCACTATCCTTCTCAATTCAAATAACTGACTAACATATCCACCACTCAAATTACTTTCATATTTCACTACAATAATTCACCACTAATCTTTTATGGGTTCCGGAGTAGCATGCTACTCGCCAAAAAAGCGCTTCAACGCCTCCTATGGGGTAGTAAGCACTGTACAAATGCAATTACGATACAATACAACCTGTGTAAGAAGACAAGTAAATCTTTACTCCAATAAGAAAAAATGTATAACATTTGGAGATTTCATATGCCATGCTCTATCCAACAAGACTTAGATTCTCACGTGATATGAGCTTTTCTAAGTAAACATTCATCGGTACATAGGAATGGAAGATGAACAGGGAGCCTGATACAAACTTTACAGCTCAGTGATGTGGAATGATTTCTTTTTAGTGTTAAGAGCATCTGCAGCTAATGGAAATTTGATCTTACTTTAGTACCACTCCTAGCATATCATATATGAATGCAGGATGGTTCACATAGTAACGTGTATATGAGTATTGTTGTGCCAGCACTAGATAATGTGTTTATACAAAACAATACATTAGGTTAAATAGGTATTCTATCTTGGGTTAAAACCACAGGGCTAACTATCATGTTGGTTAGGTCACTGCTATGAATGCCTTATCAGCATGGTGATGGTATGAACATACATTGGGCTGACACTAAGGGCAGGCCTACAGTTGAATTGCCACTCTGGCCACCCTCAGTGGTAAGCCTGGTTAATGATTAAAATGCTTAGTGTAAAGCAAGTACAATTGAGCAGTCTCCTAGCCTTGCGGTTGTTTTGGGGGTCTTTCACTGAAAGATTTGGGTTCAGTGTGGGTGGTGGTTGGTGCAAAGTGTGTTAAAGGCAATCAGGTTGCAACAGGTTTTCTGCACAGGTGATGTATCGAAAGTTTGGTGCATAGTACACATTTCAGTGTAATTCATTCTGTTTATCATTATGATGTTTAAGACAGATCAATGAAACACTAGCACCACACCAGTACACATGATGTATTGGAGTATAACATATTTAAATAACCTGTGTGAAGCCCATCAAATTGTTTTATATGTTAAAAGGCAAAACATATACAAAGCTTTCCTACATGAAACCCACTTTCTGTGGTATCTCTCCATAGCGGGACAAAGAACTGGTGAGCACATATATTTTCTTCATCCTTTTTACACAGATGGGTAGTTATAATGGTAAAAAAGGTATGCCCTTCAAATTTATTAGCACGGTCACAGATTGAGAGGGCCTCTTTTCATTGCTCAAATTATCTTACATGCAGCCCATATACCACTTGTAAATGGATAAGGCCCTAACTATGATGACCCTGATTTTTTTCAAAGGTCATATCACACTGTAAATCACAAATCCATGTGGGCGGCAGGTGAAACCCACATGTTCTGCTGCTAGCGTGATCGCTCCTCTCCATCCACCTCTTCCGCTTCCGGGTCAGGCTCTGCAATGCTGCCGGCGAGTCAGAGAGACGACGAAACACGGAAACACGGCGGACAATGAATCCTTCGGCGACGGCATCCAGGCATACATTTCAGAATTGCTGGTAACAGGTGAACAAAGAGAATATTTAAAAAATAATCAATGTTTGGAGACTTTGGATATCAGCTCCCTCCCGGCCCCTACGCTGCTCCCTAGCAAACTGGATCGGCTCATACCATGCTTAGGGGTAAAAAAAAACACAACATGGAGGCAGAGGCAGAGAGAAGAATTAGAAGGCTGTTAAACAGGGTCCTCACAGTGCACAACAAAGGTGGTAAGTGCTGGAGCCTTACTCGCTTATTTGATTGATAAAGGGAGATTCTGTTTCATTACAGGCTAAGCTGTTTAACATCATCAATTATTTATTGGGAGGCTGTATGGCTGCTTCCACCTAGATTTGACTTTTAAATGTGTTGGTGCCTGCAAAAATTTCACGCTTAAATAGTTTAAGTACAGTGCTTCAACAGTGCTTCAACAAAGTGTAATATCGCATTGGAAAGGTACGGGTACCTCCAGGTTTCACGCCAATAATAAAAACCCAAAAGGAGCTCATACTTCTGAGGAGGGTCCTGGCAGTGGGTTGCTGGTTTTGATTCCTTCTCCCTCCCCCCGATTCAGTAGAAGCACCCTGAGGCTGGACATAACGGGGAAGCATCTTAAAATCCCAAATATATTGGCCAATGTGAAACCGCTGCGAGCCATAAAATGAAAGCAAGCACAGCTCATATGAAGGCAGCATCATCAGCAGCAAGAGCCGAGAGTAGTTTAAAAGCGAGATGCGGATTTGCAGTCATCTCAAGCCCTCAGAGCTCAGAAGAAGATGCATTGGAGTCCAGAAGGAAGGCCGGAATGGGGGGCCCAGTCATGGAGAGTATACCACAAGTGCGGTCCATTCTGGATGAGGGACAAACTGCGGCTCTGATACTGCTCGATCTCAGCACCGCGTTTGACACGGTCTCCCATCAGATCCTCCTGCGTTGCCTAGAGGAGGCGGGGTAGTCGGTCTGGCACTGGATTGGTTCCGGTCCTTCTTATCTGATAGAGCTTTCCAGGTCTCTGCCCCACCCTTCCTCTCTCTCGCCCATTCCATCAAGCAGGGGGTTCCCCAGGGCTCAGCGCTAAGCCCTGTTCTGTTTAACCTCTACGTTCAACCCCTGGTGGGAGTGGCACGGGACCATGGCCTGACCATGGTTTCGTATGCTGATGTCACGCAGCTGGTGGTGGCCCTCTCCGATGACCATTCTAGGGGCGCCACACAGTTCCGGATTGGGCTAGAAGCGGTCGCATGCTGGATGACCACCAACTGCCTTCAACTTAACGACAACAAGTCAGAAGTGCTGTTGGTGGGGAACGCAATGGTGGCCGGCGTCCTTGGGCAGCGCCCCCACCACTAAGCCGGTGGTAAAGAACCTAGGGATCTGGCTCGACTCTACTCTTGGGTTCCAGGAGCATACCAAAAAGATCGCTGGTACCTGCTTTGGACTCTTACGGGGTCTGAGGCCTATATTGGGTTTCTTTGACCCAGCCACACGCCAGTTGATAGTACAGGCGACTATTTTGTCCAGACTGGACTATGCTAACTCATTGATGTTAGGCGCCAATAAGGCGGAAGGGAATCGCCTTCAACGAGTCCAGAATGCAGCCGCTCGAGTCCTGCTCAGGCTCCCAAGAACCTGCGCTACGTCGGGTGCTTTGCGGCGCCTTCACTGGCTACCCGTTCCTAAGAGGATAGAATTCAAGGCACTTTGTCTGGCCTTCAAAATACTAAAACTCTTGTCTCCAGAGATTTTATCTAATTTGTTGGTCCCCTATGTTCCCGCACGCCAGCTACGCTCCTCTGAGCAATTTCTGGCCACGGTCCCCCGGGTGAAACGCATCAGAGCGGGGGGCCGGTCCTTTCGCTGTCTTGCCGCTAAATTGTGGAACTTTCTCCCTGTTCAGATTCGCCGTTTAGATTGCCTGCTACCCTTCCGTAAGGCCATCAAAACTCACTTGGTCCCTACAGTCTAGCCCCTGTTCTCTACCGACACTGCTATCAGCGCCGGGACGCCCCTTCGCTGGGGCAGCTGCGTGCTTTACAAGCTTACCGAACATGAACATGAGGGAACAAGGCCCGAGGAAGAGCTTGCCATACAAAATGATGCATTGGAAATTGTAAAAGAAGGCAACCAGGCTCTAGAGGACAAAGAAGAGGAACTGACCATAGGGGAAACCCAAAGGGAGAAACAAGATGGCCCTTCACAAGAGGACGTAAATGTAAATGAAAATGCCATCAGTCAGGCCTGTGGGAAGTCAAAGGAGTATCCACTATTCTCTAAAGCTAAAACAACACCAACTGCACCATCTGCCTTGCATGGCCCTTCTGTTGCTACACAATCTGGCCTTTTGCTATGTGATCTATCCTCCACCTTCAATTAGATTTCATTGGAAAACAGGGGCAATCATAGGTCCCCTCAGAAGGAGTCTCAGTGGATTTCCAGCCACGGCCCCAGCTAAAGTCCCATCTTCTAAATGCAGAAGGCGGTGCTGCCATAGGGTTGCAAGAAGAGGCACAGATAAAGCCAGGTGAGCTTCTAGCCAAGCAACCAGTACAGCTGCAAAGAGATGACACTTTCATGCAATGGGATATAAAGACCATACTAAATCTTATCTTGGACGAAATAAGAGAACTCAAGATAACACAAGCAAGTGAGATAGCATCTCTCCATCACCGTCTGTCGAAAATCGAGGAAGCAGTTGGCAGCTTCCCAGTCAGAATGCACGAGGCGGAGTCCAGGATTTCCCAGCTGAGGACCAGAAGAACACTATGCAGCAGCAAGTCAATTCAGCCAAAAAGGAGAAAACCTCATTAGAGAATAAGCTTGAGGAGCTGGAAAATCATTCCCGAAGGTCTAATCTGCATCTACTTAGGGTTCTAGAAGGATGTGAAGGAGCCCAAACTATTCAATGGGTCGAGACATTTATTAAACAGAATGTAATACCAGAATTTTCAGGAGACCTCACCATTACAAGAGCTCACAGGGTACCCTCTCAGCCATTTCCCAACTCAAAATTGCCACGGACAATCGTAGTGAATTTTGCAGATTACCAGATTAAAGAACAGATACTCACTAAAGCCATACAAAAGAAGCAATTTCTTAACAATGAAGGATCCAGCTGCCGTATTTCCTCCGACATGTCAGCGGCTGCAGCACGTCGTCGAAAGGAATTTGTTAAGCTCCTGTATTTATTTAAGGCACAGGGCGCACAGGCTGCAATAGTGTTGTTATTTGGCAGCACTTAAGTTAAGCATTAGCCGAAGACATCCTGTATTCAGAGGCTAAATTGTCCGCTTTGTGGAATCCATTTTGTATTTCTGGCAGCCATTTTGGTTGCCATGTGCTGCCATGTGCTCACCATGTGCTCTGTCCTACCTTCCTGTTAACTGCTCTTGAAATCTGCCTAGAGACGAGTTATATTTAGTTTCTTTTGCTTTGCACATGCTCAGTTGAGCTTGCAGCTGTCCATGCAGCTGTTCCGAGTTTATAAATGTCAGGATGTGTCTACTAGAAGTAGAAACTGTTAGCTCCACCCACTTGTCGACTGTGCATTTCTTGTATGACCTTATATGTACCTAAAACCAGCATTTGTGATTGTACCGCCTTCATTTGAGCCCCTGTGTGGGTATAAAAGGACCAAGGTCCTTCCATTCAGTGTGCTACTTCATGCATTACCGAAGGGTGCTGTGTGAATGTAGCTCCACCTCATGAGGTTTAATAAACTCTGTCTTTTCTATTCCAGTTTCTGTGCCAACTTCTTCCTATTGGTCTGAGGACTCTGTGCAAGGAAGGGAGAACCCCTAAGCACTGGTAGGCCTTGTTGAGGCTCACCACTACAAATTGGCGCTTCCAACGTGGGGCTCATCGGCGACTCGGATGCCCGAGGGACTGGTCGAGACGAAGGATTGGAATCTCGCTTTTGGACGCGATCGCTGCCTGAGGAGACACGAGTCTTGGCACCCATGGCGTTTTTCCTTTCTTTCTGATCTGACCATCCCGGCGGCGCCGGTCCTTGACTGAGATCTCTTCTGTTGATTCGCCGTGCAGTGACCATTTGGTCGATTTGAGAACTTGGCAGTTGGAACCTGGACACCATTTGAGTTGGTAAGAGCCGTTTTGCGGCACTTGCTGTTGGTTTGATGCCTTTGATTGGTAAGGTAGTTTAGTAACACTTACTGTGGCTTTGTTTGTATGATTGGCCAATTTTGGAATCTGTTTTGTAATTATATATGTATTGCAATGCATATAGGCAGGTAATGAGGAGATTTTCTCTAACTTTGAAAACTTGAACGGCACACATTGTGTTAAGTGTCACTTGGAGTATAATATTATATATGCTATAATATTCTTGGCATGCCTGCTTCTAGCACACTTCATAGAAAGTGTTGCTGTTTTGGAGGTACCAATATGGATTTAGTAAGTACTCAGCTGACTCCCCCAGAGGGGATACCTAAATAGGTTTAGGTATAGTAAAAGATATTTCTTTCTTGGTGACTAAGTACCCCATGGAACTAAATATGTACATAAAACGGATCCTGATAACATGGAGCAGTCTTTTGGGCTGTTTTGGTGCAGTCTTTTGGACTACTTTTGAGAGCTCTTCTTGTAAATATGACTTACAATTAGTATTTACAAATAGTTTGGTTTCTGCGTACAGTCTGTAGGCTGTCTCTTGTTTTTGCCCTAAGTATTGATTTGTGGGTTAATTGTTTTTTTGTTGTATGTGGTTCTGGACTGACATGCTTGAAAGTACTTGTTTCAGTAAAGTAGACTATGTTTTTGTGTAAGAATGGCTAGCCTTAAGCGCGCTGTGTTGTGTGTTATGAGTGTATGACCCCCTTCTGAAAATGTCTGGAATGAGCTAAATTTGGTTTTTGTTGTCATTCTGTTATGCAAATGTCATTTAAAGTACTACATTTTAAAATTCAGGGAATTAATAATGTAACATATGCTAAATAGCTGCACGCTACCATTAAAATTGACAAAGTAAGAAACTATAGATATGTGCAAATTGCCACACTGGTACAGATAAATCAGAATTTACATTCAATAGGAATAAAATAGGCCTCATAGAAAGGTAGGAAAAAACAAATTTGTGTGCTTTCACACAATTAGGACTAAAATGAAAAATTTTACAGTATTATCCTTATATATTAATATTGAAAGGCATTCACTTCATCTGAGTGAATTGGTTGTTGCTGAAATAAACACCACATTACAGAACGATAGATTTGTGCTGGCTTGAAAGGCGTGAGATGTTGACGCCTGCTGGTCAGAACACAGCTGTGTCAACAACACACGGCTATTCTTGGTCCCAAGCCATAAGGAAACTGCTGAGTCAACTAGATTTTAAGTTAGTGTAAACATGGTTTGAAAACGTGCATTAAAAACTGCTGATTTTATAAGTCAGAAAAGACAGTTTCATTATTTTGGATAACAGAGAAAAGATTAAAAGGGATTTCCTTTCTTAATGCCTTTTTAACAAGCACATCCGTGGTTCTGATGTTAAATGATTACTGTCCTTTAAAAAGTGACGCAGACTTTTCATGTTTCAGTAAGGCTTCTGTGCTTAGAGTTATAAATGAATACATTTAAAGGTGATAGGAAAGGAATGAGGCTTGCTTTTCATATGTGGAACCATCAAAAGGGTTGGTGATCATTATTAAAGAAAAAAAAAAGGGAATTTTGATTATATGAAGAGAAAAAAATGTTTATTAAAAATAATTGCCCTAAAATTGTTTTTGATCTTTGTAATGTCTGATAATCATACTGTGAATAATATATAGCTCCTAGCATCAAAGTTGGATTTAAGTAGCACTTTACCATGATGTGGGGAGTGCAATGTGAAATTTCACTTTATCCAGGCATATAAAAACGTTTTTTAAGGGTGTACCTTATACATTTCTGATCCCCCATCTCTGGGATATCTAGAGGACACCCTGGGGATCCCTAATATGCCAAAACATTGTAGGTTATTCATTTTTAAGTGCCCCTACCACCAAAGTCGAAATTGGGAAAAATTCACTATTTAAAAGTAGTTTTGCCAAGCAGAGCAGCTTTCACACTGCTCTTAGGCTTCAGTAAATGCACACATTTAAGTATAACACAAATAGCTGACCTCTAACCTGCTAGAATGCACACCATACACTGCACACAGATAGAGACAAATATTGGAAAAAAAACACAGCAGAAGTTAGATCCTACTTTTAAAATTATTAGGCGGACAGGACTGCCTTTCAGCTGTGATTCTCCAGAGTTGCTTTGAATTGCAAAGACCGCATGGAAAGCCTTGCACAAAAATGGACAGCTGGTGAAAGGGTTAAAGGTCGGAGTTCTGCATTTAGCTACCTAGCAGGGCTAAGGGGAAGGTTTGCTTGGACATTTCGACCTCCGAACAGTTTTTGAAAGAAGTGATGATAGCGCAGAGAGAGGAAGAAAAGCTTTGCTTCCTATTTTTGGCAAACGCAAGTTTTGCGCAGTCATATGAAAAGAAGGAAAAGCAGTGACGTATGTGGGCCCTGAGTAGAGCATAGCTCTGCCATGTATATAAAAATAATGGTTTTAGTTTAAAGATTACTGTGCAAGGGCTGAGATAAGGAGGCAATGGATTTTAGTTTGCATTCATGCGCCCTCATGTTAATCTAGCACCATTGCTGAAGGAATTGGTAATTGGTTATTAACGCTTTCTAAAGTTAACTCAATGTGCTTGTGTTAGGCTGAATCAGAAAATAGCCACTTTCTAAGATATCTCCTACAAGTTTGTTTGTGCCCAGTTGCCACAAATAGGGGTAAATAGTGTTGACAGAAGGTAAACCTGTTTTCAGGTTTTCCTACTGTCAAAATAGAGGAAGGAGGTTAGCTCCTGGGCAAATTAAGGGTAGGCTAATTTATGTTTTCTCTCTTCTTTTTCTCACTCTCTCATGAGTCTGTCTAAGCAGTCAAGGAGATGGCCATGAGACATTTAATTGGCTATTCAGTAATACTGTTTTAAAATTGTTAGAATTAATAAAATGATGAAAAATATACTATGTTACTGCCCATCCTGTATGAAAGAATGAGTAGAACAGATTGATGTTCCCTTATTTGACCTTTAAAGGGAACTGTATAGTGGGGGTTTCTGTTAAAAAATCTCAGGTGGCAATACCATTATTGTTTATGTTATTCTCATGTTCTATACAGTTTTGCAAGGGCATTGCTAGTCTTTTATTAGCTAGTCTGTGTATTTGAGCTGACAGCCCTTATTAGAGCTGGAGCTAGGGTTTTTCCTTTTGAAAATGATGTTGCATAGTCCGGATCGTGAAAAGTAGAATGCAGGAAAGACGCCCATGTGATCCTTAGCAAACATTTTGAAGGAAAATATTGTTTTATAGGAGTTTGTTTGTCACAACATGTTCTGCTGGAGAAATTTATGTACCCACTATCTTGAGTTTTTTTTTAAAGTTATTTATGAAATAAGAATCCCTGTTAAATGAGCAGTTTTAGATTTTTCCGCTGCGCCTATAACATGAAAGCATGGTCCTAAGCATAAAATGTAGGTGTCTTTACGTAAGAGAAAGTATTTTAGAAGTGTCTGCAGTCCTGTACAAGTAATGCAAGGTTCATAAGTAGAAGTGTAGGAAAAGTTCCTTTTTCTTGAGGTTCTTCAGATGAATAATATAGGAATGCACAAATGTAAGGATTTGGAGTATGTCTGTATTGTTTTCTTTTTCCTCAGAATTTAGTAAATGAACACAGACTTCCTTGGTTGCTTGGGATTGGGTGACGTATTACTCTTGTCAGTTCACCAAAAGTTCCTTTTATACTTGCCAATAGGTCTAGGGTGTTTTTTTATTCTCAGATAGATTAAGTGGTTCTTGGGTGCCTTGCTAATGAATGGGGCATCCCAAGACTAAGGAAGTATTCTGAGACTATCCTCTCTGTTGATAGATTATTTTTGTGCCTTGTCTAAAGACCTTTTGTTCTGCCCACCAATAGATATTTGCTGCCATACAACCATTGCCAGAGGGGCCCGGACATCAGATCCAGCCTGGGAGTCAGCACCAGTCCAGCTTGGAGCCAAGGTGAAGGGAACCAGCACAGGCGTTGCTGGCAACTAGGACCTCAGTGAAGGCCGGAAGCACTGGACGTGAAATGTGTACCCCTGCCACTGTCTTGGGCGAAAGACGGGGTCACAAATCAGGATGAAGAAATCTTTCTGTGGATCCAGTTTTTGATGCCCAGCTGAGAGAGTCACAGACCGATAAGGACGGCAAGGAGGCTTTTGCTTGAGGTGACCCCCTTTGAAACAAGGGTTGCTTCAGGCCTTGAGTCCTGGTCCCAAAGTGAATGCAAGTCTGCGCCTCTGTTTGTTGATCAAGGGATGCCTGAGCATACTAGCTACACTCTGTGGCCCCAACAAAAGAGCAGTGCGCCAGCGGAGCAATACAGGAGTTAAGGAAGGACTTGAGTTTAGGGTACAGGTGCTGTGCCCTTGGTGCCTGTTAGATTAAAGTGAAGAAAACTGATGCACTGCCTGAGACACTGGACAGGATCGTTGAAAGACTTTTTCTTCTCAAACTGGGCCGTGATTCTTGAGTTGCGAGTTGTGCAGCTCCACCGTGGGAACAACAAGAGGCTGCCTGTGAGGCTCAAACGGACACAGGGAGAAGACTCCCCTCTGGCTGGTTGTACAGCGGCTATAATTTCCCAAGGACTCTTTTTTTTGTTAGTAATGTACCCCTTTGATCGTCCCATTTTTGAGGGGATCAGCCCTGCATTAGTGTAGTGACACCCGCCTTGGCCCATGGTGAAGAAATCAACGGCTGCCCAGGGAGAAGAGCTCCAACGATTGTTTTCAAAAAGTTTTTAGAAAGATCAATCATTACTGTTGCTGAAATGAATAACAAAAGAATCATTTGTGCTGTAGGGTTTGTTGTTGCTATGGTGGCTATGGCAGCAATTACGTGGTACATCGAGAAGGTGGCTCCTGTTCGACAGCTTTTTGTTGCCACTACGGCAGTACCAGTGGAACACCACTACTTTACTCTTCCCTACCGTGAGCAGAAGCATCGACAATCCTATCTAAACAATACCTTTATCCAGATGTTGCACCATACTCACAATGTTACAAATACTACCAACTGTTGGGTGTGTGGGATGATACCTGCACATCAAAAGAAAGGAGGAACACCTTTTATTCCTCTTCCATTTTCTCACAATGGTTCTTGTCAAGCTTGGTATGCGCTTTTGTTTACATCTGGAAAGCCTTCAGTAGGTGGGATTATTTTTCAACTTAATAAAGTGTGTTATCAAAATAAAGAAGGTTATCCACAAGCCAAAGGGACTAAATGAGAATGGGAAGAGTATCAACCGGACAATATTTCAACACCATATGTCTTCACAAATGTGAGAATAAAGAAGAACATTGGACCTTTTGTGATTTCTGTGACAAAAACTAAAGCCGATTTGTGTATCTGTAGTGTTGGAAGAATTCCAGTGGGGAGGAGCGAGTGTACTGTAATCCTGACCATTGAAGGTGCCAATAACAGCACTTTCACAGCCTCGCATAATACGTATTTTGTGTGTGGAAAAAACGGATATTATCAATTACCTGTTGGGTGGTCAGGAATCTGCTATGTATCTTTTCTGTTGCCCCCTGTGTTTCTGGCACCTGCATTATATCACCGTGATTTTAAACTGTACAATGATATTTCCAAAAACAGAAATAAGAGGACAATAAGTATGGATGAAGTTGACCAAACCGAAACTACCCTACAACAATATGTTGATTTCAACTTGGGCTTATTTTTCTTTGTGGGTGCTGCATTGAACAGTAGAAAGATCAGGCGCTTAACTTGTGTTGTGGAAGCTGTTACCAATCAGACAGCTATGGCACTTGGGAACATTACAGAGGAACTACAGATTGCAAGGATTGTAGCACTCCAGAATAGGATGGTGCTAAACGTGATTTTGGCTGATCGAGGTGGTGCATGTCGCATCATCGGTAGCAGCTGTTGCGTATTCATACCGGATCACTCACCTTCAGTATATGGCGCAATATCAGAACTGCATAAGATTGCTGCAGAAATTCATCCAGAGACTGGTACTTGGACTTTTACTGGATGGTTTTGGACTCTTGTTTCTGCTTGGGGCTGGAAGCTACTGACTATCCTGTGTGTAATGATTATGATACTTTTTACATGCTGTGTATGTATCCAATGTGGTCCAATGCTTTGCTCCATTTGCATCTCTGCTTGTATACCTGCCAAAAGGAATGTTGCTGAAACAAAGGCCCAACAAATGTTGAATAAAGAGGTGGCCGAAATAATGTTAATAGATGTACGGGATGAATATTTAGATTACCCCAGATAAACGAATGTCTTCAGCTAATGCTGAAAGGGTCGTCTGTTGTAATTTGGCAGCACTTAAGTTAAGCATTGGCCGAAGACATCCTGTATTCAGAGGCTAAATTGTCCGCTTTGTGGAATCCATTTTGTATTTCTGGAAGCCATTTTGGTTGCCATGTGCTGCCATGTGCTCACCATGTGCTCTGTCCTACCTTCCTGTTAACTGCTCTTGAAATCTGCCTAGAGACGAGTTATATTTAGTTTCTTTTGCTTTGCACATGCTCAGTTGAGCTCGCAGCTGTCCATGCAGCTGTTCCGAGTTTATAAATGTCAGGATGTGTCTACTAGAAGTAGAAACTGTTAGCTCCACCCACTTGTCGACTGTGCATTTCTTGTATGACCTTATATGTACCTAAAACCAGCATTTGTGTTTGTACCGCCTTCATTTGAGCCCCTGTGTGGGTATAAAAGGACCAAGGTCCTTCCATTCAGTGTGCTACTTCATGCATTACCGAAGGGTGCTGTGTGAATGTAGCTCCACCTCATGAGGTTTAATAAACTCTGTTTTTTCTATTCCAGTTTCTGTGCCAACTTCTTCCTATTGGTCTGAGGACTCTGTGCAGAAAGGGAGAACCCCTAAGCACTGGTAGGCCTTGTTGAGGCTCACCACTACAATAGCACAGCAGTCCAAGTTAAGGGTCTTAGTGAGAGGAACATTTTACATGTTTGCAAACATAGATGAAGCTCAGGAATTATTGCAAGAAATTTCCACTGTGAAATAGATAAGAAAAAGTAAATGGATTACAGCAACAGGATTGAGGGTGCGAGGGGGCGGAATTGATCACTTAGGGTGCAGCACCACGCAACCTGAGGAGAGAGGAGAGGGGCACTGTGGGCAATTCTCATTCTTCTGGGGGGGCACAGGGGGAGGGTGGTATGGCTAGAAAAACTGAGCAGAATCATAGAGGGAAAGATAATGGAAATAAATATATCAATGGTGATACCTTAAATTCAAGTAACAATTCTAGGGATGGGTCTTAAAGTTCATATAATTACAGTCAATGTAAATGGCATATCCAATAAACAAAAATACGGTGGGCTAATAAAATGGCTAACTTCATTTTCACCACATTTCTCCAGGAAACCCATTTTAAGACAAACACACCCAAGCTCTTCATCCCTAAATCGTTCTCTAGGGCATATTTTGCTTCGGCTGCGACGGCAATAAGAGGGGTAGCCATCTACTTTGGGCAAGGGATAGATTGGGAGATTGCTCAAGTCCAGAGAAACCCTTATGGTAGATGGATATGGGTTACAGCCGGGGTCAATGGTAATATGTTTAACTTTGTGTACTACTATGCATCAATTGTAGATGATCCCACAGCTATTATGAAGATCAAATAACTAGCTAGAGGGGCGATGGGCCTCATAATTTTAGGGGGATTTCAATTTTATTCAAGGTTTGGGAAAGGATACTTTGAACAAACAAAGAAATAACTGAAGCCTAGGACTAAAAAGTATTAGACGTAATAAAACAAGATTATCAATTAATTGATCCATGGCGAAGGGCTCACGGGGAAATTTTGCAGTATACTTACTATTCCCGTCAAAACCATTCTGCTTCTCGTATTGATTTTTTTCTTAACTCTCGCTCCCTGAACTATATTAACTCAGAAATATGGGCCAATTCATTTTCAGATCATTCGCTGGTTAAAATTGAAATCGAAATAGATGTAAGAAAGAGGAAAAGGTCCAGGTTGCAGATGGATCAACTCCCTTTCACAAACCAGCAATGGACGGATAGTACAAGAAAATGGATAAAAGAGTTCTTTCAGGTCAACAAGGGTACAGCAATGCTCTTTTCTGTCTGTGGGGCTTTTAAGGCCTCAGTGCGTGGGCAAATGATGGCTTTTATGGCTGCGCAATCATAAACCCGAAGGGCGCATATATCTGAACTTCAGCTGGCAGTTAATACTGCTTTGTTGAGGAAAAATAACTCCCTGATGGACGGAAATGTAGCGGAGGGGCAGTTGAATAAAGCAAAACAGGAGGTAAGGGAGTTTTTTTACTATAGAAGAAATAAATAGTTAACGGTCATTCCAGCAGAGAGTTTATGAGGAAAGCCAAATGGTAGGAACATTTTTAGCCTGGTCGACCAAGGTAAAGCAGGAATCCGCATCAATTATTGAACTTCTGGAGCCAGGGACGAGGACTCTAGTGTCCGAGAAGGACATGATTGCTAAAGTCTTTCTAGATCATTACAATGAGCTATACGCAACTAAATATATGGCCTTGAAAGAAGTAATATATCAGTACTTTTACGATATAAACCTGCCGCAGGTATCAAGTACGCAGGCAGAAGAGATGGCTGTAGATATTTCAGCAGTCGAAATTCAGCAGGCCTTAGCCTCAATGCCTGGAGGGAAGGCCTGTGGTACCGATGGGCTTCCAACAGAATTTTATAAGGCATTTTTAGATGAGTTAGTACCGTTTTTGCTTGAGCTTTTTAACTATGTCAAGGCAGGAGGCGAGGTTCCATTAACTTTTAAAGAATCCACCATTGTTAGTTTTGTTAAGAAGGGTAAAAAATCCCAGGGATGTCAATTCATATAGGCCAATTAGCCCGCTAAATTCTGACTACAAACTTTTAATGAAAATCTGGGCAAACCGATTCATCCCAGCTGCACAGAATGTGATCCATAAGGATCAGACAGGGTTTGTGGCAGGCAAGTCAATGTCATCCAACACGGAATTTCTAGTCCAAGCACTTGACTTTTTTAATATTAATCAAACACCAGCGCTTAGAATGATGGTTGACGCAGATTATTAACACGCTACAGAATATATATCAAGCAGTGGCGGCCGGTAAAGTTTGAAAGTGGTGGCTTAAATTGGAAGAGCGACTTTACCTGAGAGAGTATGACTGTCCTGAGGAGTGTTTGGGGGTTGGGTGGTTTCTCCCCCAAGAATTTGTTTAAAAAAATAGGTTAAAATGGGGCATTTTGCAGTACAGTTTTGATAATAAAATGATCAAAATAATAGTTTCAACTGGCATTTCTAAAGAAACAGTGTCAAATGCTCATGACTTACATCCTAAGTGGTCTTCCTGATCAAGCCCTCTGTGCAAGTGGCAATTGTCTCAGAGAGAATGCAACAATACATGGACCAGAGAAATAATAACACCACCAAGGAAGAAAGGGTCAGAGGGTGAGATTGAATGGAATTGAATGAATTAAAAGGTGAGGGCAGGAAAGAGAGGTGGAGTGGAAGAAGATGGCACAAAACAGAAAGAGCAAAGTGTAAGGCCACAAGTCAAACCAGAGCGAGAAATTCTGTGTTGATCCTCTCATGTACAACATTGGTGCACAAGCTTTGATTGTTTATTTTCTTCAGAGTGGCACAACAATGGTGCCAAGAAAATGTGCTAATTGAGGCAAGCAAAATGCGTCCCCACTCTGCTGAGGTAACAGTAATTCAGTGGGTCTTTGGGACCCAGTGGGACAACACTATTGTATCTACGCTTCTGCTACTGAAGGGTTAGGAGTGCACTCTAAACAAAGTCTGTGTGCATGGATGACATGGATGACATTTGTGCTTGAGCAGGATGTCAGGATAAGGCCATAAGGAGGATGTGCTGAAAGAAGGTGGGACACTGAATTGAGAGCCTGAAGGAAATCAGTTCCACGATATCTGAAGTACTACAGGAACCTGCAAGTAGAGAAACAGTGCAGGAAGCTGAAGATATGGAAGTGTAGGAACCTAGAGAGAATGGACGCTTTAGCAGGTTGAATGTAGTAGCACCTTGCAAGAACACGGAGCTATGGAAGTACCATAGGAGCCTGGAAGGAGGGAATAGATGCAGGAACCTAGAAGTGGGGGACTACTGCAGGGAGAGCAGCTCCGCAGGAATCTGGAAGAAGGGAAGAGTTGCAATAACCAGGCAAATGCTTAAGGAGTGAAGTGGTGCAGCAAGTTTGTTAGAGAGCAGCACTAGAGGACTTGGGCAAGAAGGAAGCAGCTACAGGTGCCAAGTGCGAGAGTGATGCAGCATGAGCCTTTAGGGTGAGAAGAGTTGCAGGAGCCTGGGAAGAGGTGCAGTAACCTGGAGCAGGAGTACTGAAGCAAAATGGAGGAAAGGAATTCTAGAGGAAGCAAGTACTCCAGGAGCCTGGTGTGAATATGCACATTGATTTAAAATTGTATTACACACAGTATAACATAAGCTGCAGCAAAATGTACAGAGATTTAATTTCATTTTAAAGCCAGTTTTTGCAACAATTTAAAGATATTCTTAGACCTTCTCAATATTCAAGAGGGTGTAATTTCCAATATTTATCCCTTTCCTTTGACCTCATTCTTGGATTTACTTGATAGAATTTGTCACACATTCAGCTGCTGAATGTCACTCATAAGTGCAATGAAACCATGGAAATATCACACATTAGCAATCTGAAAATGTGACAGCTATGCATAAGCAGCATGCCAATATTGTGTGACACACAGTGGCACTGTGTAGGTTGGGAGGTCTGAATGTCCATAATCATATATGTCTCATTATGCTCAGTTCACACTTCTGTCACCTTCTCCATGAGCCAGACTTAAAATTTGAAAATTTACACCACCAATGCCTTTTCTCCTTGAGCTGTTTACTCTGCTCCACCTAACAAACCGCACAGCCTTATTCTGAGGTGAAAGGGCAGGGTCATGCTAGGCAGCATGTCAGGGGTGTAAGCTGGAGCAGTTGTGGAGGAGAGCTCAAGTTTCCCGGTTTCAAGATTCATTAGGGAAACGGGTCGTGCTTATTGTTGTTTTGATTCCGATACTTGTAGTATTATTTATTTCATTATGAACTCCGGACTACAACAATCATACTGCAATGGGGAAAACTGTACTGTATGAGCTAGTTACATGCTCTCGGATTCAAGAAGCCTGAGCGCTCTTCTCTTGACTTCACCATGAACACATTCAACAATAACTGATCTAAGAGAGATCCACGTGTGGGGAATAATTGTTTAAGAAACGTTTGGAAATCAAATACTTAATTATATTCAGAGAATCCATTAAACAGCAGCACACCATTGAGCACACATGTGGAACATGGCGGCCGGCGGTTAGTCGGCCGCGTAGCTCTCTCGCCTTTCCGGGAAGATCAGTGTGTATGCTGGTGTGCGGCGCAGCACGGGGACTCTTACCTGGCGACAGAGTGTGTCGGAGGACGGGGGTGCACAGCGGACCTCTCGCTCTCGTGTATGCGTCGAGTGGGGACGCCGCGGCAGGAGGCAATCGGGAAGGTCAGAACAGCAGCAGGCAATCTCCCGCAATGCAGAGCCGGAGTGTGGGTGGAGGCTGCCGCAGGGCTCTCAGTGGATCGAAGAGCTTTGGGCAGAATTTCATACAGAGGCGCCCCAAGTAGTACTGCCCTGATTGAGTCAAAGCTGGAAATGAGACCAAAGAGAGGAGCAATTGGGGAGGCAGTACACTTTCCAGAGTGATGAAATAACATCTATGTCACCGGCAAAAAAGAAAATTGGGAGAAGAATAGCAGGAACCCCAAATTCCTCCTCAACACCAGGGAAGAAAACGAACAGTTTAGGCACTAAACCCAATACTGAGGTAAGGAGGTTGGAAGGGTTATTAAAAGGGCATGTTAATAGATATGCCCTAAGTAACAAACACATTTTGGCAATCACCGAAGCACCAGATCTAGCCCCTAACAGACAGACACCAGTGGTTACTAATACCTCTTCTCCGTCCCAAGAGGACCATGAAAGCCCACTTGAAGGTGGTAAAATGGTGAAAGAAGTAGGGAGAAAAAAAACAAAATCTTTTACGTAAGTTAAAATAACACCCTCTCTGCGTACTTACTTTAAAGTACAAGCACAGGGAAAGGGGCAGTTAAATCACCCTCCCTTAAAGGACATACCTAGTAAACCCAGTAAAGATCAACTATGCCCTGAAATGGCGGAGTCTGATAAAAACAAAGCTATTAGTACTGCCTCGGGCTTGCTGGGTACATTAGAGATTTCAAACAGATATCAAGCTTTGGCGGATAAAGGAACAGAGGAGTCATCGCAAGAAATGAGTTCAATTCCATCCTCCGAGCGTGTAGTACAGGCTACTTGCCAAATGCGAGCTGTGAAGGAGACACACCTAGAGATGGAAAGGATGATAACATCACTTTTTAGTGAAATAAAAGAGAAATAGACACATCCGATAAAAATCAAGGAAAGATACATGAAGTATGCGAGAGTCCAGAATGTAAGGTGAATTCAATAGTGGAAAGACTGGAAAACATGGAAACAACCATAGAGAAACTAAGGAAGGAGGTAGATACAAACCAAGAAGAAATCTTTTTCCTTAGGGCAGGGGGAAAAGATTTAAGAGATAAGATCGAGACTTTGAAAATAACGTGCGACAAAATAACATAAGGATTTTAAATGTTCCAGAAGGCTTTGAAGGGGATAACATAAAAACAGGAGTGATAGCCTTACTAAAGGAATTTATACCAAATCTTGACCATAGTACTTTGGAAGAGAATATACAACGCATTCATCTTGACCCCTTCCGTAAATCGACAGCTAGGAAAACATACATGCTGAAGGAAAAATACTATTAGAAGTCATTAAAGTAGGCTCATACACAAAAGGAGATTGGTCTTTCAGAATTAGAGTAGACAATTCTAGGACGACCCAGGATAGGCAACGACAGCTGGGAAACTACATGCAAGAGTTGAGATCTTTTAATGCCACCATTCAAATGCACTTCCCAGCCACTCTAAGGGTAATGTGGAGCAATACGATGCACAACATTAAAGACCCAAGAGAGGTTGAAGGATTAATCAAACAGATAAAAGCACACCAAAAATAACTTTTTTGGTTTCTTTTGGTTTGTTTTATAAACCCCAAAAATGGAGAGAGAGCTCAAATAATACATGGTGCCTGCTTCAAGGTCACCAGAAGATAAATGGGAGGGTGCCCCAGGGAGGGAAAGGGGAGGCACAGTTTCACAGGTAACCTTCTATATATCTTGCACAGGGTGGGGGAGCATGGGGAAAAAATAAATTCCTCATTTAACAAAAATATGCTTGAATATTAAGAGACAGGGCCTTTTCCCCCGATTAGAAATAATTTAAGTTAGGAAATGGATGAAGAATCCAAAAAGAGGATTGTGGGCATCTTAAGTTGGAATGTCAATGGGCTTAGGGTTGCTAGCAAATTCTGGAGTACTGGAAGTTGCCAAAGAGTGAAAAACTTATATTGCAAGAAACACACCCGTTGAGAGAAGAATGGAGTAAAATATTAAAAAATCAAAGATGGATAGAACACTATGGGGCCGATTCCGATCTCGGCCGGAAGCGCACCTAACACCATTCGTCCGGGAAAAAAAACAAGCCGAACGCGTGTTTCCCGACCGATTCGAACAGTCGTCCGAACGAGCAAGTACGATGCGCATAACTGCTCAGATTCCGAGCGAGCCATACGTACCCATTCCAGCTCCTGTTCCCCACCCAAACCGGATCCGTAAATGTCGATTCGAGTCACACGGAAGTAAATATACAGCACCTTCCGGCCGGACTAGTACGATGCGCCTTCCGTACGCGCCGTACCCGTCGCTACGTCCGGCACGTCAGAGCATCCGGGAGAGCTGCACATAAGCTCCGATTCGCGCCACAAGATGATCCACGGCTACGAGACGAACAAGCCAGCGACGAGTACGAGTCGAAGCCACGAGAAACCCGAACGAGACGACCCAACCATGAATCCCATTGCGCAGGTCCTACCAATACTCTACATCTATTACCGGAACCGGTACGGACGCGTACGGTGCAGACGGTAAGCCAGACACCCACTACACAAACAAACGACATGTACCTGACTTATGTCACACACACATAGGGATGTAGAAATGACGTACACTAGCAACAGCCGAACCATAGGGGCAGGATGGCTATCACCAATGCCATACACACCCATAGGGGCCTGATGGCTACCACTACCACCACCCCTACTCATGTGGGCCTGGATGCCTGTCACTACTACCATCCCCACTCATAGGGGGATGGATGCCTACCACTAACACCACCCCTACTCATGGGGGGCTGGATACCTACCACTACCACCACCCCTACTCATGGGGGCCTGGATGCCTACCACTACCACCACCCCTACTCATGGGGGCCTGGATGCCTACCGCTACCACCACCCCTACTCATGTGGGCCTGGATGCCTACCACTACCACCACCCCTACTCATGTGGGCCTGGATGCCTGTCACTACTACCATCCCCACTCATAGGGGGATGGATGCCTACCACTAACACCACCCCTACTCATGGGGGCCTGGATGCCTGTCACTACTACCATCCCCACTCATAGGGGGATGGATGCCTACCACTACCACCACCCCTATTCATGGGGGCCTGGATGCCTACCACTACCACCACCCCATCTCATGTGGGCCTGGATGCCTGTCACTACTACCATCCCCACTCATAGGGGGATGGATGACTACCACTAACACCACCCCTACTCATGGGGGCCTGGATGCCTGTCACTACTACCATCCCCACTCTTAGGGGGATGGATGCCTACCACTACCACCACCCCTACTCATGGGGGCCTGGATGCCTGACACTACTACCATCCCCACTCATAGGGGGATGGATGCCTACCACTACCACCACCCCTACTCATGGGGGCCTGGATGCCTACCACTACCACCACCCCTACTCATGTGGGCCTGGATGCCTGTCACTACTACCATCCCCACTCCTAGGGGGATGGATGCCTACCACTAACACCACCCCTACTCATGGGGGCCTGGATGCCTGTCACTACTACCATCCCCACTCATAGGGGGATGGCTGCCTGCCATTACCACCACCCCTACTCATGGGGGCCTGGATGCCTGTCACTACTACCATCCCCACTCATAGGGGGATGGATGCTTACCACTACCACCACCCCTACTAATGGGGGCCTGTATGCCCACCACTACCACCACCCCTACTCATGGGGGCCTGGTTGCCTACCACTACCACCACCCCTACTCATGGGGGCCTGGATGCCTGTCACTACTACCATCCCCACTCATAGGGGGATGGATGCCTACCACTACCACCTCCCCTACTCATGGGGGCCTGTATGCCTACCACTACCACCACCCCTACTCCTGGGGGCCTGGATGCCTGTCACTACTACCATCTCCACTCCTAGGGGGATGGATGCCTACCACTACCACCACCCCTACTCATGGGGGCCTGTATGCCTACCACTATCACCACCCCTACTCATGGGGGCCTGTATGCCTGTCACTACTACCATCCCCACTCATAGGGGGATGGATGCCTACCACTACTACCATCCCCACTCATAGGACGGGTAATGCATGACACAACCAGCATACTCCAACATAAGGAATGTCAGCAAAAGACATCCCCCCAACATCATGACAAGAGTGTGTAGTCTGTGTCAAATGCTTACAACACTGAACATGACATTGAACATACAATGTGACCCCCTATCACATGTGTCACACATAAATGTGTGTGGCCTCCACAATGCAAGCAGACCATGACCACTGTGGGAATGGGGTCTAAAGCCCCATCATCACAGTGACCAAAATGTAAGTGTGGGGTCCATAGCTGAAGCACATTTTGAACATTGTGGCAATGGGGTCTAAACCCCCATCATCACAGTGACCAAAAGGTAAGTGTGGGGTCCATAGCTGAAGCACATTTTGAACATTGTGGCAATGGGGTCTAAACCCCCATCATCACAGTGACCAAAATGTAAGTGTGGGGTCCATAGCTGAAGCACATTTTGAACATTGTGGCAATGGGGTCTAAACCCCCATCATCACAGTGACCAAAAGGTAAGTGTGGGGTCCATAGCTGAAGCACATTTTGAACATTGTGGCAATGGGGTCTAAACCCCCATCATCACAGTGACCAAAAGGTAAGTGTTGTCATGGAAAAAGCTGCAACTGCCAAACAGCATGGATGATTCCTGGTCACACAACAACAAACACATCAGTGGCAAAGTAGTGGTTGTGTCCCATAGCAACATAGATTGGGTGAGGCAAACAGTGCAGTGCAAATAAAACATACCTTTGCCATGTGCAGACAAACATCACCCATGGGGGCTGACATTGTCAACATTTATCAATTACACAATGACAGAAGTGACCATCATAATGCAGACCTACATATCTGCACCAATGGACACACAAATGTAGATATCCTGTGGAGACTGTAGATGTGAGGTGAACAAATACCATACCATGGCAGCAATGGGACATACAAACCATGATTATTGTGCTGACTGATGACCTAGGAGTCCCAGGGACAGCAGGGGAAATCCTCCAAACAACATACAGCCATTGGCACACTAAAGATATGCCAATGCAGTGGTGCAGATGCACAAACACAAACAGGCAGCCTCACACTGCATATCAAACACAAAAGGTGATGGGGGGGTGTGCCAGTGTCCCCAGGCAACCACACAACACATGAGGAGGCCGAAATTCCAATTACACAGATGTGTATACAGTGCCATACAAAAGTAACTCATGGATCAGATTCCCCTATGTGGGCAATCAGGCATTGTTAGATGAGAGGGAGCCCAAATTACACATGTCACACAAGCTTGTAGGAACAGCAACTAACACAGCAAGAGACAGACCCACCACAGCACTACCCCCAGGGACCCCACATTGTGGTGACACTAGCCTGCATTATAATCCCACTGTGATGACAAAGGTAGATGTAGTTCACACTGTGAACCACAGCCATGTGTCCTGAGCAACAAACTACCATCACACCTACACAAGCACAAATCAATCAGCACGGCCTGTCAGCCAAGGCCAATATGGAGGTAGGAGTATAGCCGTGCAACAACTCACATTTGCACACACTCAACACCACACACGTTGATCTCCACCAATGTGCAGCAGTGAAGCTCACATGGACTGGTGACATTGCACATGCACCCATGACAATCCCAGGGGTGGTGGTGGGAACTAAGGTGCAGAAACCCATCTCACATGGCCAATCAACAAGACTCGTGAATGTCTGACACACTGCACAGTACGCAGTACATGGGCATGACGTGAAATCCACCCCAATCAATGGGATCCCGGCCATAGTCACACACCAATGAAGAAGCCAAGGTGACCCACAAAGAACACACATAGACAACTTCCAACATTGCAGCTCTGACCCTGAGGAGTGGCATCAGTCACACACACAACGTGTCACAATCACTGAAAGCTACCACAAACTGTACATTACATGACTTGTGTAACCAACAAGTGCCAAGGGGAATCCTGACTGTGTCCCATCTGCGTTTTCCCACATCCCCAGCCCTGACAACAAAGACAACTAGGGATGACAACCTGATGAACATTAGTTTGCCATGCACCCACATCCCGGAGAAACCAGGTCCAAGATGCTGGATGAACCCAGGACAACTCAGCAAGCATCACAAACAGGAACATCCGTAGGGACACAGCCTGTGTAGGAAAAGGGAAGGGAACACACACTGACATGCTTACACAACACACAACACGGGCCCAGGCAATGTCACGGGATTACACACTGCCATGAGGGCACTCCACTCCTGTGGACGGTCCGCTGTGCCAAACCTTGTCTGTGCACGACTCAAACATGTCAGCAGAACACTCGGTCAGTGAGTCAACAACTACAACACACTGAAGGCTCTGCTCACATCAGCCTGGGTACGGGAGTGTCACGTCAGTCATCTGCATACACCCAAAACACGTGTCAAGCAAGTTGCACTGTATACACAGATGAGTCCTTTAACATTGATGTGGTAAACTGCATGTCCAGTGGAGATGGGCACACAGTCAGGGAAATAGAAACATTGAACAGTGGTAAGCCCACCAGATGTGCATCAGTGTAAGCCAAAGATGTTAATTTACAAATGCAAAACGTACATCCCTGTGTCAAATGCTGAACATTACACCCTCAGACTGCAGCAAAGGATGCTATAGATCCAGACTAGATTAGGACACATATCCCATGGACCACATGGAGTCCATGACAGCAACACTTCATTTTCCTGATCTGAACACTATTACAACTGCAAATGCATGATGATACTCATCTACATCATGTACATCAAAAGAAAGACCACAAGTAAACAAAAAGAGGCTTTATTCAGCAAATGTGAAACTAAAATTTTAAGTCCAAAAGAAACTAAGGCCAATGGCCAGTCCACATACACAGTCCCAACAGGGTGATATGTGACAACTTGTCACCCATTGCTTGCCTGCACTGGTACGGACAGGGGACATCCCCCTTGGAGGGGCATACAAGGGGCAGGCCAGGCACCGCAGGGACAGGATCAGGGGATGCCAGAAGGAGGCAGTGAAGGGGTGGTGGGTGCAGGAGTGTCACCGGCAACTGCAGTGGAGGTGTCTGACTCAGGGGGGGCCGGCACCACTGTAGGGCACAAGTCAGATGGTGTGGGTGCTGCAACCACTGCAGTGGGCCAGTCAGATGGAGTGGACTGGGTCCCCACTGCGGTGCCCGAGTCAGACGGGGTGGTTGTGGACTCCCCTGCAGTGCATAACTCCAAGGGAGTGGAAGGTGGGGCAGATGAGGTGGGCAGGACAGAGGGGGGGGGACCCGGTCTCCACACCAGTGGCACAAACAGGCAGAGCGTCTGGTTTGGGGGTGGAAGAGCAAGTGGTAGGGGGGGAGGGCCTAAGCAGTTTGGGGATGCGGTATCAGTGTGTGGGGGAGCCTGGGGCAGGGTGTGGCGGGGGAACCTGTGGAGTGGTGGCCTGGGGGATGGAGGAGAGAGACTGTATGGTGGAGCTGCGTGGTGGTGGGGTCTTGCCCTTCCTGGTCCGGGGAGACTTTCTAATGGGGTCCTCAGTCTGCCTGTGCCTGGGGGAGGGTGTCCGGGTTTGAGGGGCACTCCTCTCTGTGTGTGGTGGTTGCCTCTTCCGCCTGGACGTTGTGTCAGATGGATCTGTGGGGAAGAGGCCAAGCTCACAGAGGAAGAGCTTCTGGGAGGGGGGGTTGCAGGTGAGGCAAGGGAAGGGGTTTTGGAGGGAGTGGTATCTGAGGACTGCAGAGTGCTCGTGGATGCGTGTGTGTGTGTCTGGGTCCCATCCCCTGTGAGTGAGGTATCAGTCCCCTGACTGTGCGTGCGTGTGCGTCTGGATTTTGGCTTGTGTGTGTGTGTGCTGCTTGTGTCTGTGCTGGTGCGTGCCGGTGCTGGTGTGTGTGTGCTTGGGACAGGTAGGGTGCTGGGGATTGTCGATGGGGCAGAGGTAGGAGGGGTGAGGGACTGTTTCAGGAGGGACACTGCTGCCATCAGTGAGGAGGCCATGGACTGATTGGTCTGATGTAGGGCAGACATGCCAGATGACATGCCCTCCATGAATGACCCGTGTGTGCATGGAGGACACTCAGCATTGATGTCTGCCCTACATGGATCTGTTTCAGCAAGTCCACAGACTCCACACTCAGGGCAGCAGGTGGGACAGAGGCAGGGGGTGTGGTGCCTGGCATGAAGGAGACACCCTCCCCTACATGGGAGCCTCCACGGACATGTGGGATGGGAGCAGATGGGAGGGTTGAGATGGTGGTGGTGGCGGGGACAGACTTGCTTGATTTTGCCTCTGGTCTGCTGACACCCGCCTCCACAAGGGAGTCCTCACTGGAAGTGCTGTTTTCCCCAGCCGAGGTGGTCGTAGCAGAGGTCTCCTCAGTGTGGCTCCCCTCACCCTCCGTGCCACTGGGTCCCTCGGTCTCCCCTGCAGTGGACCCAGTCTGGCTCTGCCACTCCTCTTGGTCCGTGGAGCTGTGTCCTCCTGTGGCCGTGGATGTATCTGCAAACAATCAGGATAAACAGAGCAACATTAGTCACCTGTACTGACCACACACACCACAGTAAGTACAGCACATCACAGAGCAAGCCCTGCCATCATTTTCTAGACATTGCAATAAGTGCTGACACTGATTTGAAGAAGCCCATTGTCTGCCTGACAGTCATTCATGCCACACATATCCCACCTGTCCATGCACCCATCTGTCTGCTGCCTGTTGTATGCGACTAATCATATGTTCACACATGCACCACATACACAGTTGTTGGACATCCAAGAGAACATATGGAAATGTGTCACTCCAAACACATGCCATCTCCTGCCATTGACTCAGTACATGTGACAGGAAAAGTGATGGGCAGAGTCTCTGTTGATATGCGGGTTTTGCTTCCATCACCAGACACAATGAGGTCCTCATGTCCTGATAGACAATGGGACAATGGTGTGCATGCAGGACATATCACACTACTGCTGGATCACCCTTTGCGAGTTGAATGTCATGGCACAGGCCTGTCTGGCAAGTCAGTCATAACTGTCTCCTGTCACAGGGGCAGTGCATACACACAACACCAGTCTACACTGTGTCACAATAATGGAAGTTTTGGGAATGCAAGCCCTGTAGCTAACAGGTGCACATGTGCACCCCTGGCCACCCACATCATGAGGACTAAGATGATCCCACGTCAATCAAATGAGATATTTGAGTGACTGCAAACACAAATCCATACACATGAGCACTTCACCGTCTGATGAGAATGAACCAAAGCTGCCTGCACCTCAATGTTTCATACAACATTGTGCACAGTCAAGGGATCAGAGACCTATGCATTAACCAATGTGCAGATCCCATAGTCACAACTCAGATGGCTGGCCACCCCAAATTGTTAAACACTCCAGGAGTCTAAAAAGCAAGGCCACACCACGGTGAGACAGAAGCATACACCTGAGTGCACTCTTCACAATGCCCAATATGTATGCTGACACACAGGAGTGGGAGAACAGAGTGCCTTTGATGTACGGAGTAGGTATTACAGTCCTGGTCCATGTGCAACATGGTATTACCCTGAACACTAGGCAGGTGGCTATGCATGTGTCACACACATGATGTACATACTTCTGAGGCTCCTACCTTGGTCTCTGCTGCAGCATGGGTGTGTGGCACATACCCCAGACATGTGGTGAGTCAGAGCAGCAATTGGAACACATATTAAAGCCATACCCAGAGTACATGTCAGATCACAGGCATTGTGTGAACAATTGTACCACCCATGCAGCCCACCACAAAGTTCCTGTAACTGATGCTGTCCCAAACTTGAACCACAGGTAACTGCAAGTACACAGTACCCAAGTGACCTAAGTCACAGACTGTAAGGGCCACACCTGTGTATCAGATGAGGAGGGGGCATGACACAAGTGAGGGACATGAGTCCAGGATGACAAGACAGTTGTACTGTGGAAGTGGAACCAGGCTAAAGGAGTGCATAGAGCATGTTAGTCATAGTACACAGTAAAGGCTAGCACTTACCCCCTCCTTGCTGCTGTCTGGCCTTCAGCTGCCCATCCAGGTCAGGGAAGACCACCGCCAGAATCTGGAGCATGTGGGGGGTTAGGGTCCGGTGTCCGCCCCTCCTGCGAGGAGGTGACAACTTCAGCTGGACCCTTGCGATCCTCCGGGTCCAGCCCCGAAGGTCCTGCCACCTCTTCTGGCAGTTGCGGATCCTGCGCCTGTAGAACCCCACAGATCGTACTGCCCGGACGATGGTCAGCCAGATCTCCTGCTTCTGGTGGGCATCAACCTGTGAGGTTTGACAAAGCGAAAAGGCCATTACTACACATGCAACATATCCGTGCATCACACAGTTGGATATACATGTCTCAATCACAGGGGCATATGATGTACACAGGTAGTGCAACTATGGCTAGTTGTCCAGCAGTTACTAAATGGTATCATTGCCTGGGAAGTCAAACCTCATTGGAATGCACTGTTACTGCACTATACCTGTTCAGTGCATGTAACTACACACTTTGGGGGTGACAACTACTCAGTGAGCATGCTAGCCACTGGTGTACACACTGTAAGTCTTGCTAGTCAGACAACATGCACAATTAGTAAGGCAGTGGACAGCATACTCACCTGCTCCCCTGGTTTCCCATACAGCTTGCTGTACTGTGGAAGGAGGCTGTCCAGCAGGGCCTGGTTCTCCTCAGTGCTGAAGGCTGGGGCTCTATCCACAGTACGTGCCATTGCAGTAGCCAGAGGATGCAGAGACAGCAGCAGTGGTGGTGGCAGATGTCGTCCTGGAGCATGTAGTGCAGGCAAGTGAGCTCTCAGGGGAACAGCCAGCATTATATGTGTGCTGCAGAGGCAGATACTGTCCCATGTGTCCAAAGTGATAGGTCCAAGTCGTTTGCATCTTCTGAATCTGGCCAATCCATGGAATTGCACCACTTATACACGTCCACAGCATCCTTCAAAAGTTCAACTTCATGACACCCATTAATTTGCAACATTGTTGTGGGTGGCCAACTGAATTCACTGCATCCGACTCGTAAAAGCTTCGAAAACGCGTCCGTTACCATGTCAGGCCATAGCCAATGGGTGCGCACAGATCGGACCATTGCTGTACGACGCATATTTCGAAAAACAACACGCATCCGTCCACATCATATGCAATGGCCAATGCGTGCGCACCGATCGATCCATTGCTGTACAACGCGTATTTCGGAGCACAACACGCATCCGTCCACATCATATGCAATGGCCAATGCGTGCGCACCGATCGGTCCATTGCTGTACGACGCGTATTTAGAAACACAACACGCATCCGTCCACATCATATGCAATGGCCAATGCGTGCGCACCGGTCGGTCCATTGCTGTACGATGCGTATTTCGGAGCACAACACGCATCCGTCCACATCATATGCAATGGCCAATGCGTGCACACGGATCGGTCCATTGCTGTACGACGCGTCCCTGTACAAGTCACTCGCATATGTCACCATGGTTGTCACTGGTGAATGTATGCCAGCCACAATTACTTGCCAGGGACTCAGGGGCACACCTACAACACCACAGCCTGTCCACACTGTATCCTAAGGCATGTAAGGCTGCATTACCTGTGTGTGAATGGGGGTCAACATGTGGTTTGTTGGGTGGCACTTGGGGGCAGCCACTCCCAGGCTGTGCACATGTTCATGGGGACAGAATCCTTTGTGTGTTGTGCACATGACCACTGTGATGTGAAACTGTTCAGTTCAGAGCATGTGGCATGGTCACATTTCCAGGTTGTGTATGTGTATGTTATGTCACATACACCCTGAGTCCCATGTGTGATGGTATGTACGTCACAGGGTGACCCATTGCCACAATTGTGATGACCCTCCACTATCTGTGTGCATGTTGTGTTTCAGATGTCTCTGATTCCATGTGCACAATGGGAGACAGTCTCCACATCCATGTTGTTTGTGCATCGACTTTGATGTTGTGCGTGTGTGTGTCACAGACGTCCATGTCTGTCCTGCAGAGGCAACAGGGGTCACTACCTGTGGGAGTCATGGTTGTTTTGCTGACGTGTACATGATACGCCATATCATGCCAGTGTCCATGTGGCAATACAGGGTCCCTGGGAATCTACCTGTCAAAGAGCTGTGATGCCTGGGGCACATCTGTCCTCACTTGTCACTGTAGTGTGTGTTTGGAACGTGACAGCAGTACATGGGTACTGTGACACAGCCTAATGATTTCCCATAGCACAACCTGGAACTTGTTGTCAACACATGTTGAACTGAGATGTTAGATGTTGGCCATGTAGGTGCCATATATGTCCATACAGAACGGCACACACATAAAGTACTTGTGTCTCGTAATGATGTATCATGTGATATTGAGTATGGTCAATGCCACATATGTGGGGTGACTGACAATCTTTCTTTGTTCACCTATGCACTGCAGGGCACCAGCTGTCCATAGACCATTCCCTGACCTTGCAACCATGGTTGAACATGACTGCATACGGCGGTACCGCTTCAACAGGCCGCTGATTGAGGAATTGGTGGTGCGGTTGGCCCCACATTTGCAACCTGGCCGGACATACCCTACAGCGCTGACCCCCAAGGTGAAGGTGATGGCAGCCCTACACTTCTTTGCCACCGGTACCTTTCAACACACTGTGGCGTCTGCTGGTGGGATGTCACAGACCATGTTCAGCCATGTGCTATGCGATGTTTTGGAGGCGATGTTGAGATACCTGAACCAGTACATCTATTTCCCTAAACGTCAACACCTCACTGACGTCAAGAGTGACTTCTATGCCCTGGGGAGGATGCCACATGTCATCGGCTCCATTGATGGGACACATGTGGCTTTGGTACCACCACAGGCACATGAGCAGGCATACAGGAACAGGAAACATTACCATTCTATCAATGCTCTGGTGGTATGTCTTGCAGATATGAGCATCTCACATGTGTGTGCACGTTTCCCCAGTTCTGCACACGATGCCTACGTAATGAGGAGTAGTCGCATCCCGAGGATGATGTCACAGATGCAGAACCAGCGTGCCTGGCTTGTCGGTGTGTACTGACTTTGTACCATTGTGTGTGTTCTGCAATGTTGTATTCCACCCTCTTTTCCAACTCAGCTAATGTGCAATTGTCTGTATGTAGGTGACTCCGGATACCCCAACATGCCGTGGTTGCTGACACCCCTCAGGAACCCTGTGACACCAGCCCAGATGCGCTACAATGAGGCACATGGTCGGACCAGGAGAGTGATCGAGCGTACATTTGGTCTCCTGAAGAACCGCTTTCGCTGCCTGGACAAGACAGGAGGGGCCCTCCCATATGCCCCTGCAAAGGTGTGCAAGATTGTCATCGTCTGCTGCATGCTACACAACCTGGCAGTGCGGAAGGAGTTGTCTCTCATCCTGGATGACGATGACCAACATCCGCCACCTGTGGAGGATCCTGGCCTGGGCCACGATGCCAGTGATGATGATGATGTGGGTAATGTCCGCACACAGCTCATCACCAACTTGTTCAGCTGAATGTGAGTATGCAGAGATGTTATGTCAATGATTTGAGTTTGCATGATATGTGTTGGTGGTGCTCTGTTGCTGTTTGAGTGTGGCCATGTGCTACTTGACTGGATGCGTGCAGCGATGTGTCCTTACAGGTAGTCTGTACTCCCCAACAGTGTTGACATGCTAACTTGGTTTTGTGTAGGTATCTTGTGACATGTATTGGGCATGAGTTTTGCAGTTCTGTCCTGTTCTTCAGTGCTTTTGACTGTGTGTCATGTCTGTCCTTCACAGGGTACTTTCAGAGTTGTTTGGTCAACTCGGATCCCCCGACACCATGAATCAACTTCCAGGGTGGAAGCAGTCGTTTCCCTACAGGTGATGTGCCACACACCCCTGGACTTTATTTCTTCTACACTTGTTGACTGTGTGGCCACTGCCACGTGGGATTACCTTGCATCTGTAGTGGAAACAACATGTTGCAAATGTGTAATAAACCTGTGCTTCACTTTGGGATGTGCGTTGTCTGTGGTCACACATCTGACTGACATTTGCTTACTGCACCTGTGGGCTAGTTAACACAGACTCTGAATAGGTGTGGTGTCTGTGCATTCCACTGTATTTCCTGGCAACATCAGTGTAGGCAATGAGTCTGATGGCCCTGGTGTGTATGTGTTGTGTAGCCCTAGTGGTGTGTCTCCCTCATATGTGTCACGTCGCCATGACTCACATGACGGTGTTGAACTTGCTGTAGCAGTTAGCATGCACAGTGTCATTTAGCAGATCATCATCTCCATGACAAAAACAACGTTGGAATCACAACAGAGGCAAGTATGGTGTATTAGTGAGTTTATTTACATACATGTGTGAGGATAGTGCACAGGATGGTGGGTGCTGTACATTGGGATTGGAATCCAAAATTCACAGATGAGTTGGAAGTGTTGGTAGCAGAAATGTCCTGAGTAAAGTCCACAGTCATCTGATAGATTAGTCCAAATTAAACTCCCCATGTCATGTGGGAGAGTTGGGTTGCATTCGACAGGGTGAACAGTTTGCATACAAAGGAGAATTTCCAGAACAGGTGTTGGGTTCCTGGGGGATGTACATGGCCATCGGCCTCTCAGTTGTCCTTCCTCGGACGACCCCTCTTCTTTCTGGGGGGACCCTCACATGTAGGGCGCTGCGGTGCAGAGGACTCTCCACCAGAGTCATCCTCCCTCCCTGTGGCAGTTGCAGTTGTTGCGGCACCAGATGTTGTGGGCACACAGGGAGGTGTGGATATGTTGGTGCTAATCTGGCGGAGGAATGTCAATATGTCCCTCTGCACCGCTGTCAGTTCTTCCAATGTGTCCCACTTGGACTCCATGCCAGACATGTGTGTCTCCACACGGGACATGTGGGAGTCCAAGCGGGCATGATGGGCAGCCTGCTGCTGTTGAATGTCCTTGAGGATCCCCACTACCTGGCTGACCTCTCCGGTGCTAATCTGGTACGCATCAGCAATGCATACCAGTTGTGGGTCATCATGCAGTCCAGACCCCTCTGCAAACAGTGACCTCTGCCTACCACCCCTCCCTCCACCCCATGCCACACGTGCGGGACCTGCGGTGGCACGCACAGGTGACCCTAGGCCCCCTTGGGGGTTGGTACTGGGGTTGTTGTCCGTTGCTTCACTGTGGGCTGGGGTCCCTGTGCTGTTGTCATTCAGTGTCCTTGGTCTGTCTGTGTCGGCGGGGGTGGTCTGTGTGTTGCCAGATGTTGGAGGAATGGGTGCAGGGGGTGCAGATGGTGGTCCTGCTGGTGCTGCATGATGACTCACACCAGAGGTGCCAGGTTGGTCTCCGCCATCCGAGGAGGGCAGAGGCTGTTCCACACCAGAGAGCTCAGGGGCCACCGGAGCCTGGGACAGGGACTCCTCATCATCTGCTGCTGTGTCCCCATCATCACCTGTTTTTGGAAGAGACACACAATGTATGTTATGTTTCTACAGGCATCAATGGTCCAAACACATGACAGTTGTGACTGTACCTCTGGATGCGGGCCTGTACATTGCATTGTCCTAAGTTGTCACAGTCAGAGGTTGATATTTTTGTGGCTCATTGTCCTGCCAACCTGAAGCATTTCAATGTGGATGTTGAGGTGTGTGCATGACCAGCATTGGTGGTATTTGGTTGACATCCGGACCTCCTTCTCCCCCAGCCCAGTTATCCCACCATGAAGCATGCCACCCTTGCAGTGGGTGCAGGTTAACTCTCAGGATGTCAGTCAGTGGTGTCCTGCTGTTGGTTGGTGCCCAGTTCCCAGCAGGGCCTGGTACTCCCCACAACAGAGCACCATTGTCAGACATCTTAGAATTGGCTTTTCACTCCCTGTGAGGTGTGCATGCTTCAGTGTGAGCTTCCTGGGCCATGTGGGTGGGGGATGTTGAGCTGTGACTACCACTCCCATAATGCTATTGCCTACACCCCCTTCCCAGCATGCCCAAACTTCCTTCCTTTTGACTCTGCTTCCCTGTGGGGCAGTGTGCCTGTGCTGACAGGAAGGCTGACAGTGTTGTCCTGGCGTTTGTTTGGCTACAAGTCCCAAAAGTGTCCCTGTGCTTCACACAGCATAACCCAGTGTGGTTGTTCTTTGTGGGATATTTAATTAGAGTGTGAGGCATTGCATTCTCCCAGGTGAGTTGTGTGGAGTTTGTGTTAAGGGGGTGTGTGAGAAAAGCTGCTGGTAACTATGGTCAGAGCTGTCAGTCCTCCTTCCCACCCAGCCAGATATCCCACCATGGAATGTGCTTCCATTGCAGGGAGTGCAAGTTGGCTTAGAGGATGTTAGGCAGTGGTGTCCTGCTGTTGGTTGGTGCACAGTTCCCAGCAGGGCCTTGTGCTCCCCACAGCAGTACCCAGTGTCAGCCATCTTGTCAGTTCTTTTCCACTCCCTGTGATGTGAGCATGGTTCAGAGTGGTGTTGATGGGCCAATTGTGAGGGTGACCAATATCTATGACTACAACTCCCATCATGCTATTGGCTACACTCACTTCACCAGCATACACACAATTCCTTCCTTTCAGTGAGCTTCCCTGTGAGGTGGTGTTCTAGTGGTGGCAAAATGTCTGACAGTGTTTGTTGGTTAGATTTGTGCCACTGCCTTGCTCTATTTGTTGTTAGGTTTGTACATGTCATGACACAGTTACATATCACTATGAGATGGCATGTATTGTGTTTATCTAACTAACATACACATCTTGGGATGATTATCTTTTGGTTACTGTGGCTTTGCTAAGGGTGCATGGTTTGACTATCCCCTTGACAGTGATGTGTGTGTATTGTCACACAATATTGGGTATATTGGTTGTGTACTCACCAGGCTCTGGGATGTTTGATAGTCCATGTACGCTCCCTGGTTGTAGGATGGCCTGCACCTTCTCCTCCCAGAGCCTGAGGTATACTGGTTTGGCAGGAGGGCCACTGCCGGTGCGATGACTCAAGGCGTAATCCTTCTTGAGTAGGTCCTTGACCCTCCTGCGCACATCATACCACCTGTTCTGGATGTCTTCCTTTGTGCGCAAACATGGTGATTGTGCGTTCACCCTGTCGACGATCCTCTCACACATCTTGGTTTTCTGTGACATGGGGGTCTGTTGGACCAATGTACCAAACAATTGTGGCTCTACCCTGAGGATTTCATCTACCAGGACTTCCAATTCACTGTCTAGGAACTTTGGATTCTTCTTTGGGGGCATGGTGATGGGTGGTGGTGGGGATTGATGTGTGTGTGAGTGTGCAAGTGAGGGTGGGTGAGTGTAGGTTTTGCTGGGTGTATGTGAGGGTGCTATTTGGGAGGTGCTAATGGTGTGTGGCTTGTGTGATGGATGAGTTGTGAGTGTGTCTGTGGTTGCTGTCTGATGGTGTTCTGTGCTGGCAGGTCAGTTGAATTTGCAAAGGATCATGGTAGGGATTTGTGGCCTTTATATGGGTGGAGTTGTGGGTGCGTCTTTGTTCCATGTTTTTTCCCCCTGTATTTATTGACTTTGTCATTGCTTGTTTGGCCCTTTTTTTGGTATTTTTTCCTTTGTAGGTTTTAGGCATGTAGGAGACGTTCTTCTGACCAAGTAGGACGCTGCAGTTGGCTCGTGCGGGCTTCTCCGAGTCTTTCAAGCTGTGTTTCTGATGGATTTCATGTGCGGCGTACGCGTCGGTCGCGGAGTATTGGGTTGCTTCGGCTCGGTTTTGTATGCGTGTCGGTCGTACGGCTTGAGCTCCGTGCGACTCGGTCTGGTTTTACACGCATTGCATCGTACTGCACAAGTCAGAGTTCGCGGGTACGTTTCTGTCGGGTTCATTCCTGGTGTGTGTCGGTCGGTTCTATTCGCGTAGTTTTCCGGACGGATAGCTGGTTTCCGTGCGGTTCGGTCGTTCGGCTTGTGTTCCGTACGAGTCGGTCGTAATTCACATGCATTGCATCGTACTACGCGGATCGGGCAGCGCCGGTACGTGTCGGTCGGACTACATTCCCGTACCGAGTCGGTCGGTATATTTTCCGGCCCGAATCGGAATCAGCCCCTAAGTATGTACAGAACAGGAGTGCTGCATAAAAGAGGTGGCAATTCTTCTTACAAAATCCATCAAAGCATGCATGGGGGAATGTACGGTAGATAAAAAGGGGAGATGGATCAAAGCCAAGGTTAAACTGTACAACAATTGGTACGCAATTGTTGGATATTATGGCCCTAATACTGATGATATGGGACCACTCCAGGACCTATGTAATGCCCTTCTAGATATAAATGTCCCCATTATAATGGGGGGTGATTTTAACCTTTTGATTGATCCAATTCTAGATAAATCATCCCCCAGGAACACAGTTAATACCCCAAAAATGAGAACTTTCCTGAAATATATGATGGAAGATTTAGGGCTAATAGACATTTGGAAGGAAAAAGGATGTAACAGTAATAGATACATGTTTAAAAATAAAACATGCGGGAACTCCTCAAGGATTGATTTTATTTTAGTAAATAATAGGATTGGCAACAAAGTTGTTAGTGTAGAACACATAGTAGAACACTTATCGGACCACTCAGCGGTCAACCTTGTACTTACATTAAATCAACCATTGAGACAAAAAAGATGGACTTTAATTGGGTATTCTTAATTAATATCAATTTGGTTAAATCTTAAAGAAAGAGACACATGAATTTTTCCAAATTAATAGGCACACAGCCCCGATGCACATAGTATAGGACACGTACAAAGATTTTATGAGGGGAAGACTAACCAGCTTTTCCATTAATCAAAACAGAGAGCTGAAGGCTAAAATTAAGGAATTGGAAGATAATATAACCAAGCTACCTAAGGGAATAGAGAATCCTCTGAATATACAAACTCAGAAACAAAATCAAGATAATCTGCAGGAAACAAAGTATAGATTATCTAGTTTCTTAGAAGAAGAAATTGAAAAGAAATGGGAAGCAAGTAAGATCTCTTATTACGAATATGGGGAGGGTTGCGGTAAGCTGTTGGCGTGGAAAACCAAAGCAGAAGTAAATAGGAATAATTTCTCTGAAATCTTGGATGCTAGAACAGGCCGGTCTATCAAAGGAGATAAAGAAATAAGGGAGGTTTTTGCTTTGTTTTTTTAAAGATCCATACAATGAAGATACTGTGGTATCAGGAGAGCAAATACAAAGCTATTTAGAGGGAATACAATTTACCCATCTGAGCTCTACATCCCAGAAACTCCTTCGTGCAAAGATTAGCCTAGAGGAAGTGACACTAGCAATGGGAAGAACAAAAAAAGGGAAAGCCGCAGGCCCAGATGGCCTCCCAAATGAACTATTTAAAGTTCTTAAATAAGATATGGCCCCATGGCTTACAGAACTTATAAATGGTATCTTTCTAGAAGGAGAGCAATTGCCGCGCTCGTGGAAAGAGGCAACGATTAGTATTATTTTAAAACCAAATAAAAATCCCAAATTATGTGAGTCATATAGACCGATTTCTCTTTTAAATTCAGACTACAAAATATATACCCAGATCTTAACAAAACGTTTATAGAGGGTGATTGATCAATTAATACACTCGGACCAAAAGGGTTTTATAAAGGGGAGACAACTGCATGATTTAACCCAAGAGCTGATTGGCACAATAGACCTAGCAACGACTAACAATATGCCCCGACGATCCTCACTTTTGATGCTGCCAAAGCTTTCAATCGTGTCAGCTGGCCTTTTTTACATGGCTAATAAGGAAACACGATCTAGGGGAGAATTGTTTAAGAGCAGTGTCAATGATATATAAAAATCCCACAGCAAGAATCTTAGTAAATGAGAATCTTACAGACCAGATACAAATTAAACTTGGGACTTGTCAGGGATACCCGCTCTCCCCCTTACTTTTTAACATATACATCGAACCCTTGGCAGAGAAAATTAGAGCAAACTCCAATATAAATATTGGAAAAAAAAGGTGGGACCTCCCTAGCTCGAAACTAGAAGACATATGGCAAGTATCGATGACTACATTTTGGTCTACTGTGAAATCCGCACCCCTCAAGAAAAAGCATCTCTTTACAGTGCACAGGGCGTATTGGACACCACAGAAGCTGTCCAAACTCGGGAAACAAGAACCAAAGAGGTGCCCGAAATGTGGAGAAGAAAGGGCAGATGACGTCCATTTGTTCTGGCGGTGCCCTCTGATAGAACCCTTCTGCCTGGAAGTGGGTAAGATGGTTGAAGAGGTTATGAGTCAAGACATCAAGGTAAGCCTACAAATGGTCATTTTTGGGGTAGAAGAGGGGGGAATAAATTATCAAGAAATCAAAAATCTCTGCTGTTTATATTAATGTTGTTGGCAAAGAGAGAGATCTGCATTAAATGGGTACTACCTATACCTCCAACTAAACTAGAGTGGGTATTATCAATTCAGAGAATAAGGTCGCTAGATCATAAGAGTTCACTGGAGAAAAGTAAGAAGGTCAAATTCTAGGAGATCTGGGAGAAATGGGAAGAACAATAATTTGGAGATAGAAGTCTAAAGTGGTTAAGAAAGAAATCGATCCTATGATTAAAATATCAATAGCTAAGTCATAACCCTAAAAAAGATTTAGCAAGATGGTCATGGAGCTGGAATGGAATAGGAGTGCAATTGTGAATTCTCCCCATGGTAGGGGAGAATGTCAGTCGAATTGCCTGTTTAATCTGCCAAATTTCAAGCTCGGAATACCATCATTGATGTTATATGAGGACAGAAAAAAAACACCATTGTGCACAGTATTAGACAGTCTTATGTAAAACAAGACACAATTATTCCTATTTGACATGGAGTTACAAACATGGAGAAATCATATGCAAGATTACACGAACACTTGAAATTGACTCAGGCCTTTCCAACTAATCCTTCTGTAACCATTTATGAATTCGAACAACAAACATACCTTCAGCCTTCTACCCAAAGTGCTCCTCCCAAATGCACACCTGCAATGATTTATTCAGGACCCAGCAAGCTGAGCAGGTGGCCAGGGCTTAAGGGTTAGGGCAGGCTGGGGAATGTAGTTCAAATTTAGTGCTGCTGAAATCATTGTATATCTGAATGCACTTCACAGCCACAGAAGCCTTCGAGAGGGCACTACTACATCCAAGAGTTAATTTAAAAAGACCGTCACCACCTACAGTCGCACACTGGGAAATGGATGTTTTATTTGTAAACAAAATAACGGGACCTTCTGCAGAATGTGAGTTTCCAATAGCAAATATTCATATGTTGGCTGAATGGGGGTGCCCTGAAGGATTGGGAGCTCCCTGCAACGCAGGGGCTTTTGTTACACCCCTATTTGTACGAAACAGGAAAACATAGTATGTTACGATAGCTATTTAATTGGCCCCATGCCTTGAAGGTGTCCTTCAGCCAGTCTGTTTTTTTGCCAATGGTTCTAAGCACATAAGGAGACAGGAAACGTGGAAGTGCTGCTGTTAATTTGATAACGCACTCACCTCAAGCAGTCTACAATTCATTCCTGTCTTCCCGGTGTCTGGGAAGAGTCATGAGACAAAGTGAGGAAGCTAAACTGCTTTCTTAAGCTCTGCAGCGTGATCTCTCTTGCAGGCTGGATTCTTTGGCGGCGCAGTTTGAACAGCAATGTGGGAAGCTGTGAGCTGGTTTCTGCGCAGTGGATCGTTGAAACTCAAGCTGATACACTGCACAGAATCCAGTGCTCAACATCTCAACCCCACCCTTCCCCAAATCGTCACAGAGTGGGGTGGGTCAATGAGGCCCCCTGAACCCACCCCACCCTGTGATGAGTTAGGGAAGGGTGGAGTCAGTGGCATTGTTCCAAACCTTGACTGACATGAAGCCCCTGGCGCCACAGGGCTTTAGGCTGCAGCGCCCGGTGCTAACTTTAATAAAACGTCCTCAAGGGGTGGAGCTCAGCCAAGGAGGCTATTGCTATGCGGGGCTGATGACATCACAGGCCTCAGGGATGTCAGATCGTCAGCCCCGCAGTTTGATTATGCAGTCTGAGACGAAAGGCTGGGCAAATTGCCCATGCGTGCCATCCACCAGAGATTAGTCACTACGACTGATGGTGAGTGCTGCGTGTGTAACAACTTAAGTTAGATACGTTGTGTGTGTGTATGTGGGTGTGTTATGAGTGACTGTAGTCACAAGTGCAAGTGTGTTTCGCTGTTATCACCATTACGTGTTGTTTTCAATATTTAATGTAAGACAGAAAAGGAAAGTAAAATGAAGACTGGGGCTGCGCTTTTATGCCCACTGGGGGAACTGCCCCTGATATCAAGGGGCCCAGGCTCAGGTCTTTATAAATTCCAACCTAGATGGTACGGTCTATATAAACTGGGGAACTCGGCAGGGGTGTCCCTAATCCCCCATATTATTTACCTTTTTTATTGAACCTCTGGCCATTAGGATCCGTGATAACTTGGAGATTAGAACACCAATAGCAGGAATGTCGAAATTAAAACTGTTTGCGGACAACATTATTTCGTATCTTAGACCCGCAAAACAGAATATTGAAATGACATTGAGAGAATTTGCGCAGTTTGAATTAATTGGGGGACATAAAATCAATCATAAATTTTGTTGCTTAATGCTTCTAGAGATTTTCTTCTAGATAATCTAAAGCGGCAAGCTCTTTCACCTGACCCGATCCAATATTTGGGGATATCTGTCACTAACCAATATGTGGAAATTTATAAATTAAATTATGAGGCTATGTTGCAAAAAATTAAAGACCTACTTGATAAATGGTCTCTTTTTCCCCAGTCGTGTAGACCTTATAAAAATGTTGATTTTACCTTTACTGATTCTTCTTTTTATAAATGTTCCGATTAAAATCAACATGACGTATAAGAGCTGGAAACAATTTTTCGACAGTTTATTTGGAATAAGGAGGCGTCAAGGGTAAAATTTCCTGTACTCCAACTTGAGAGCAATTGGGGGGGGGGGCTTGCACTCCCCCAAATTCGTACGTACTATGAAGCATCGTTTTTAGATATAATAGTGCATGTACTTGACAGGAAGGGATTCTTGGATAGTTTTTTTTTGGGACAAGATGATTCAGGAAGCTGGGTCTCAGGTTCCGGTTTTTATAAAAACAACAAAATTCCCCCAAAAAACTAGATACAATACACTACAGGAGATTCGTTTTAGACTTCAGGCATTTTACTCCTTGAAGGCTCACTCTGCAGGGTATGAGTACCTGCAGCTTACCGAATATAAAAGCTTTGGCCTCCAAATCCAGAATAGCCATTTAGGGTTTTAGAAAGCTAATGGTTTTAAAGAGCTGGGCCATTCTATAATTGGAGGGAGATGCATCAATTGATAGGAGGTCTAAGCTAGATGTGGAGACCGGTGTAAGCTTTTCTTTTTTGGCTATCTTCAGATTATACATCTATTGAATAAGTACTGTCTTCCATCTAGTACAGGTGCCACACCTGCTATAGCCGCTCTCTTTAGAACAAAGCTAAGAGGGGTGGGGAATTGGTATCGACTTTTACGGAGCCAAGGAGAGTCCCTCTTTGTTAATAATTATCTAGAGAGGATCAAACAGGAAACGCAATGTATCTTATCAGATCTTGAATGGCAAGCTATCTCGCAATATGGCAGCAAGGCATTAAGAGTGGCAAATTTTAAAAGAATGTCATTTTTATCATGCTGGATGGCATATTATACTCCCAAATCGCTCCATAAGATGCATCCAGAAGTCGAGAATAGATGCTTTTGCTGTCAGCAATTGGGTGAAAAAGGTTGGCTTCATATTTTGTTTACATGCCCGATGTGAAGACAGTTTTGGGAGAAAGTTTGTGCCGCTGTTAGCCTTGGCTTGCAGAGAAGATTGGAACCAGAGGCGGCAATAGCACTTCTTGGTTTAGCAAGGCAGAGACAAATTTAGCCAATGTCTAGAGGGGAGGACAATTTGTAGTAATCACTTCCTTGGTGGCACGCTCCCACAAAAGTACCAGCATACCTAGAATGGCATAAAGAAAAGAAACGAACAAGAAAATTTGAAGAAGCTTATGCGAAAAGGGTCGGAGCCATTAAAAGATATACTTCCGTATGGAAATACATGGATGAGATAGAAAGTCGGCAAGGGTAAACGTGTCAAAATGTTTTTATGTTAATTTATCTAAGCACAATCGCAGTTTGTTTTAGGAATTGTTCTGCTGCTAAGGGTAGAGTATGAGCTGACGCACTTTATCAAGGTTTAGAACAATCTGGTTGGATGATAGGAAAATGCACTTTATGGGAGTTAAATGCACAGTATTTTATTGATTGCACTTTATACTGTTTAAATGCTTTAATCATGCGTATTATAGAACATAAAAGATGGAATCTCAGCGATTTTGCACGTTGCACTCTAGACAATGAATTACTTGATAGTATAATAGTTTTTGTTAAAGAAGATTCTAATATTTAAAATAATAGTGTCTACTTATGAAATCGAATTTGTGTATAAGAGTAATGGTTTAATCTATGTTTCTGCTCAATAAAAAGTAAAAAAAAAAAAAGTAAATCACGAATCCACACTGAGATTTATGGGGTGGTGACTACAGCCTTACTCTGAGAATGTACATTGATAGTATAGGCAATGGAACTAGGTGACAAGATAGGACCAGAAAAATCCTACTTACAACAATACGCAACAGTCAAGACTTTACATATTATTCCATAGTTCATGGATCTGACTCTAGAAGTAGCTTCTGGCTGGGAATGAAAAATGCTTCTGGCTGGAATGACATGTTACTTCCTAGAATGTACTCAGACCCCTCCCAGAAGTGTTAACCTTAATCATTCACCAGTAAGATGGATCACGCACTCCCAATTATTCAAATCTTGCATAAAATGGTACTCAGTTTAAAGCGTGAACAAAGGGTGCACTCTCTGATCATTGTGTGGAAACATATAAATGAAAAATAGCGTTCCCCATCTGGGGTTGGTCCCCTTCAGCACAGCCAAAGTCCCTCTCTTCTGAGGGAAAAATAAATCCAATGCTCATCAAATTTAAGTTGCAATGTTTTTAATTTTTCAATGGTGGTATTTCATGTTCATCATTCCACCATGTTCAAAAATGTAATCATTTCCATCACGTTTCTCAACAATGAAAATAATGTTTTATATCCTCCCGTCCCAATGCATTTCGGGTTAGGGTAGCCCATCATCAGGGGATAGAAATTCTAAAAACAAATTAAATACACATGAGGAAATAATGAAATATAAGCCAATCGGCTGTATCATAAACAATAAAGCAGCTGTTCAGCAATTATAGCATTAAGCAACCGTGTGAGAGTAAGTCCAAACAATAACATGAACATTCTTAAAAACTGCCATTAATGATGAAATCGTGTCAACATGCTTATGACACTTACATGACTGTCAGCTCGAAACCGCACGAACGAGTGCTATGAGTTCCATCAAACACTCTAGGCTTTTATAAGTAATTTGTGAGCTTCCGGTTAAATAAAGGTCAAAAACGAACTCAAGAGGACCGTGGCGGCCATCTTACAGTGTCTATACAGTCATACCAACCAGCGCTTAGAGATCCATCAAAACCTCTCGGCTTTTAAAAATGAATTGAGAGCTTCCGGTTAAATAAATCTCAATAGCGGACTCAGGAGGACCGAAGCGGCCATCTTAGAGTGTCTATACAGTCATACCAAAATATGAAAGCTAAATCCCAAGTGATGGAAAATAACCGTTCTAATGTAAAAAAAGGTGAAAAGAAAGAATAATCAAAATAATAATACGAAAAACTTGCCAAACCGTAAAAGCATTCTCAGCAAAGTGTATCATGAACCGCTCACAAATAATGGTACATAGAACATATATTCTAAATAGCAGCTAAACTCCATTCTGTCATTTAACCCGTTAAGGATTAAGTGTGTGCAGCCTTTCTATCCAAAAGTTCTCTCTTTGTAATAAGAATTTGTGCATGTCTCTACCAGCCGCGGTCCGTGCAGGTAACAGCGGTAGGGCAGTGGGGCCGCGTTGGGGGGATTTTGAGGGACGATGCACACGGAATATTATTTATTTATTTAATTTTCCCTTGGCATCGTCTCTCGAAATTCCCCGTAATACTGCCCCACCGATGTTACCTGCACGGACCACGGCTGGTCTCTACCCTCCCTTTTTTCAGCCTTTTCTAGAATCATGAATTTTAATTGACAGATGTTATGACCAAACTCTAAAAAGTGAGTAGTAATGACAGATTTCATATTTTTGGTCCGTATGTTGCTCTTGTGTTCGTTGAACCTGGTTTTCATTTTTCTTTCAGTCTTACCAATGTATGCCTTCCCACATGGGAATTTCAACAAGTATACTACGTTCATTGTATCACAGTTAGCTGTGACTTTGAGATCGATTGTATTCCCTTTCAAAGGATGTGTAATCGACGGACCTTTGATAATGCTGTTACAGTTATTACAATTATAACAGGGCATCGTCCCTTTAAAAGTTTTGTTTTCTGCTTGGGTCATTTTACATTTAACCTTAATCATTTGTAATAATTTTCGTGTACACAAGATATGGAGATGTCAATCCATTACACTAATAGATTCCATGTTCATAGAGTTCATAGGTAAAGTTATAGAGTCATATTTTGAAATCAATCAAGGGTTTGATGAACAGTGCTCAGTGCTCTGTGAGGCTTTAAGCATGTAGTTCATAGTGAATGTAGAGCGAAAGCCATAGCATTCCAAAGTCAATCTGAAATAGACTGAATGGCAGTGAGATAGAAATAAGACAGTATAGAGCATACATTCATATCCAATGACTGCACCTTCCTCAGGGAACCCTGTTCCAGCTCTATCTGAAAAGTATCTCTTATCTCCCTGACATGTTCCACAGCTTAAATGCAGCCAAGTCATATACCTGCACCTGCCTTTCTGCTGCAAACATGCTACTCTGGTGGACACTACCTTTTCTGTATCACCTATGCATTCATAGGCATTCCAGGATAAGCGTCAATGAGCAGTGCCCTCCTCCGTGGTCAATTCAAACATGTTTTGGCAGCAGCTCTATTTCCACTGGGCTTTTGTGCCTGCTGGCTATGAGGGCAACAACTGAGACCTTTTCAGGTGCCACCTAACATTTGCTTATGACAGGGAAGGCCCCCTTTAAAGTAAATTATGTTTCTAGGTACACACCAACTGGTCTTCCTGCTAGGGGAAAGAGAATACAGCTCCCCACACCCAAGCCATTGTCTCTGCTGTGGGAGCAATTTTCACACCTCATCTGGGCTAAACACTCACTGGACCACTGCTAGAGAGATAATGCAGGTTAGCCTCCAAGAGTGTCAGGCAGGGAATAGATAACTTTCTAAAAGTTACTTCTTATTAATATTTATTATATATCTGACTTTTAATACATATTAAAAATAGTGGTTCAGTCATATCCTACCTGGTCCAACTCCATAGACAGCATAATTAATATTTATTACAATCCAAGTGTTTTTCCATGGGCCAGTCAGCCTTGCTACAATGAAAAGAGCTTTTGGGTGTTAGTCATTGGAAGAACTTGTTAACTTCAAATTTTTACATGTCCTACCATGCACCCTGTCTTGTGGGTTGTAAGGGCTCCAAAGTGGTGATTTCTTAATATTTTAAAAGGCAGGTTTTCTATTGTCAGAAGAGGATTTTTTTTCCGCCTTCCACCCAGCACAATTTGCTCTGGATAGGGCAAAAAATGATTACCTTATTGGTGCCTTGTGTGGTGCAGTTTTTGTCATGCAGTTCATATTTTCTCAGTACAACTGTGCATTTGTTGTGCAACATAAAACAAAAACTGTGTGAGACTGAGTCCACACACACCATCAGGATATGTTGGTCTAAGTCCACCATCTATACCCCTAACCTAGTAACACAACAGGTGGAAAGTGCAACCTCAGAACATGACTACCCTGACTTCCCATGGAAGTTGTGGAAACAGTTCTAGAAACCTTTTGTTTGGTAACTCATGTAAACTCAAAGACATCCAGAAGAAATACACAATGCGGCGTTTCAATATTTATTGAAGCAATATGATTCTTGTGCTAAATACCTGTGCTGCAATTATTAATAGAAGGAAAGAGAACAGTGTAATCAGGATCAAGAGAATGGTAAAGAAAATAAATAATTCAACCATTGTGCTGTTACATAGGATATATGCTTGCATATGAGTACTGTTATATTTTGTGCTCCTACCTACCATTACCTATCCTAGTATATCCATGGTGAGTGAATCTGCCAGAATCCTTGTAGGGTGAACTAACTCCCCATTACCTGTGGGTAAGTGTCATAAGGGAGCCCATCTTGGTGAAGAGCTGGGCACGAATGTATGATGTTACAACGTAAACTATTACAACGCATACCTTTACAACTCTGTTTTTACATTGCAACTTCCATTATGAAGCATGTCATTACAACGCAAGCCATTACAAAGCATGTACCATTACACGAAAATGGTATGCAGACATAATATGGATGTTTAAATATCGATATACCATTATATCGATGTTTAAATATCGATATGACAGAATATCGACCATCAAGAATATCGTCGACCAGAATATCGACATGCAGGTAAGAAATATTGTTTTCATTAATATTGATGTTAGTAATATCGTTAGTAAAAATATCGTTGTTAATAATATCGAATTTTGTTTTCGTGTTTTGTATGTTAGTATATGTGTTAAAAGTATAGCTTATTTTTGTAATGTATGTTTGAATTTTTACAAGTAATTAATTTTATGTTAATTAATTTCTGCGTATGTTAGTTCCGTTGCGGTTTGTGGGTTTATAGGGGAATAGGGTGGGAAGTAATTTAATTTTAATATATTTAATAATAATTTTTTAGAAGTTATAACAAATTTTAAAAACATAAATATTGCGTTTTAGTTCCGTAGCGGGTTTGTGGGTTTATAGGGGAATAGGGTGGGAAGTAAATTAATTTAAATTAATAAATTAATAATTTTATTAATTAATATGTTTGTATTTAATCATTTATATTGTTAATTGTGCTAATTAATTTGTTAATAATTAATTATTAATTGGTTATTAATAATCAATAATTAATTGGTAAATATGTTAATTGTGTAAATTTTTTAGGAGTGGCTTGTGGTTTTATAGGGGAGTAGGGTGGGAAGTAATTTAATTATAATTAATTATTCATTTTATTAATTAATATTATGTAATTAATATTTAATTTTGTCAGTTGTATTAAAAATATTAATTAGTTATTAATTAGATATGAATAATTAATAATTAATTGGTAAATATGTTAATTGTGTAGTTTTTTGAGGAGCGGATTGTGGTTTTATAGGGGAGAAGGGTGGGAAGTAATTTAATTATAATTAATTATCAATAATTGTATTATTTAATATTTATGTAATTAATATTTTATATTGTTAATTGTGTTGAAAAATGTGATTAGTTATTAATTGGATATTAATTATTAATAATTAATTGGTAAATATGTTAATTGTGTACTTTTTGAAAGAGTTGGTTATGGGTTGATAGGGGAGTAGGGTGGGAACTAATTTAATTTTAATAAAATTTTAATAATTTTTTTATATACAATATTTATTTAAAGTTATTTTATAGAGTTAATTATATAAACTAATTTATTTTTAATTGTTTTTATATTGCTTGTTAATTGTTATTAGTTAATTAATTAATTGTTAAATAATTATGTTAATTGTGTAATATTTTACAATATTGGTGGTGACGTTTATAGGGGAAAACAGTGGGAGGTAAATTATTTTTGAAAAATTAATTATTTGTTAATTAATGTTAATTATTTTGCAGGACTGGGAATACTAAATTATTCCCCTCCGCTATCCAACACTTTCCCTACTGTTGCACTCGCTGGAGTGGGAATAGTATTTTTTACCCACCCGCTATCCAACTCTTTCCCTACTGTTGCACTCACTGGAGTGGAAATAGTAATTTTTACCCACCCGCTATCCAACACTTTCCCTACTCTTGCACTCACTGGAGTGAAAATAGTAATTTTTACCCACCCGCTATCCAACACTTTCCCTACTGTTGCACTCGCTGGAGTGGAAATAGTAATTTTTACCCACCCGCTATCCAACACTTTCCCTACTGTTGCACTCGCTGGAGTGGAAATAGTAATTCTTACATACCTGCTATCCAACACTTTCCCTACTGTTGCACTCGCTGGAGTGGGAATAGTAATTTTTACATACTCGCTATCCAACACTTTCCCTACTGTTGCACACACTGGAGTGGAAATAGTACTTTTTACATACCCGCTATCCAACACTTTCCCTATTGTTGCACTCGCTGGAGTGGGAATAGTAATTTTTATCTACCCACTATCCAACATTTTCCCTACTGTTGCACTCACTGGAGTGGGAATAGTAAATTTAACCCCCGCTATCCAACACTTTCCCTACTGTTACACTTGTTGGAGTGGGAATAGTAATTTTTACCCACCCGCTATCCAACACTTTTCCTACTGTTGCACTCACTGGAGTGGGAATAGTAAATTATTCCCCTCCGCTATCCAACACTTTCCCTACTGTTGCACTCGCTGGAGTGGGAATAGTAATTTTTACCCACCCGCTATCCAACACTTTCCCTACTGTTGCACTCACTGGAGTGGGAATAGTAATTTTTACCCACCCGCTATCCAACACTTTCCCTACTGTTGCACTCAGTGGAGGGGGAATAGTAAATTATTCACCTCCGCTATCCAACACATTCCCTACTGTTGCACTTTCTGTAGTGGGAATAGTAATTTTATCCCCTACGCTATCCATTTCCCTACTTTTATAGTTAATGTAGTGTAATTAAAAAAACATATATATATATATTAATTTTAATATTTTAATTTATTATATATATATATATATTTTATTTTAATATTTATATTACAGGTTTGTATATATATATATATATATATATATATATATGTATATGTATTTATAACTTTTCTTATGTTTCTAACATTTTATAATTAAATAAAATTAATATTTATTAGTATTATTAAGTTAATATATATATAAAAAAATATGTATGTTCAATTTTTTTTATATTACATTTATCAGTTTTTAACATTTTTAAATAATTCTAACTATGGGGGTCATTATGATGTCGGGCGGATTGCCACCGCCCGACCGGCGGTGGCGATCTGCCCAACATCTTTCCCCGCCCGCCCTCCATTTACCCCGCCGTATTACAATGGCGGGGGGGACAGCGGCGGACGGAAAGACCGTTCACCGCATTTCTGCAGGCAGGCAATCGTTCTGATTGCCTGCTGGGCGGAACTCGGGCCTAATAAGGTGGTGGTGTCTGGAAGACACCGCCATCCATATCAGGATGCCTGGCGGTGAAGGCCTTTCCATGGCGGCATCGCCGCCATGGAAAGGCATGCAGGAATTGCTTTGGAGGCCCGTTGCGGGCCCCCGGCGAGGTGGGGGGGTGAATGGCTGCCCTTGGGGGGTACCTATGGTACCCCTTACATTGCCATGCACAAGGTGGCAGGCACCGCGCGGTGCCTGTCACGTTGTGCATGCCAATGCACTGCATGCATTTTTAACATTACGGCGGGTGCTGCTGACAGCACCGCCCGCCGCAATGTAAACAATGTGGGATGCGACCGCCACGGTGGCGGTCGCATCCTAATGGGCACAGCGGGACCGCCGCACCTCTGGCGGTCTGTCCCGTTTACCGTTACGGTGGCGGGCGGACTTTGTCCGCCCGCCATCATAATGGGCCCCTATGTTTTTATTAATTATATTTATTATTTAATGATTTTTATATTATTTTTAAGACATTTAAAAAAAAACGATATTTTAAACAACGATATTTTAAACAACGATATTTTGGTTTCGATATTTTTGTACTTACCAATGTAGAGATAGACTGTCGATATTCTGTCCATCGATATTGTAGATTCGATAGTCCTGTAGCTCGATATTCTGTCCTTCGATATTCTGTCAGTAATCCCACGAAAATAACAATTTTAACACCACTGGGTGCTTACCACAGGGAAGGTGCTGGTCAGTGAGGGATATGTGTTGTAATGGCATGCGTTGTAATGGCATGCGGTGTAATGGAACTTGCATTGTATTGACTGCATTGTAAAGGCATTGCTTTGTAATGCCTGCGTTGTAATGGATGTTTCCCGCTGGGCACCATCCTTCTTAGGCGGTAAACAGGATTCAGCTGGGCTGGAATTTCAGCATGAGAAGACTTCAGCAGTATCAGCGAAATGCTCCTCTGTCTAAAAAAGGAGTGATGTTGTTTATATAATAAACTTCACTCGTAGTCATGCCAAAGCCCCAGTTAGGCCACTATTGTTGATTCTTTTGTGATAGCTGTGTCACTGAGAGGACAATAACAAACAACCGCATTCTGCGCAGTGAACTTAGCCCTTGTACAGAATGTTCAAGGCACTAAATAAGAAGAAATGTAAATGTAAGCAAAGCCATTTCAGAGAATATTATCCTGCACAGGCATTCAAGAAAATATGTTTCCAGTGTCAGCGTTTAAGAAAAAATGACAACTTTAAAACGTGAGCCTGTAAAATGATGGTGTACCTACTCCGGCCTAGTGTGACCACATGACACCCACTCCTTCAACGTAAGGTGACCAAAAGCTTCCTAAAGTACATGCTAAAAGAAAATGCGGTCATGAATACCTACAATCCTAAAAAGCTTTGTGCTCTTTAATGATAAAAGCATACAGCAAGCCAAATTGCAGTAAAATCAATATAAAAAGCAAAAAAAGGGTACAATTTAAAAGCAATTTAGAACAGTAAAAAACAAGGCTGAATTAAAAAATCTGCACTGCTTGTAACTGTCAGATTGTTTAAATGTTCAGAGGAGTAGATGAAAAATTGCTGTTCCCAGCAACTGCAGACGATATTCCCCGTGGCATCCATCGCACCAGCTGCATACAGCAAACATGTTTAAATCAAGTCCCCTCAGTAGCTGCCAAAGGAGGAACGGCCAGCAATGAATCCATGGAGGACGAGCCAGGATCCAAATCACCAGTAGCTGAAGCGTCCCTGGAAGGCTCATAATATGCACTTGGAAGCAATGGCAATTGCAAAGAGCAACGGTACAAGTGGGCCTTCAGGGGATCCATCTATGTCTGTAGATTGAACCGGTTGCATTCCCAAGCATATATCCAGGGCACACTGGAAACCGCACAGTAGACAGCAGAATAAGGGCTGCAGGCAGTAGCTGCCGAAGGAGGAACGCACCAGCTGCATACAGCAAACATGTTTAAATCAAGTCCCCTCAGTAGCTGCCGAAGGAGGAACGGCCAGCAATGAATCCATGGAGGTCGAGCCAGGATCCAAATCACCAGTAGCTGAAGCGTCCCTGGAAGGCTTATAATATGCGCTTGGAAGCAATGGCAATTGCAAAGAGCAACGGTACAAGTGGGCCTTCAGGGGATCCATCTATGTCTGTAGATTGAACCGGTTGCATTCCCAAGCATATATCCAGGGCACACTGGAAACTGCACAGTAGACAGCAGAATAAGGGCTGCAGGCAGTGTATTCAGACAGGCCGAAAGGACAAGAACCAGTCATCTAATTCTTGGAGCAAGTGTGCACCAAAGGACTGTATCATTCTCTCATGACACCGCAGTACGTGTGGCAGTGCCATCCCCACTTGGCCGCATGATGGAACATCCATTGCGGATCAGATAAAATAAAATCAGTGTCCCCCAGTTAGCCTCCAAAATTGCTTCCAAGCATGGACTATATAAAGGATAGAATAACTCCGAAGACCGTCTAATAGGTGCTAACCAACCTAGAGCCAATTTTTTTTTAAAGTGTGCTACCCCCGCATTGTTGGAAATGTTACAAATGCGCTGCACTAGCTCCCCAAAATGGTGTGGGAAATTTATGTGGATTAACGCCTGTATCTCAGAGGACCTTGCAACTTGAAGATCAAACATCTCCCTTGCAGATTTTAAGGCTTTGTCCTTCTGAAACAAAAATGCTTTCAGTCTGCTTAAAGCATCAAGGTTCACATTAGAAACCTTAATCAAAGGCCAACCTGTTGCATCCCTAACTGTACAGGCAGGTGGAAACAGTACTTGTGTACAACTGGTCACGACTGCAGAAACTGTCATCAGCTAGGTAATTCCCAGTCTCATCCCACATCAACCTTGATCGTTCAACATCAAATATCTATCACTGGAAAGCAATTTGAATGCTAGACAAATCACCGCAGCTGGAGAACCCTTCAGATAACATGACAAATTTGCCTTGGATGTATTACATGCACCATGTAGTGTAACCTCCCTGCAAACTAGAGAATGCAAACTAGAGAATGGCCTAGAGTATTCTTGTAGTCTGTACCGCTAAGAAAAATGTCAGTGTCACCATTCCTACATCTGTATGTGAAAAGTAAGATCCATGACTCGAGTACAAACCTCTCTCCTAGCGCTTCATATCTGCCCACTTGATGGTGTTGTAAGCATTACTTAAAGTGAAACGTTGAGATTGCCAGCAACCTAACCCCATGTATTAACCAATCTGCTGATGGAGTTTCTGCAACAGTGAATGGTAATTTTTCTAACTTTTCTATGTTTAACTTAGTGTATGCTGTATCTTTCGCAGCCATAGTGGTCTGTTCTTAGTTGAATTGTATGCTAAAAACAATCTACTGGCATTTAGGTGTTTCCATTTAATGCGACCAGTACGTAACATCTGTAGAGTCCAACTTAGTAGCATAATATACCTAAGCTGCAATTGCCCAGGTTGCAAAAGGGACATGTCACCCTGTATGATGTTGATAGCAGATGACACAATGTTATCCAGGGAAAATATCCTAGTGGATAAGGCGGTCATGCCATTGTCTACTACTTCTGGAGCCTTTTTCAAATTTGCACTGTCAATCTCACAGAGTTTCTCAGCAGCTTCCTGCTGTGAAACTTTCCACTTCATTGTATATTGCATACAGAAAGCACTTTTGAGATGGTTTTCGAGGATCTAGTGGAAAATCCTGTAGACCGATGCCATCAGAAAGAAGGGACAAGTGCAGTTTCACCTCAGACAACGTTGACTGTTTTAACCACTCTATGGAATCACTTTACAATGCTGTATGTTGTTACCACTCCTGCGTTTTGTGTCTGCATGTAATGTGGGTCTGGTCTACTTATCTGGAACCTTTTTGTGTTGTCAATAAAACATGCCAGACATCCGTTACTGTCTAACAGCCACACTAACCATCCCCCTTGATCGGAATGTGAAGAATTGTATGGACCATTCCTAAGCATGCTGTCTAATGTTTTCTCTGTGTAATTCATGAACTGTTGCCAATTCTCAAAATGATCAAATGACGGAATATTTGGTGAATTGAAATAATTTATTTTGGCCAGGCCGAGACAGGACAACTGCTGCATAGTTTCCTTCTGGAAAATAGGTTGGTGTGGTATATGCCTTGTTTCCCTGTCCCTGCCAATCTTTTGTCCCCATATAGATTTTAAAGCAATATTGTCTCTTCAAATGTCATACCCCTGTGTCGACAACTGTGAAAAAAATGCAGAGTAAATCAACATTGTATCAGTGAGCATAATTGTCTTTGCTGGTGAAGGAGTTAATTTATAAAAATGTGACTCAGGGTCCACTGAATCGTGAACAGAAAAATATGCAAGTTTCTGTGCAATGTTTTTGAGCTACCCTGTGGTGTTGTAGGGCAGTGTTCCCATTGTGTGTAATTAAATACTGCACAAGGAGTGCTTGTTTTGCGTAAATAATGGTGACCATAATGGTGAAAACAGAACATTTCATCGTTATTAGATGTACCATCATACATTTCTTCACTATTGAAAACAGTATAATGCTCTAAATCAGCCACCATTGCATGTACTGTATAAATGTCCCAATCACCAGAGATGGACTAATAATATCGTATAAAGATATACGAAATACATAAGGTATTTGTAAAGTTTCAGTCAGTCCAAATATATCATATGATACCTTATCCCAAACAGTTCCATCAGGAACTGGAACAGCTGAAATGTTCACCAGGGAAAGGTCTCTTCACACTTTGTGTGATGAAGAATGGGGTTTCAAATCCTTGCTTACGAGTTCAATAGCAGAGCATTCTGGGAGATAGTGTCCGTTCAGAAGCAAGAAAATAAATGTCACAAAAACAATCCAAAGGAAGAGGAAAAGTAACGAAATTGTAATTCAAATGCATATCCATGCTGGAATAAAGTATGTCTTTTTTGAGCTAAATGTTAAAATTCACGAGAGGTCATCGAAGTCGACAAAGTAGTCGGAGGCTGTTTGTACAAACTTTGGTAGGCTTATGTATTGTGTAGAACTGGTAGATGACTCTGGTGGTGGTATGTTGCAGTAGACACCATCATTGTCTGCTTTGTAAATTGAAATCTGTGTTTCTGAACATGATGATTGCATGGCATTTGTTGATGTAACAGGAAGAAGTGATACTTCAATGTTAGCTGTACCCAGCCGGGGAGAAAAAGCTTCATCGTTGGTCAAAGCTTGTAACGGGACTTCCTGTAAGGTAGTGAGAGGAAGCAGGTAACTACCCAGGAGCCCTTAAGGCCTACTATGTAGAACCAGCCACATGATCAATATACATCTCTCTGATACCAGCTCAAATTTTACCAGACGGGGCTCATCCAGCAATAGTGACTCCAGCGGAGAGAACTGGAACACTAACCAAACGAGAAGGGGCGGTAGGCAGGGATACTTTGGGTACCAACCACCACAGTACCAGCCACCACAGTACCAGGGACCATCTTACTGGCAATACCCCATGTACCCTCAGGGCCCACCGCAATTCGGACCCCCAGGCATGAGCCAACCTTTTTTAGGCAGAGGTTGGGGCAGAGGGCGCGGGCGAAAAAGAGGAAACCCACAAGAAAAGAGGGTACAGTGGGAAGAACCCCAGCAATGGACAATGGAAACCAGGAGTTACACGAAAAGGAGAATTTAGTAGTGAATCTGTCCACTAGGACATTGACTGAGTTGGAAGAGAGAGTCTTACAAAAGGGTCTGGGCTTCGTCCCCACTCCCAAGGTGGACCAATTCCAACAATTATGTGAATTACAACAATTTTTCCGCAAAGTACGCCTCAGGGCCTTCTTTGACAATAAACCCCACCTACAAGTAAATGACTCAGGACTACACAATCCCTCCACTTTCACCCCCACCAGCGGCATGATACCACATGAGGTGGCGACCTTTGAACAGGCAGTCCTGAAGGACATACAGGCAACCACCAACCTGGGACATTTTTGCAATATCCCTAGGGGTGAACTGATGGCCGTTGAGACGCTGGCTTACGACCCCACAATAACTATAAAACAAACAGACAAAGGGGGTGCCACTGTCATCATGGCTACCCTGGATTACGAGACTGAATGCCTAAGACAGCTGAGCAATAGAAAATACTATACACCAATTGCCAGCAGTCCACTGGAAAGGTTGACAAAGACTATCTCGGCTCTAGTCTTCTCCGCAGAGACCCAAGGGTGGGTTAGTAAAAGGAAGCCTCCTTCCTAAGTAAACAAGAACCTCGGACCCCTTATTTCTATGTACTACCTAAGATCCATAAGGGGACCACCCCGGTACCGGGTAGACCAATTGTTTCAGGGATCGATTCCATACTGGAACCGCTGTCACAATTCTGTGACCACTTCCTGCAACCCCTGGTAAAGCTGATTCCTTCCTATATCCAGAACACCACAGACGTACTCCGTCTATTAGACGAGTTTCAACCCACTAATGATATCGACTTCCTCATCACGCTAGATGTGGAAGCGCTCTATACTAACATCCCTCAGAGAGCCACTCTAGACGTGATAGAGGAGGAATTGAGTTCAGTAACATGGGAATCTCCTACACCTCGCAGTTTCATTATGGAATGTGCTACCCTAGCTCTCACCGAAAACTTTTTCGAGTTTAAAGGCCAGATCTATCATCAAACTCAAGGTACTTCCATGGGAAGTACCTTCGCTCCCAGTTTAGCCTGTTTATACATGGCGGCCTTTGAGGGTAAGCTGATTTTCCATGAATCCAACCCATACCAGTCAAACATACGGTTGTGGAAAAGGTTCATAGATGATATCCTCATCTTCTGGACAGGTGACTCACAGTCCTACACTGAATTCTTTGAATGGATCAACAACCAGAATCCATATCTCAGATTTACCAGCACGGTGTCTTCCAACCAAATTGCATTCCTGGACTTTACTATTAAACTTGAGCAAAGTACTTTGTCAACAACTATGCACAGGAAAAGCACTGACCGCAATAGCCTTTTGCTGTATAGCAGCCACCACCCACGGGCCCTGAAAGAAAACCTCCCCTTCGGTCAATTTCTACGGGTGAGGAGAAATTGCAGCACATTAGAGGCATTCAAATCTGAATCTGAAATCCTCGCAAAAAATCTGGCAGCACGCGACTACCCACCACGCAGTATAGCTCTCTCTAGGAAGAGAGCTAGAAATAACAACCGCGAGGGCCTGTTAGAACCTAGAGAGAAGACCCCTACTGAAACCCTAACCTGTGTTACCACGTTTACATCAGCTTCTAACCAACTGACCAAGGTTATAAAGAAGCATTGGAACATACTTAACACTGGCGGGATGACTCTGGCACAACCGCGCTTTGCGTTCAGACGCTCCAGAAATCTCAAAGATATGTTGATTCATACAAGACCTAAGGCACCCACGGGGGGGACAACAAAGAACACTGTGGCAACTACCGCCTGTAATGGGCTATTATCCATGCGGCTCATGCACGGCCTGTGCTTTTACAAAAATACAGAAAACCATCACCTTCAATAATGGTTTCATGTGGGAAATAAGGTTGCACACTAACTGTAATACACACAATTGCGTATACCTGATCACATGCCAATGTGGGCTGTACTACATAGGGATGACCACACGCCCCATAAAACTACGCATCTCAGAACATCGTAGCAGTTTCCGTTGCCACAAAAGCAACACCAAAATGTGCATCCACTATTTGGAAAAGCATCATACACCAGAATCATAACAGTGGGTCATCTTGGAGGCTTTCCCCAAAATCTCAAAGAATGCCCTACTTGTCAAAGAACAGAGGTGGGTATACAGATTATCCTCCCATATTACAGGACTCAATGAGGAAATTCCTTGGAATTCTCTGAGGATTTAACATGAACAGACTAACCACATGAGAATGGGTTCCTGTGCACAGAGACGACAATACACTATCAGGGGCACACAATTACTATAAATGCAGTAAACAAACCAGCCAACATTTACCACTTTAAAATGGCCGCCACACTATAGTACAAAAACCATGGGAGTATCCGACGTGGAAACACCACTCTAAGATGGCCGCCATTTCCAACTAGGAACAGACTCCCGCCTTTTTGGTTAGAGACGTCCCACTTTAGAGAGCAGCGACGGACTATAAAAATAGATCAGCAACTGACAACCTCACCTCCCGGACCCGGTAGATGTGGGTAGGTCGACTCGATACGTGACAACAGCACAAAAGTGAGTACTGCCAATGCGCGCGCTGTTTCCTTGCCATACAGACACTGTGGATGGTAGTTATAAATAGTTATAAATAGATAATCCCTCTAGTTTTCACTTATACCACCACCCTGAGCTATTGGCTGTCCCCCTTGATGGTGATTTAGATATACATTCTGTGAACCACGAGCCCGATGAGAGTGAGTATGTGGACAAAAAAAGATGTTCTCAATACAACAAGCTCCCCTGAAATATAATTGCATAAGTCATGAACCCGTTAAGAATGAGTATGTAGACTATGAATTGAGGTGTTCTAGACAACTAGATTTTTATAAGCAGTATGACTGACCTTTGCACCATCCATGCTCTCTCCTAATTGACCTTGTGTAGCTCGTGAGGAACTCCTCTAGTTTGACCTACCGGGTACTGATGCCGCCTGGTTAGCTTACAACAATGGGTGAGTCCAAACGATATTTACCTGCTGCAGTACACTTGTGTCACTAAGGTTGTAGTTCACACTAGCTCACTGTGGGCACTCCACCGTGTAGCACAGTTGTTTTTATAATGTTTTTAATTCTCTGAACTTTGGCTTTCACAATTCACTGACAGAAAACTAAATTTGAGTCACAAGGGAAATGATACTGTATATATATTCGAATGTGTACCATTAATACCAATGTCACCCTTCTCTCCCCACACAGGTAGGACCAGGTCTGACAGGTACACGATTTAGGTAGTTACCTGGTTGATGTGAGTATGTTGCCACGTCGCCAATTTTAAGTGTAGATAGTTTCCACAATATAGGTCCTGATGAATCGCATGTAGACTATTACAGTGAGCGAGAAACATGTTGACCTCATTTGCACCAATAGCGACGCTTAGATCTAAGACATAATACTTAGCCAAGCACCGCATTGTTTATATTTTTAACTAGAGTAGGAGACCCACTGATTAAAAATTGTCTTCATGGACACTCCTAACCTTATTTTAAATCACACACATACATCTACAAAGTTCTGGCCCCTCACCCCCACTTCACCATACGGCTATTGGAAAAAGATCTCCGCCAAAGTGCCCCTACTATAGGGAGCCCGTTGGGTATTGCACCGCCGACCCGACGAGGAGTAGCCCAGATGATGAAGCATGACACCCGATTGGGTGTGTGAGGGCATTACAATCCAATAAATGGACTCCCAACTCTGAACCCAAACGTTCAGGGTGGTGTCAATTTCCCTTGCTCGTACACTCTTGAGGAACAGCATAACCTTCTTCTTCTAATTGATCAATATACACAAATCTCTTGTATTTGCTACCAGCTAGGGGTGGTAAAAGTACAGTTCTGGTACCTTCAGGACCAGAACAGGTATAGGCACTCAGTAGGATGGCTGGAGTTCCTTCTTGTCCACAATTCTCTCGTGTATGAGATCACTGATCTTTGGAATCCAACCAGGAGTTCCTGGTGCTTCCATCACTTTACCAGTGGTGGAACATTTCTCTTGGACGTTGCTCTGAGCTTCTCTGAACTTCTTCTGGTCCTGTAAAACATCCAAACGATCACAGATATCAAAAGTTATATCCGCCGCCACTGTACTGGCATTGTCATGGTGTGGAACCCACATTTTAACCCCGAACAGGCTCTCATAGGGAGTCAGACCACCCATGGACTTTTTAGGCAGAATAGTTAGGGCTCTCTGGACCCCATACAGGTGGTGAACCCAACTGCAACCTGAATCTGGTACTCTAGCTCTTAAAGACTGCTTTAAGTCTGGGTTTTTCCTCTCCACTACCGTTTTTTCCTCAGGATGATAGGGGAAGGAGTACTACACAGTAACACCCAACTTCCCCATGGCGTCTCTTTAAGCCCCGGAGCTGAACACCTGACCCTGGTCTGAAAGGAATGTGGCTGCTGCATATGTCCCAATAAAGACTTGCAAGCCCTTTATAACTGTTTGAGCATCAGCTGATCGCTGTGACCATACCCATAGGAATCGAGAGCAGGAATCCACTGCTACTATGATGTACTTGTAAGACTCATCTAAGTGTAAGGGTTTGAAGTGGTCCAAATAGACACAAGCCAGAGGCTTGTAAGAGCTCAATAGAGGTGTCTGTGGTGGGCAAGCTTAGGTGGAAACTTTAATCTGCTGGCAGATGTCATATTTAAGGAAAAAAGTCCTTGGTCTGTTTGTATAGACTGGGCCACTATTAGCACTGCTGCAATAGTGGAATTGTAGGTGCCACCCCTGTTTGAGCAGATGTTAGACTCTCATAGGCTGCTAGGATTAGTCTTAACCTACAATCTGAATTAGGTATTACTTTATTTCTCTCTCTGGGAATATGATAAAATGGAATGTTCTGCGCACTTAACCTGTAAGAGTACTTAGTTGGAAAGCCTTTTGTCAAGAGGGTGCCATCGCTCACAGCGTTGACAGCTGTCACGATGTCTTCAGATTTCCTCACACTAGAACAAGTAATTGCAGTGACTGCAGTAGTTTGTACTGTTGCTTTTGCGGCTTCCTGAGCCATTGTATTCCCTGAAATATGTATTCCTACACGTTGATGACTCAATGTGTGAATCACACGAGTCAGTGGCAAACATGCTTCCAGTCTGGACACTTGTCCCCAAAGCATCTTGTGCTTTATTGTGTACCCTTTGGAATCTCTGAATCCATTCTGGCTCCAGTAAGTTAAGTACTCATTGTAAGACTGGGCACAATAATACTAATCACACACAATAAGTGTGGAGAATCCAGGATCCATATTTTCAAGTGCCAGAATTTGAGCTTTCAGTTCAACTGTGCAGTGCAATCAACAAGTGACTGCGTATATGTTTTATGAGGTTGGAATTATCCATCCTGCATTCTACCCTTCACCTCTGCACATGCAGCAGAGCATTGGAGTTTTGTCCGTACTGTAGGCTGAGCAGAACAAAAAATGCAGATTATGTAATCATACTGATCTAGAGGCATGACTTCATTGGGCCGAGGATATTCGTGTTCATATTGAAGATATGCTTGTTGTGTTTATAATGTAGAGTCAAATAAGTAATCTACAACTGTTGCAGTGAGTGAGCTGGCCCAATTTATCTATCTCAGATATAAAGCTTTCACGTTTGGAGCGAGGGCCTCTGTAGCAGCCTCGAAGGCTGGAACAGGAGTCACGATGATTATTATTAGTTTCCCCTGAGCTAATGATCTTTCTTTCTTTCACTATAGCAGTCTGTAATGTCATTAGGATTTTTTCTGTCGATGTAAAACACATTTCTACATTTGGATATTAATGTGATTTATTTGCAATAAGTACAGTATCTCCTTCATTGAAAGTGACATAGGTGTACCCTGATGCACCCACAATTATGGGGATCACCAGATTTTTGGAGTTAACAAGTGTGTGTCAGTGCTTGGAAGCTAGCATGTCAACTTGTACTGAAAGTCAAATTTGGGTGTGTTCAGCTGTCCAATGTGAACTTGAAAAGTCTGGACGAATAAAGTCGTAGAATGGTTTTACCTGTTGTGCATAATCTGCTATGTAAGTTCTGCTAAAATTCAGGAAACCCAATATTGATTCAATGTGTTTGGTGGGTTTGACAGTGCTCACCTCTCTAGGAAATGTGTCGCAAGGCTTCTGCCTTCACTTGTCTGCTTGTATCCCAAGAACAGGACACTGAGATAGGCAATTTTTGACTTTTTGAAATTAAAGTTGTAGCCCATGTGAGAAAATCCCAAAACTATTTGAGCTACTCTAGCTAAGTGAGTTGACAGGTCATCATCCATCAAGTATATGTCATCGACATAGGACAATGCAGGATCATCGAAGTCTTGTAACAGTTCCTTTACACGGGCTGAAAATAGCCCTTGGCTTTTCTTATACCCTTGTGGCAATCGACAGAAATCTTTTTTAGAACACAGAGCGCAGAATGCAGTCAAGTACTGTCTTTCAGGTGCTATATTTTGACAGAAAAATCCATTTGATATGTCTAATGTGGTTTTGTATATTTTACGTACTATATTGTTCATCAGTGCAGTGCTGCGAGTGTTTTGTACAGAGAATGTGCATGTAGCAGTATTCAGGTGCCTGTAATCTAAGACCAGACAATATGAATGGTCTGGTTTCATTACTGGAAACAATGGATTATTAATTGGTGAGGTGCAACTTTATTTTACACCTTGGTTTTCAAGTTAAGTAAGTGTTTCACTAACTTGTTTGTTAGACTCATGTTTAATAGGGCATTGTTATAGTGGTTGTGGGCTTGACCTCACAAGTAGGACGTGATAAGGGGAGCTGTCATCCTAACCCACATGGTTGCAGTATAATGCCAGAGCTTGCACTAAGGCCCTTCCTTGGCATATGTATGTTTAACTGATTCTGGAACTAGGTCAGAAAAAGCAGGTAAAGTTATAGTTTCTCCCCGTGGTCAATACATAACAAAATTCGGTTGCCATTACTTTTCAGCCAAGAGAATGTCAATGTCGAATGACAATTTCTCCCAAAAGTGAACAATTATTGTACATGGTCTATCCAGCTCCATCTGGAGTTGCAATTCATATAATTGACAAGGGACACTCTGTCAATCAGGTTTAGTGTTTCCACCTGGACATAGTCACCCGTTGCTATTGCCGTCAGACACTCCAGAAGATTCCAGCAAACTATTGTGACTTATGCGCTGTTCAGCATGGTTAGAGCCCACTCCTTGTTCAGAAGCAATGTCCTCAATATCCCTGGCATGGATGACTTCGATGCCAGCTACCTTTTTCTGTTTGAATTGAGGCTTGGATTGTTTAGGTTTGTCTTTCTTTTTTATTATGAAGTCAGATGAGTGTTGTGAGTCCATCTTCGGTTTCACATACTCCACTGCTCTGCGCTCTGAGCATCCTCCTTTCTCCGAATTTGTTTCCGAAGACTTCTGAAAGAATGAGAAGGACATGTATCAGTATCCTGTTACCTATTAGGCATTGTAATTGTGTCATCGTTGTGCAGATTGTAGCGCTTGTCCGAAGACTCCTGTCAAGGAGATCCACTCTGTGTTTTAGTCTTTTCTTTATTTTTCTTATTATCAACTTCATCTTAGAAGACTCTGTACCTGCTTCGAGTTATCCTTTTCAGAATTACCCTTAATATGTGGTTTACTAGGTCTGGCTCCTAAATTATCTCTACCTATTCTTGCATATGATTCCTCAATAATTTTAGGTAGTTCATGCTCCTGGTCTCCCGGAGCAACCGAGTAGGTCGCTGGCATATAGCCAACTCTGCTGCTTCCCCTTTGATATTGATTAGTATTAATGAGTATACTATGGCAAACTTGGCCATAAGTTTCATCCCCAAATCCAGGGCAGGGTCTACCCCGTGCTCATTCTGCATCTGTTTAAGCACCTCTGGCAAAACAGCTAATCAGGGTGTACCATGTGTTTTGGTATAAACTGCAGCAAAGACTCTGCCCCAAGTGACACAGTATTCCACTGAGTGAGCCATCCCCATTGGCAAGCATATTGTGAGAATTCTGTTTTTCTTGTAGTCCCAAATGGGGAAACACTGCTTTAAGTTGGTATGTTTTTGTGCAATCCAGAACAGAATCACTTCCAGTCTAATGGGAACTTTCCCCATGACTGCATTGATGGTCACTGGACTAACTCCAGGCCTAGCTGATTGTGACTGTACAGCTTGAACAGCCCTTGCTGGGTTTATTGTAATTGCTCGCATCACATATTGTGTCAAACATCTATAGATTCTAACCAGACCTGTGTACAGTGGACGTAGCTCTGCTGCTGTCAGATTTGCTATATCTGGGTAGAGAGTGTAACCGGCTAAGACTAGCCATGTTGCTTCCTCATTACTGAGGGGACCTAGTCTAACATAATTTCTTATATGTGTAGGGCACATTCAAACCAATTTTGGTGTTCTTGAAATGTTAATGGTATTTCTAGTGCTTATTAAGCTGTGTGGTTGTTAGGAACTGCAGCTATGGTGCAAGCATGACGATTTCTTGATTGTGCATTTACTGCCGGGAAAGTGACCCATGAATCAAGTACCTCTCTCTCGTATGATTCGTGGGCCTCAACCATGAAGGTCACATCTCCTGTAAGGGGGAGTCCATGTTGTTGTAACATTTGTGTGACTATATGTCTGCAGTTCACCTGTATTTTAACTGGCACTGCATTAGCCATTTAAATATGTGGAATTCAGAGAGGGTACATCTGTGGGGAGATCCTTTTTAAAGGTTCAAGCTTGAACAACCTACATCCAATACATAGGGGTTCCCTACTCAGTTGAGGAGCATTTTTCCCTAACACCACGGAGGGGCTTTGAGTACACAAAAGAAAACTATTCGGGTGATCCATTATATAAGAACACAAGCTAGAATTTTGACAGGACCACGTTATAATGTTCATACTTTTCCAGTAAAACTGTGCATTTGTTGGACAACATAAACAGCAAAACTGTGTGAGACTGAGCCCATGCACACCATCAGGATATGTTGGCTTAAATCCTGCTAGCTCACAGTGCACCATTTGCACCCCTAACCTAGTAAGGCAGCAGGTGGAATGTGCAACCTCAGAACATGACAACCCTGACTCCCCAAGGAAATAGTGGAAGAAGGTCTAGAACCCTTTCGTTTCGGAACTCATGCATACCCAAAGAGATCCAGAAGAAATACACAACATGGCGTTTCAATATTTATTGAAGCAATATGATTCTTGTGTAAAATATGTGTGCTGCAATTATTAATAAAAGGAAACAGAACAGTGTAATCAGCATTATGAGAATTGTAAAGAAAATAAACAATTCAACCATTGTGCTGTTACATAGGATATATGCTCGCATATGAGTACTGTTATATTTTGTGCTCACACCTAACGCAACCTATCCTAGCATGTCTAGGGTGAGTGAATCTGCCAGAATCCCTGTAGGGTGATATAACTCTCCCGTTACCAGTTGGTAAGTGTCATCAGGGAGCCTGTCATGGTGTAGAGCTGGGCACCTTCCTTCTTAGTAGGTAAACAGGATTCAGCTGTGCTGGAATTCCGGCATGTGACAACCTCATCAGCATCAGTAAAATGCGTAAAGTTGTTTATATAATAAACTTCACTCATGTGATCATGCCGAATCATGCCTTTTGTTGATTATTTTGTGATAGCTCTGTTGCTGAGTGGACAATAGCAAACAACAGCATTTTGGCAGTGAACTTACCCCTTATACAGAATGTTCAAGACACTCGATATTATGGCTATGAAGAAGTGTAAATGTAAGCAAAACCATTTCAGTGAATATTATCCTGCACAGGCAAGCAAGCAAATATATGTCTAATGTCAGTGTTTAAGGAAAGATGGCAACTTTAAAACTTGAGCTTGTAAAATGGTGATGTACCTACTCGGGTCTAATGAGGCCACATGACACTTTAGCATGGGCGACCCGATAGTAGCCACAGAAGACCCCTGCCTCACAGACTATGCAACATTTTTAACCACTTTTACTCAGATGTTTGAGAGACTGGATTTAGTTTTTCTTCTGCAGGATGAGCTCTCTGTAAAATCTAAGAATGAAATCAAGATGTTTCCACCCACATAACCCGATTTCATCCATTAGCCGCAAAGACCAACTCGGAAGAACGCACTCTTGTAACTGAGTTTTGCAGAGGCGTCAGAGAGGAAATCAAAGATGAACTGGTTCACTCTAGTTGAGCAGAGCATATTAGACCATTATGGAAAAGAGCATGGCCTTCTACAAAGTCTGGAAGTACACGAGTTCCTCTTGTAAGGTAGACATCTCACTGAGGAACTAGTCTCTACTCCAGGAGAAGAGCCCATGCAAATTGGGGTGGCTAGAGTTGCATTATCTACTTCTGCAAGAGAATGCAGGCGTAACTATAGGATCTTTATGTATTGTGGTTCGGCCCAACACCTAGTCCGAGGTTGCCCTATTCTGCCTTAAAGGCCTTCAGGAAATGCCAACTCCCATATCTTGTGAAAGGGGAAAGTATGAGAATTGCTTCAATTTCTTTCATCAGAGTATCTGGGGATTCACCATCCTCTTTGTTCTGTTTACCCATTCCATTGGAATTCCCTAATGGTAAGAAAGAAAAGGTCCTAGCCCTTTTGGACTGTGGGTTGAGTGGTCTTGTTGGGGGATACTGCACATATACAGAGCTATGCACAGGAAAATAGGACCTCGGTGTATAGTGGTGTAACAACCATGCACCTTAGTACCCACAATCCCAATCCGACTAGCTTTAGCATCTCATTCGTTCTCCGTACTACAGCGAAGCTACCAATGATTAGACATCCCAGAACATGGACTCTCTCAGGAATCGCGGGAGCAAGAACACTCTTTCATTACTCACTCATACTTGTCCACAATGTTCGTAATAAGAGACACAGTATAGTTTAAAATGTTTATTTCAACTATCGTGCTCTAAGATAAAGTACACGAGCCAGTACTATCAACATAATGCATAACAATAACATAATAAGCATGGTTACAATTCCATAGAATACAAACGGGGACAGCATTTTATGAAGACAGTGGATATAGGGCTAAATTGCCTTACCACCCTCCCCGTGCTAGTAACTAGTTTATTATAAAAATAGAAGACCTCTGGGCTTTGTCAGGCGGACCCCCATACCTCAATATCTAGATGCAAGGTTTACATCATCATACAAGCACAGCTCTTCTCTCTGGAAAGGTTTTTCTCCAAGTGCCACCAACAGGGAGGTCACAATATTAAAAGCACACAAATTTCTCCAATGCAGCTGTATTTCGTGTTATGTCTAAGTGCGAGGGGCTGACCAGATCAGCAATAACAAGGGTCGTTGTTTTTCGACCTTGTACATGGTGTCCAGACGAAACCCACAGGGAACATGAGAAAAGGTGAAAGGCAAAAAGGCAGACAGTTCTAATGTAGCCGGGCACAAGCAGAGTCTGGAAAAACAAAGTCACAGAGTAACGTGTGCAAAAAAGGCATCATGGCAGCCAGGCCTAAGCTAACTTAGCAATGTAGACAATGAGGCCACAATCCACACTACAGTCTCTATTCAGAAGAAGACTGGGCCTGGAAGAGGGGCATTCCTCATATTTCCAAGGAAGTTCCAGCGTACATTCAGACAGTGGACGGTACAGCTTCGGTTTCTGGACCCGTCAAAGAGATGAACTTCCACTGAAACTGCACTTTGGTAAACACCAGGAGACCACATCCTTCTATCTCATAGCTTCTCCCAATCATATGATGATTCTAGAGATGCCCTGGCTGTTGCACCAGAAGTTTTGTGGTTGGTGCAGTCAAGGCATTGAATGGCCTCCCGTTGCATCTTCGATGCATGACAAATCTACTTGCCTTTAGGAAGGCCTTGAAAACCTGGCTTTTTACTGTTTAATCTTTAACATCACTCCTCCTGTTTTAGGCCTCTGTAAGACTTCATTATAGCGCCAGGACACCTCCGGGTAACAGTTGCGCTCTAGAAATGTCAATAACATAACATAATCCTTACATCAATTGGGAGACTAGAACCATATTCGTGTCCTCCCAATTCTGCCAAAAATCTTGCAATCCTTTAGAAGATGATTGGCCTGCTAAAGACATGGCTCATATGACAACCATAGATTCAGGAAATATCAATCTCCTTCAAGTAGTAACAGTTCTATATCAATCCTTCTCTGACATTTTTGAGAAACCTAAGGAATTATCTGTGCCTCCCCATTGAGAGTTTATTGCGCAATCTCCATTGAGCCCAGAGCAATTGCTTCTTTTGGTAGAATGCATTCCCTTTCAGAAATTGTGAATGAAGCTATGAAACAATACCTGAAAGAAAAGTTACAGAGTGGATTGATTACCCGCTCTTCATCCCCAGCAGGAGCTTCTATGTTTTTTGTTCCAAAGAAGTCAAATTAATTGAGACCCTGCTTTGATTTTAGAGGCCTAAACAAAATAACCATCAAGGATTGATATGCATTGCCTTTGATCAAAAATATTTTAGAGTCGGTCAGGAATGATGAAATCTTTACCAAGCCAGAACTTTGTGGGGCTTACCATCTCTTTGTGTCAAAAAAACGAGATGAGTGGAAAACTGCCTTTAGACCCCCCAGTTCATTAGGAGTATTGTGTCATGCCATTTGGTTTAAGGAAAGCCTTAGCTATTTTCCAATGCTTTATGGATCATGTATTTTTAGACAAGCTTAACCAATTTGTTGTTGTCTACCTCAACGACATCCTAGTGCTTTCCAAATAAGAAATACACAATGGGCATGTTTTTCAAGTTTTAGCTAATAACAAGGCAAAATCAACTGTTCTGTAAGCTGTAGAAATGCAACAGTAGTCGCTCAGAACTAGAGTACATGGGCTTCTGCTTAAGTAACCCAGGAATATCAATGGATCAAAATAAAATCTCAGCAATCTTGAACTGGCCATCTCCAACAAATGTCAAGGAGACCCAATGTTTTTTAGGTTTTGTCAATTTCTATAGACAATTCAATGAAGACCACCTTTCTTGTGACATCTCATGGGTTTTAAAGAAGAATCAACAATGTGCAGGCTTCTGTTGGGATGAACAAGTCGAAGAAGCATTTGTCAAGCTAAAACAAGCCTTCACTCAAGCTCCCATTCTTTTTCATTCAGATCCATCAAAAAGATTCATAGTAGAGACAGATACATCAGATTGTGTCATTGGAGCTGTACGTTAACAGCTACAGGAAGATGATGGACTTGGACATCCGATTTTTCATTGAACCCACATGCTACCTGATTCTGAGTGAAATTACGCAGTCTTGGAGCGGGAAGTTCTGTCTATGAAGGCTTGCTCAGAATGGAGACAGCTTCTGATGGGAGCTAATAAACCGTTTAAGATTCAAACATATCATTGAAATCTCTAATGTCTTTGAAACTTACACTGTAAGAATAGTCTTTAAGCAAGTTGAATCTACTTTTTTCAACCAATGCGATTTTTGCATCACTCATATTTTGTGCGCTTTGCAGATGCCATGTCTCTAAGGTATTCAGAGTCCCCAGCTACCTTGGGCCAGAAACTATTTATTCCAGAATGAATAACTGCGACTACCAAATCCTTCCTTTGGAAAGTACAAGCTGCACACTCCACACCTACGAAAACAGAATGGAATGCACTTCAAGGTCTAATTCATAAGGTTGGCATGATGCTATACAAAGGGAAGATTTTGTTTGTACTGACAGAAGCCTTGAGTTGAAGTTTTTAGAATGTGTTATGATTCACCAGTCTCAGGACATAGGGGTATTAAGGCTACCTCTGAACTCATGCAACGTTCCTTTTGGTAGACCTTGGTTCAGAAAGACACTGAGGTTTATGTCAACTCTTGTCCTACTTGTGCTAAACATATATCTTCTCATTGTCACCCTTCTGGGCTCCTCCATCAAGTACCAATTCCACCAGGGCCCTGGAATACATTCTCTACAGACTTTATTGTAGCTCCACCCCCCATCTGGCAATAATAAAGTCATTTTGGTGACAGTTGTTTTCTAATTTAAAATTACACATTTTACCGTCTTAAAGAAATTGCCCAGTTCTAGCGACATGGGACACATATTCTTGCAAGAGATTCTTCAGTTACACAGGCTTCCCCAGGTTATTATTTCCGATCGAGATCCACAGTTCAGTTCCCATTTCTGGAAGTCATTGTGTAAATCCCTCCAAATGCCTTGTCATTTGGCTTTCATCCCCAGACCAATGACCATACTGAATGTGTTAATCAGAGGTTAGAGCAGTATCTCCAATGTTTTTGTAAATCTACACGGAGTGACTGGTCATCCCTTTTACCCCTGGCTGAATTTTCAAATAAAAACTGGGTCCATAGTGCCCCTAAGACATTTCCGTTTGTACGTCTACATGGTTTGCATTGTAGGGTCCTTCCTTTTACCTTGAAGAACCCAGTCCTGCTCCCTGCTGCTAGCAGCTTCCTTAGGTGGTTATAGACCATCAGACGTTAGATTTCCCTTAATCTTCACAGAACTAATTCCAAGATGAAGTATTTTTCTGACATACACTGCACTCCCGCACGAAATTATCAGGTGGGGAATAAAGTCAACATTTTTACCAACCCATCTCTCTAACAATAAGTTCAAACCTCGATTTTTTGCCCCTTTTAAGATTCTCAAGGTCATAAATCCAGTGGCTTTTAAGACCCAACTGTCACTGCATTGGAAGATCCCTCTGTATTTCATTCTTCCCAACTTAAATCATTTAAGATGGATCCCTTCCATAGTGTTTTTTCCAGGCCTCCTCTGGTCTTGGTTAATAATGTTCCTTAGTTTGAGGTCCAGGAGATCTGTGATTCTCGTTTCTTAAGCAATAGACTCTAGTTCCTGGTTTATTGGAAAGGCTATCCTCCGAGTGAGATCAGGGGAGAATGCGTCTTCAGTTCATGCCCCACTCCTAGTTAGGCGCTTTTTTGCTCCTTTCCTGATAAGTCAGGGACTTTGGGGGAGCATACTGTGGTGCCAGGGTCATGCCCGACACTAACTTTAGATGCAGGCATGGCAGGTGCAGTGCACAGTGCTTCTCTTGCAGTGATGGTACGAAAGGCTACGGTGGGCCGTTGTGCATGTCTTGTTTTCTTACTTCACGGCTGGTGTTGTCCGCGATGCCTCCTTTCTGATCCTGAGGGGCTTGCTGCTAGGAGGTACCATGCATACCACTATATTCCTGGTGTTTCTTCCTCCCAAAATTCTTAGGGAAGGAAGTTTGCCCAATTCAATATGGTGGCCATTGTTAGTCTCCCAATGGTCTCTTCCCAATCAATCATGCTTTCCTTTTTCCTAAAATAATTTCCTGGTATTTTCTGTATATAATGAGATCAGAACTGCCTTGCCTTTGTGTTGCAAGGCGTTGTCGGTCCTGTCAACGATTCCTATGCTTCCTACTGTTATCCTGAGTCCTGGTTCCGCCCCTTCTATTCTGCTTGTTCCCTGCTCCTGTTTCCACTACCACCTGTATTCCAGTTGCTTTCTTCAGCGATTACCACATCCTGGAGGTTTTTGCCAAGTTGTTTTTTTCCTTTGAACAGGGGCTTTTTGTGGAAGGCACTATCCGCTTAGGCGCTTTCTAGAGTTGGCGGCATTGTGGCTACTGGAAGGGGTCACCCACACCTCTGGCAGACCAAGACCATGAAAACCCTTGGCAGTCTGCTTTCATCGAGCTCGAGTACTCTGCCAGGCATGGTTCTCTTGAGCCTGACAATGTCATCCTATGGGAGAAGCAGTCCTTGCAGTAGTGAAAAAATTAATTTAAAGGTTTTTCACTACCACAACATGTAAAAGTTAAAAGCGCATGTTAAACTTTTTAAATACACTGCACCCAGCCCCATGGGCTGTTTAGTGCCTACCCTAGGGAGGACTCATAAAAGTCAACAAAAATGGGTTCTGTAATGATGAGGGTGAAGGTATAAAGTTTGGGGATGATCCTGCCCAAAGGGCCAAGTCCAACAACTATTATATACAATATCAAACCATATTATTTGTTTACCCTGTCATGTCTTTAATGATGTCATTTGAGATGCCATCGGTGATGTCACTGAAGATGTCATGATGTGAGGTCATAATCAGTGTACATCTTAATTCTATGTACTTAGCCACATTGTTTATTCTTGCATACGTAGCCTAAGTGACATGAAGAATTTCACTGCAAGCGAAATTGTAGTGTGCCCCACATATGACCATGTAATTAACACATGATCGCTCTGCCGACAACTCAGTTAAAAGTCTTTATATACTGACCATGATGAGGTCACATGTCACGCTGTGTAAATATTATTGGAAAATCGTGCTTCACCATCAGTGAGCATAGCTGCAGGTCAGCCAAAAAGGCATGTGATGGTGTTTTCTTTCTAGAAAGGAGGTATAGTGCATAATTCTATTATAGAGGGCTGTTAGTTAATAATGATATTTATGTATTTGGATAAATGATTATTAGAAATGATTTATTTATCAATTGCCTTCTAGTAAGTGAAAATAGGGAAAAAGGGTTTGTGACTTTTTATCTTTTGACTGAATTGGTTTTAATTTTCCACTTGACGTTTTATACTGGTGGTGATGGGTGGAGTTTATGCACTTTGAAAAAGGCTTTTGCCAAAACCTGTCAGTGCGTTAATCCTGGAAAAATAAAGACTTAGGGGTCGATTTCGATCTCGGCCGGAAGCGCACCTAACAGTATTCGTCCGGAAAAAATACCAGCCGAACGCGTGTTTCCCGACCGAGTCGAACACTCGTCCGAACGAACAAGTATGATGCACATAACAGCCCAGATTCCGAGCAAACCGTACTCACCCATTTCAGCTCCTGTTCCCCGCCCGAGCCGGATCCGAAAACGCTGATTCGAGTCGCACGGAAGCAAATACACAGCACCTTCCGGCCGGACTAGTACGATGCGCCTTCCGTACGCGCCGAACCCGTCGCTACGTCCGGCACGTTTGAGCATCCGGGAGAGCCGTACATAAGCTCCGATTCGCGCCACAAGAATATCCACGACTACGAGACGAACAAGCCAGCGACGAGTACGAGTCGAAGACACGCGAAACCCGAACGAGACGACCCAAGCATGAATCCCATCGCGCAGGTCCTACCTATACTCTACATCTATTACCGGGACCGGCACGGACGCGTACGGCGCAGACGGTAAGTCAAACACCAACAACACCAACAAATGACACGTACCCGAAATATGTCACACACACATAGGGATGCACAAATGACGTACACTAGCAACAGCAGAACCATAGGGGTGGGATGCCCATCACCAATGCCATACACACCCACAGGGGGATGGATGCCTACCACCACCACCACCCCTACTCAGGGGGGCCTGGATGCCTGTCACTACTACCCTCCCCACCCTTAGGGGGATGGATGCCTGCCACTACCACCACCCCTACTCAGGGGGGCCTGGATGCCTGTCTCTACTACCATCCCCACCCTTAGGGGGATGGATGCCTGCCACTAACACCACCCCTACTCAGGGGGGCCTGGATGCCTGTCACCACTACCATCCCCACCCTTAGGGGGATGGATGCCTGCCACTACCACCACCCCTACTCAGGGGGCCTGGATGCCTGTCACCACTACCATCCCCACTCATGGGGGATGGATGCCTGCCACTACCACCATCCCTACTCAGGGGGGCCTGGATGCCTGTCTCTACTACCATCCCCACCCTTAGGGGGATGGATGCCTGCCACTAACACCACCCCTACTCAGGGGGGCCTGGATGCCTGTCACCACTACCATCCCCACTCATGGGGGGATGGATGCCTGCCACTACCACCACCCCTACTCAGGGGGGCCTGGATGCCTATCACTACTACCATCCCCACTAATGGGGGCTGGATGCCTGCCACTACCACCACCCCTACTCATAGGACGGGTAATGCATGACACAACCAGCATACTCCCACATAAGGCATGTCTGAAAATTACATCTCCCCCCAACACCATGACAAGCGTGTGTAGTCTGTGTCAAATGCCTACAACACTGAACATGACATTGAACATACAATGTGACCCCCTATCACATGTGTCACACATAAATGTGTGTGGCCTCCACAATGCAAGCAGACCATGACCACTGTAGCAATGGGGTCTAATACCCTATCATCACAGTGACCAAAAGGTAAGTGTGGGGTCCATAGCTGAAGCACATTTTGAACAGTGTGGCAATGGGGCCTAAAGCCCCATCACCACAGTGACCAAAAGGTAAGTGTGGGGTCCATAGCTGAAGCACATTTTGAACAGTGTGGCAATGGGGCCTAAAGCCCCATCACCACAGTGACCAAAAGGTAAGTGCAGTCATGGTAAAAGCTGCAAAAGCCAAACTGCATGGATGATTCCTGGTCACACAACAACAAACACATCAGTGGCATAGTAGTGCTTGTGTCCCATAGCAACATAGATTGGGTGAGGCAAACAGTGCAGTGGCAATGAAACATCGTTTTGGCCATGTGCATACAAACATCACCCATGGGGGCTCACATTGTCAACATTCACAAATAACACAATGACAGAAGTGACTATCATAATGCAGACCCACATATCTGCACCAATGGACACACAAATGTAGATATCCTGGGGAGACTGTAGATGTCAGGTGAACAAATACCATACCATGGCAGCAATGGGACATACAAACCATGATCACTGTGCTGACTGATGAACTAGGAGTCCCAGGGACAGCAGGAGAAAGCCACCAAACAACATACAGCCAATGGCACACTCAAGAAATGACAATGCAGTGGTGCAAATGCACAAACACAAACAGGCAGACTCACACTGCATATCAAACACAACAGGTGAGGGGGGTGGTGTGCCAGTGTCCCCAGGCAAACACACAACACATGAGGAGGCCTGAATCCCTATTACACAGATGTCAACACAGTGCCACACAAAAGTAACTCATGGATCGGATTCCCCTATGTGGGCAAACAGGCATTGTTAGATGAGAGGAAGCCCAAATTACACATGTCACACAAGATTGTAGGAACAGCAACTAACACAGCAAGAGATAGACCCACCACAGCACTACCCCCAGGGACCCCACATTGTGGTGACACTAGCCTGCATGATAATCCCACTGTGATGACAAAGGTAGATGTCATTCACACTGTGAACCACAACCATGTGTCCTGAGCAACAAACTACCATCACACCTACACAAGCACAAATCAATCAGCACGGCCTGCCAGCCAAGGCCAATATGGAGGTAGGGGTCTAGCCATGCAACAACTCACATTTGCACACACTCAACACCACACACCTTGATCTACACCAATGTGCAGCAGTGAAGCTCACATGGACTGGTGACATTGCACATGCACCTATGACAATCCCAGGGGTGGTGGGGGGAACTAAGGTGCAGAAACCCATCACACATGGCCAGTCAACAAGACTCATGAATGTCTGACACACTGCACAGTACGCGGTACATGGGCATGACGTGAAATCCACCACAATCAATGGACTCCCGGCCATAGTCACACACCAATGAAGAAGCCAAGGTAACCCACAAAGAACACACGTAGACAACTTCCAACATTGCAGCTCTGACCCTGAGGAGTGGCCGCAGTCACACACACAACGTGTCACAATCACTGAAAGCTAACACAAACTGTAAATTACATGACCTGTGTAACCAACAAGTGCCAAGAGGAATCCTGACTGTGTCCCATTAGCGTTTGCCCACATCCCCAGCCCTGACAACAAAGACAACTAGGGATGACAACCTGATGAACATTAGTTTGCCATGCACCCACATCCTGGAGAAACCAGGTCCAAGATGCTGGATGAACACAGAACAACTCAGCAAGCATCACAAACAGGAACATCCGAAGGGACACAACCTGTGTAGGAAAAGGGAAGGGAACACGCACAGACATGCTTACACAACACACAACACGGGCCCAGGCAATGTCACGGGATTACACACTGCCATGAGGGCACTCCACTCCTGTGGAAGGTCCGCTGTGCCAAACCATGTCTGTGCACGACTCAAACATGTCAGCAGAACACTCGGTCAGTGAGTCAACAACTACAACACACCGAAGGCTCTGCTCACATCAGCCTGGGTACGGGAGTGTCACGTCAGTCATCTGCATACACCCAAAACACGTGTCAAGCAAGTTGCACTGTATACACAGATGAGTCCTTCAACATTGATGTGCTAAACAGAATGTCCAGTGGAGATGGGCACACAGTCAGGGAAATAGAAACATTGAACAGTGGTAAGCCCACCAGATGTGCATCAGTGTAAGACAAAGATATTAATTTACAAATGCAAAATGTACATCCCTGTGTCAAATGCTGAACATTACACCCTCAGACTGCAGCAAAGGATGCTATAGATCCAGACTACATCAGGACACATATCCCATGGACCACATGGAGTCCATCACAGCAACACTTCATTTTCCTGATCTGAACATTATTACAACTGCAAATGCATGATGATACTCATCTACATCAAAAGAAAAACCACTAGTAAACAAAAAGAGGCTTTATTCAGCAAATGTCAAACAAAATGTTTAACTCCAAAAGAAACTAAGGCCAATGGCCAGTCCAAATACACAGTCCCAACAGGGTGATGTGTGACAACTCGTCAGCCATTGCTTGCCTGCACTGGTACGGACAGGGGACATCCCCCTTGGAGGGGCATACGAGGGGCAGGCCAGGCACCGCAGGGACAGGATCAGGGGATCCTAGAAGGAGGCAGTGAAAGGGTGGTGGGTGCAGGAGTGTCACCGGCAACTGCAGTGGAGGTGTCTGACTCAGGGGGGCCGGCACCACTGTAGGGCACAAGTCAGACGGGGTGGTTGTGGACGCCACTGCAGTGCATGACTCCAAGGGAGTGGAAGGGGGGGCAGATGAGGTGGGCAGGACAGAGGGGGGGGACCCGGTCTCCACACCAGTGACACAAACAGGCAGAGCATCTGGTTTGGGGTGGAAGAGCAAGTGGAAGGGGGGAGGGCCTAAGCAGTTTGGGGATGCAGTATTGGTGTGTGGGGGAACCTGGGGCAGGGTGTGGCGGTGGAACCTGTGGAGTGGTGGCCTGGGGATGGAGGAGAGAGACTGGGTGGTGGAGCTGCGTGGTGGTGGTGGTGGGGTCTTGCCCTTCCTGGTCCGGGGGGACTTCCGAATGGGGTCCTCAGTCTGCCTGCGCCTGGGGGAGGGTGTCCGGGGGCGAGGGGCACTCCCTCTGTGTGGGTGGACTTCCTCTTCCCCCGGTATGCTGGATCAGCAGGATTGGAGGGGAAGAGGCCGAGGTCACAGAGGAAGAGCTGCTGTGTAGGTGGGGTTGCAGGTGAGGCAAGGGAAGGGGTCTTGGAGGGAGAGGATTTGGAGGACTGCGGAGTGATTGTGGATGCCTGTGTGTGTGTCTGTTCCCCATCCCCTGTGTGTGTGGTATCAGTCCCCTGAGGATGCTTGTGTGCACGTCTTGCCTTTCTTTTGGGTGTGTCTGTGCTGCTTGTGTCTGTGTGTTTGGGTGATTGTGCAGGTGTGCATGTGCTTTGGACAGGTAGGGTGCCAGGAAGTGTGGATGGGGCAGAGGTAGGAGGGGTGAGGGACTGTTGGAGGAGGGACACTGCTGCCATCAGGGAGGAGTCCATGGACTTATTGCTCCTCTGTAGGGCAGACATACCCGTCGAGATGCCCTCCATGAACGACACCAGCTGTGTCAACAGAGTGGTGTGTGCATGGAAGACACTCAGCATTGCTGTCTGCCCTACATGGAGCTGCCAAAGTAGGTACACAGACTCCTCACTCAGGGCAGCAGGGGACACAGAGGCAGGGGGTGCGGTGCCTGGCACAAAGGAGACACGCTCCCTGACACGGGAGCCTCCACGGACCTCTGGAATGGGAGCCAATGGGAGGGTGGTGGTGGTGGTGGTGGCGGGGTCAGACAGACTAGCTGGGGTTTCGTGGCTGCTGAGACCCGCCTCCACAAGGGAGTCATCCTCCGAGCTGCTGTGGTCCTCAGCTGAGGTGGATGGTGCTGAGGACTCCTCGGTGTGGCTCCCCTCGCCCTCCGTGCCACTGGGTCCCTCCGACCACTCGTCGGCTGTTGACCCAGTCTGGCTCTGCAGCTCCTCCCGGTCCGTGGAGCTGTCCCCTCCTGTGGCCGTGGATGTATCTGCAAACAATCAGGGAAACAGACAAACATCAGTCACCTGCACTGACCGCACACACCACAGTAAGTACAGCACATTACAGAGCAAGCCCTGGCATCCTTAGTTGAACATTGCCAAAAGTCCTCACCCAGATTCTGAGAAGCCAATTGTCAGTCTGATGGTCAACCATGGAACTCACACCCCTCCTGCCCTTGCACCCATCTGTCTGGTGCCTGTCTGATGGTAATACCCCAGTGTGGACACATGCACCACCTACACAGTTGTTGGACATTGCAGAGAAAACGGTGAAGTATGTGAACATGCACACATCACATCTCTTGCCACTGAGTCAGTGCAGGTGTCCGGATAAAGGGATGGCCAGAGTCTAAATAGTAATGCATGTGATGCATACCAACACCAGACACCATGATGCACCAATGTCCGGATAGTCAATGCCACAATGGGGTGCATGTTGCACATGTCACTCCCCTGCAGCATCACTCTTAGGGAGTGTAATGCCATGACACAGGCATGCGTGCAAAGTCATACATCACTGTCTCCAGTCACATGGCCATGGCAGCCAGCCAACAACAGTCTGCACTGTGTCACAATCCTAGGACATGGGGAATGCAAGTAATGTAAGTGACAAGTGCACATGTCCATCCCCCACAAACCACATCATCTGTACTCGTATTTGTCCACGTCATACCAATTGGACATATGGGAGACATGAAACCCAACTCTCAGAACCTGAGCACCTCACAGTGTGCTGTGAAGGAAAAACAGCTGCCTGAAAGTCACAGTCGCATACACCTGTGTGCACAGTCAAGTGATCAAACACCTATAAGTCACAGAAGTATTGTCTGTCATAGTCACATCTCAGATGGCATGCTGAGCCCTAACCGATAAGAGATGAAAAATAAAAGAAGTATGGAGGGATAAATCATTCATTTATTTCCGTCTAAGGCACCATCAATTACCCTGACGATCTCAATAGTTTATATTGCTACACATACTAATGATTCAATTAGATACACATACCATTAGGCAGGTCTCCGGCACATCAATAGATATTACATACATTAATCACATAAATACAAATAATAATACATATATAAATATCACAAAACAACAGACACATGTACATATACACAATATCTACATAACCGATAAACATACCAGTAGTCCTGACAACGAAGCCACAGCACAATGACACAGAGGCAGACACCTGAGGGAACATGTCACTGAGCACAACATGTCAGCTGATACACGGGAGTGGGAGTACAGAGTGTATTGTATGCCCTGGAGTAGGTATGAGTGTCCAGCTCCACCTGTAAGAGGGATGAGCCCTGGACAGTAGGCAGGTGGCTAAGCATGTGTGACACACTTGACATACATACTCCTGAGGCCCAAACATTGTTCCCACCCGCAGCATGGGGGTGTGCCAAATACCCCAGGGACATGTGGTGATTCAGATCAGCAAGTGGACCACATATCAAAGTTGCACCCAGATTACATTTCACGACTTAGGCATTGTGTGAGCAATCAACCCACCCATGAAGCCCACCACAAAGTCACGGGAACAAAAGCTGTCCCCCACCTTGAGCAAAGCAAAATGCAAGGACCCTGTACCCAAGTGATACAATTTCCTGACCGTAAGGACAACACCTGTGTATCAGATGAGGAGTGGGCATGTCACAATTGAGGGACATGGGTCCTGGACCACAAGACTGATGTACTGTGGAAGTTTAACCAGGCCAGAGGAGGGCACATAGCATGTCAGACAGAGTTCACAGTGCATTCATGGACTCACCCCCTCCTTGCTGCTGTCTGTCCTTCAGCTGCCCATCCAGGTCAGGGAAGACCACCGCCAGGATCCGGAGCATGTGGGGGTCAGGGTCCGGTGTCCGCCCCTCCTGCGAGGAGGCGACAGCTTCAGCTGGACCCTTGCGATCCTCCGGGTCCAGCCACGAAGGTCCTGCCACCTCTTCTGGCAGTTGCGGATCCGGCGCTTGTAGACCCCCACGGATCTTACTGCCCGGGCGATGGTCAGCCAGATTTCCTGCTTCTGGTGGGCATCAACCTGTGAGGATGACAAAGTGAAAAGGCCATTACTACACATGCAACATATCCGGGCATCACACAGTCGGATATACATGTCTCAATCACAGGGGCATATGATGTACACATGCAGTGCAACGATGGCTATGAACAGTTTGCCAGCAGTTACTACATGGTATCATTGCATTGGAAGTAAACCTTGTTGGAATGCACTGTTACTGCACTGTACCTTTTCAGTGCATGTGACTACACACTTTGGAGGGTGAGAACTACTCAGTGAGCATGCTAGCCAGTGGTGTGCACACTTTAAGTCTTGCTAGTCAGACAACATGCACAATTAGTAAGGCAGTGGACATAACACTCACCTGCTCCCCTGGTGTCCCCTACAGCTTGCTGTACTGTGGAAGGAGGTTGTCCAGCAGGGCCTGGTTCTCCTCAAGGCTGAAGGCTGGGGCTCTCTTCACAGTACGTGCCATTGCAGTAGCCAGAGGATGCAGAGACAGCAGCAGTGTTGGTGGCAGATGTCGTCCTGGACCATGTAGTGCCGGCAAGTGAGCCCTCAGGGGAACAGCCAGCATTATATGTGTGCTGCTGAGGCAGATACTGTCCCATGTGTCCAAAGTGATAGGTCCAAGTCGTTTGCATCTTCTGAATCTGACCAATCCATGGAATAGCAGCACTAATACACGCCCACAGCATCCTTCAAAACTTCAACTTCATGACACCCATGAATTTGCAACATTGTTGTGGCTGGCCAACTGAATTCACTGCATCAGACTCGTTGAAGCTCGAAACGCGTCCGTTGCCATGCCAGGCCCCAGCCAATGCGTGCGCACCGTTCGGTCCATTGCTGTACAACGCGTATTCCGGGATACAACGCGTACCCGCTCACAACAGATGCAATGGGCCGTGCGGGCACACCGATCGGTCCATTGCTGTACAACGCATACCCGCTAACAACAGATGCAATGGGCCGTGCGGGCACACTGATCGGTCCATTGCTGTACAACGCGTACCCGCTCACAACAGATGCAATGGGCCGTGCGGGCACACTGATCGGTCCATTGCTGTACAACGCGTACCCGCTAACAACAGATGCAATGGGCCATGCGGGCACACCGATCGGTCCATTGCTGTACAACGCGTACCCACTAACAACAGATGCAATGGGCCGTGCGGGCACACCGATCGGTCCAATGCTGTACAACGCGTATTCCGGGATACAACGCTTACCCGCTAACAACAGATGCAACGGGCCGTGCGGGCACACAGATCGGTCCATTGCTGTAGAACGCGTATTCCGGGATACAACGCGTACCCGCTCACAACAGATGCAATGGGCCGTGCGGGCACACCGATCGGTCCATTGCTGTACAACGCGTACCGGCTAACAACAGATGCAATGGGCCGTGCGGGCACACCGATCGGTGCATTGCTGTACAATGCGTACCCGCTCACAACAGATGCAATGGGCCGTGCGGGCACACTGATCGGTCCATTGCTGTACAACACGTACCCGCTCACAACAGATGCAATGGGCCGTGCGGGCACACCGATCGGTTCATTGCTGTACAACGCGTACCCGCTCACAACAGATGCAATGGGCCGTGCGGGCACACCGATCGGTCCATTGCTGTACAACGCGTATTCCGGGCTACAACGCGTACCCGCTAACAACAGATGCAATGGGCCGTGCGGGCACACCGATCGGTCCATTGCTGTACAACGCGTACCCGCTAACAACAGATGCAATGGGCCGTGCGGGCACACCGATCGGTCCATTGCTGTACAACGCGTAACCGCTCACAACAGATGCAATGGGCCGTGCGGGCACACCGATCGGTCCATTGCTGTACAACGCGTACCCGCTAACAACAGATGCAATGGGCCATGCGGGCACACCGATCGGTCCATTGCTGTACAACGCGTACCCGCTCACAACAGATGCAATGGGCCGTGCGGGCACACTGATCGGTCCATTGCTGTACAACGCGTACCCGCTAACAACAGATGCAATGGGCCGTGCGGGCACACCGATCGGTCCATTGCTGTACAACGCGTACCCGCTAACAACAGATGCAATGGGCCGTGCGGGCACACCGATCGGTCCATTGCTGTACAACGCGTATTCCGGGATACAACGCTTACCCGCTAACAACAGATGCAATGGGCCGTGCGGGCACACAGATCGGTCCATTGCTGTAGAACGCGTATTCCGGGATACAACGCGTACCCGCTCACAACAGATGCAATGGGCCGTGCGGGCACACAGATCGGTCCATTGCTGTAGAACGCGTATTCCGGGATACAACGCGTACCCGCTCACAACAGATGCAATGGGCCGTGCGGGCACACCGATCGGTCCATTGCTGTACAACGCGTACCCGCTAACAACAGATGCAATGGGCCGTGCGGGCACACCGATCTGTCCATTGCTGTACAACGCGTACCCACTCACAACAGATGCAATGGGCCGTGCGGGCACACCGATCGGTCCATTGCTGTACAACGCGTACCCGCTCACAACAGATGCAATGGGCCGTGCGGGCACACCGATCGGTCCATTGCTGTACAATGCGTACCCGCTCACAACAGATGCAATGGGCCGTGCGGGCACACTGATCGGTCCATTGCTGTACAACACGTACCCGCTCACAACAGATGCAATGGGCCGTGCGGGCACACCGATCGGTCCATTGCTGTACAACGCGTACCCGCTCACAACAGATGCAATGGGCCGTGCGGGCACACCGATCGGTCCATTGCTGTACAACGCGTACCCTCTAACAACAGATGCAATGGGCCGTAAACTTTCCAGGGACTCAGGGGCACACCTACAACACCACACCCAGTCCACACTGTATCTAAGGCATGTAAGGCTGCATTACCTTTTCTGTGTATGGTGGTAAACATGTGGTTTTTGGGGTGGCACTTGGGGGCAGCCACACCCAGGCTGTGCACGTGTTCATGGGGACAGGATCCTTTGTGTGTTGTGCACCTGACCACTGTGATGTGCAACTGTTCAGTTTGGAGCATGTGGCATGGTCACATTTCCAGGTTGTGTATGTGTATGACATGTCACATACCCCCAGCCTCACATGTGGGAAGGCATGTACGTCACAGGGTGACCCATTGCCACAATAGTGATGGCCCTCCACAGTCTGTGTGCATGTTGTGTTTCCGATGTCTCTGACTCCATGTGCACAATGGGAGACAGTCTCCACATCCACGTTGTTTGTGCATGGACTTTGATGTTGTGTGTGTGTGTGTCACAGACGTCCATGTCTGTCCTGCAGAGGCAACAGGGGCCACTACCTGTGGGAGCCATGTTTGTTTTTCTGACGTGTACATGATACGCCATGTCATGCCAGTGTCCATGTGGCAAGACAGTGTCCCTGGGAATCTACCTGTCAATGAGCTGTGATGCCTGTGGCGCATCTGTCCAGACATGTCACTGTGGTGTGTGTGTGGAACGTGACAGCAGTAAATGGGTACCGTGACACAGCCTAATGGTTTCCCATAGCACACCCTGGAACCTGTTGTCAACACTTGTTGAACAGAGATGTTAGATGATGTCCATGTAGGTGCCATATATGTCCAAACAGTACGGCACACACATCAAGTACTTGTGTCCCGTAATGAAGTATCATGTGAATCTGAGTATGGTGGACGGCACATATGTGGGGTGACTGACAATCTTGCTTTCTTCACGTATGCACTGCAGGGCTCCAGCTGTCCATAGACCATTCCCTGACCTGGCAACGATGGTGGAACGTGACAGCATCCGACGGTACCGGTTCACCAGGCAGCTGATTGAGGATTTGGCAGTGCGCTTGGCCCCACATTTGCAACCTGGCCGGCCGTACCCTACAGCGCTGACCCCCAAGGTGAAGGTGATGGCAGCCCTACACTTCTTTGCCAACGGTACCTTTCAACACACTGTGGCGACTGCTGGTGGGATGTCACAGACTATGTTCAGCCGTGTGCTACACGATGTTTTGGAGGCAATGTTGAGATGCCTGAACCAGTACATCTATTTGAGCAGGCATACCGGAACCGTAAACATTACCATTCGATCAATGCTCTGGTGGTATGTCTTGCCGATATGACCATCACACATGTGTGTGCCCGTTTCCCCGGTTCGGCACACGATGCCTACATGATGAGGAGTAGTCGCATCCCGAGGATGATGTCACAGATGCAGAACCAGCGTGCCTGGCTTGTCGGTGTGTACTGACTTTATACCATTGTGTGTGTTCTGCGATGTTGTATTCCGCCCACTTTTCCAAATCAGCTAATGTGCAATTGTCTGTCTGTAGGTGACTCCGGATACCCCAACATGCCGTGGTTGCTGACACCCCTCAGGAACCCTGTGACACCAGCCCAGATGCGCTACAATGAGGCACATGGTCGGACCAGGAGAGTGATCGAGCGGACCTTTGGTCTCCTGAAGAGCCGCTTCCGCTGCCTGGACAAGACAGGAGGGGCCCTCCCATATGCCCCAGCAAAGGTGTGCAAGATTGTCATCGTCTGCTGCATGCTACACAACCTGGCAGTGCGGAAGGAGTTGCCTCTCATCCTGGATGACGATGACCAATGTCTGCCACCTGTGGAGGATCCTGGCCTGGGCCACGATGCCAGTGATGATGATGATGATGATGATGATGATGATGATGATGGTGATGTCCGCACACAGCTCATCACCAACTTCTTCAGCTGAATGTGAGTATCCAGAGAGTTGTCATGTCAATGATTTGAGTTTGCATGATATGTGTGGGTGGTGCTCTGGTGCTGTTTGAGTGTGGCCATGTGCTACTTGACTGGATGCGTGCAGCGATGTGTCCTTGCAGGTAGTCTGTACTGCCCAACAGTGTTGACATGCTAAGTTGGGTTTGTGTAGTTATCTTGTGACATGTATTGGGCATGAGTATTGCAGTTCTGTGCTGTTCTTCAGTGGTTTTGACTGTGTGTCATGTCTGTCCTTCACAGGGTGCTTACAGAGTTGTTTGGTCAACTTGGATCCCCCGACTCCATGATTCAGCTTTCAGGGTGGCAGCAGTCGTTTCCCTACAGGTGATGTGCCACACACCCCTGGACTTTCTATGTTCTGCACTTTTTGACATTGTGGCCACATCCACGTGGGATTACCTTGCATTTGTAGTGAAAACAACATGTTGCAAATGTGTAATAAACCTGTGCTTCACTTTGGGATGTGCGTTGTCTGTGGTCACACATCTGACTGACATTTGCTTGCTGCACCTGTGGGCTAGTTGATACAGACTCTGAATAGGTGTGTTGTCTGTGCATTCCACTGTATTTCCTGCCAACATCAGTGTAGGCAATGAGTCTGATGGCCCTGGTGTGTATGTGTTGTGTAGCCCTAGTGGTGTGTCTCCCTCATATGTGCCACGTCGCTATGACTCACATGACGGTGTTGGACTTGCTGTAGCAGTTAGCATGCACAGTGTCATTTATCAGATCAGCATCTCCATGACAGAAACCACGTTGGAATCACAACAGAGGCAAGTATGGTGTATTAGTGAGTTTATTTCCATACGTGTGAGGATAGTGCACAGGATGGTGGGTGCTGTACATTGGTATTGGAATCCAAAGTTCCCATGTGAGTTGAAAGTCTTGGTAGCAGAAATGTCCTGAGTAAAGTCCACAGTCATCTGATACATTGGGCCAACTTAAGCTCCCCATGTCATGTGGGAGAGTTGGGTTGCATTCGACAGGGCATGCAGTTTGCACACACAGGAAAAGTTCAAAACAGGTGTTGTGTAAGGGTGGGCGTAGTTCGCGAAGTAATGCTTCGCGAAGCTACGCAAAGTGCAGTTCGCGCTACGCAAGCTTCGCGTAGCACTACGCGAACTGCGTAGCGCACTGTTCGCAATGATTGCACAGTGCCGGATGCTTGTCCGCACTGTGCAATCATTGAAAACGGCAACTTGCACAGTGCGAGCTGTCTTTTACTGCCGCTCGAGTAGATTTTTACTCGAGCGGCAGCTTCTCAACGCGGACTGGTAGTTTCTCATCGCGAGCGGTCGCAAGCATACGCGACCACTCGCAATGAGAAACCTGACCTCCCAGCGTTGAGAATCTCGCCGGGAGGTTTATTTTCCACGCTCGCGATCGGCAACTTGATGTTGCTGATCGCGAACGAGGAAAAAGTCTCGCCGGGATGTCATTTTGCTTGCTCGCGGTCGCCAACTTGACGTTGAGGACCGCGAGCAAGCAAAAAATGACCGCGGCACTACGCTACGCTACTCTACGCGTGTTCGCACTGTGCTACGTGCAATTCGCGTTGTGCGAAGTAGCGCAAACTTCGCAAACTACGCGAGCGTAGCGTAGCACTTCGCCCAGGGTTAGTGTTGTGTTCCTGGGGGATGTACATGCACATCGGCCTCTCAGTTTTCCTTCCTCGGACGGCCCCTCTTCTTTGGGGGGACCCTCAAGTGCAGGTTGCTGCCGCCAAAGTCAGCCTCCCTCCCTGTGGCATTTGCCGTTGTTGCAGCACCAGATGTTGTGGGCACACAGGGAGGTGAGGCCATGTTGGTGCTAATCTGGCGGAGGCATGACAATATGTCCCTATGCACCGCTGTCAGTTGTTCCAATGTGTCCCACTTGGACTCCATGCCAGACATGTGTGTCTCGACACGGGACATGTGTGTCTCAACACAGGACATGTGTGAGTCCAAGCGGGCATAATGGGCAGCCTGCTGCTGTTGAATGTCCTTGAGGATCCCCACTACCTGGCTGACCTCTCCGGTGCTATTCTGGTACGCATCCGCAATGTGTGCCAGTTGTGGGTCATCATGCAGTCCAGACCCCTCTGCAAACAGCGACCTATGTCTACCACCCCTCCCACCACCCCTGGCGACACGTGCGGGACCTGCGGTGGCACGCACAGGTGACCGTGGGTCCACTTGGGGGTTGTTACTGGGCTCGTTGTCGGTTGCTCCACATTGGGCCTGGGTCCCTGTGCTGTTGTCATCGGTGGTCCTTGGTCTGTCCGTGTTGGCACGGGTGGCCTGTGTGTTGGCAGTTGTTGGAGGGGTGGGTGCAGGGGGTGCAGATGTTGGTCCTGCTGGTGCTGCATGATGACTCACACCGGAGGGTCCAGCTAGGTCTTCGCCATCCGAGGTGGGCAGAGGCTGATCCACACCAGTGAGCTTAGTGTCCCCCAGAGCCTGGGACAGGGACTCCTCATCGTCTGCTGCTGTGTCCCCATCATCACCTGTTTTTGGAAGAGACACACATTGTATGTTATGTTTCTACAGGCATCAATGGTTCACACACCTGACAGTTGTGACTGTACCTCTGGATGCGGGCCTGTACATTGCATTCTCCTAAATTGTGACAGTCAGAGGTTGATATTGGTGTAGCACATTGTCCTGCCAACCTGTGGATTTTCAATGTGAATGTTGAGGTGTGTGCATGACCAGCATTGGTGGTATTTGGTTGCCATCTGGCCCTCCTTCTCCCCCCAGCCCAGTTATCCCACCATGAAGCATGCCACCCTTGCAGTGGGTGCAGGTTAACTCTCAGGATGTCAGTCAGTGGTGTCCTGCTGTTGGTTTGTGCACAGTTCCCAGCAGGGCCTTGTGCTCCCCACAGCAGTACCCAGTTTCAGCCATCTTATCAGTCCTTTTCCACTCCCTGTGATGTGAGCATGGTTCAGGGTGGTGTTGATAGGCCAATTGTGAGGGTGAGCAATATCTGTGACTCCAACTCCCATCATGCTATTGCCTACACCCCCTTCCCAGCATGCCCATACTTCCTTCCTTTTGACTCTGCTTCCCTGTGGGGTAGTGTGCCTGTGCTGACAGGATGGCTGACAGTGTTGTCCTGGCGGTTGTTTGGATACAGGTCCCAAGAGTGTCCCTGTGCTTCACACAGCATAACCCAGGGTGGTGGTTCTTTGTGGGATCTTCAATTAGAGTGTGAGGCATTGCATTCTCCCAGGTGGGTTATGTGGAGTTAGTGTTGAGGGGGTGTGTGACGAGAACTGCTTGTAACTATAGTCAGTGCTGTGAGTCCTCCTTCCCACCCAGCCAGATATCCCACCATGGAAGGTGCTTCCATTGCAGGGAGTGCAAGTTGGCTTTCAGGATGTCAGTCAGTGGTGTCCTGCTGTTGGTTGTTGCACAGTTCCCAGCAGGGCCTTGTGCTCCCCACAGCAGTACCCAGTGTCAGCCATCTTGTCAGTCCTTTTCCACTCCCTGATGTGAGCATGGTTCAGGGTGGTGTTGATGGGCCAATTGTGAGGGTGACCAATATCTGTGACTACAACTCCCATCATGCTATTGCCTACACCCCCCTTCACAGCATGCCCATACTTCCTTCCTTTTGAGTGGACTTCACTGTGTGTGAGTGTGACAGCAATGGCAAGATGGCTGACAATGTGGTCCTGTTGTTTGTTGGTGCCCAGTTCCCAGTAGGGCCTTGAGCTCCCCACAGCTGAGGCCAGTGTCAGACATCTTTGAAGTGGCTTTTCAGTGCCTGTGAGGTGTGCATGCTTCAGTGTGAGCTTGCTGGTCCATGTGGGTGGGGGATATTGAGCTGTGACTACCACTCCCATCATGCTATTGTCTACACCCCCCTTCCCAGCATGCCCATACTTCCTTCCTTTTGACTCTGCTTCCCTGTGGGCTAGTGTGCCTGTGCTGACAGGATGGCTGACAGTGTTGTCCTGGCGGTTGTTTGGCTACAAGTCCCAAGAGTGTCCCTGTGCTTCACACAGCATAACCCAGGGTGGTGGTTCTTTGTGGGATCTTCAATTAGAGTGTGAGGCATTGCATTCTCCCAGGTGGGTTATGTGGAGTTAGTGTTGAGGGGGTGTGTGAGGAGAACTGCTTGTAACTATGGTCAGTGCAGTGAGTCCTCCTTCCCACCCAGCCAGATATCCCACCATGGAACGTGCTTCCATTGCAGGGAGTGCAAGTTGGCTTTCAGGATGTCAGTCAGTGGTGTCCTGCTGTTGGTTGGTGCACAGTTCCCAGCAGGGCCTTGTGCTCCCCACAGCAATACCCAGTGTCAGCCATCTTGTCAGTCCTTTTCTACTCCCTGTGATGTGAGCATGGTTCAGGGTGGTGTTGATGGGCCAATTGTGAGGGTGACCAATATCTGTGACTACAACTCCCATCATGGTATTGGCTACACTGACTTCACCAGCATACACAGAATTCCTTCCTTTCAGTGAGCTTCCCTGTGAGGTGGTGTTCTAGTGGTGGCAAAATATCTGACAGTGTTTGTTGGTTATATTTGTGCCACTGCCTTGCTGTATTTGTTGTTAGGTTTGTACATGTCATGACACAGTTACATATCACTATGAGATGGCAGATATTGTGTTTGTCTGACTAGCATTCACATCTTGGGATGATTATCTTTTGGTTGCTGTGGATTTGCTAAGGCTGCATGGTTTGACTATCCCCTTGACAGTGATGTGTGTGTATTGTCACACCATATTGTGTATGTTAGTTGTGTACTCACCAGGCTCTGGGATGTTTGTTAGTCCATATACGCTCACTGGTGGTAGGATGGCCCGCACCTTCTCCTCCCAGGGCCTGAGGTATACTGGTTTTGCAGGAGGGCAAATGCCGGTGTGCCGACTCAGGAGGTAATCCTTCTTCAGTAGGTCCCTGACCCTCCTGCGCACATCATACCACCTGTTCTAGATGTCTTCCTTTGTGCGCAAACATGGTGATTGTGCGTTGACCCTGTCGATGATCCTCTCCCACATCTTGGTTTTCTGCGACATGGGGGTCTGTTGGACCAATGTGCCAAACAACTGTGGCTCTACCCTGAGGATTTCATCTACCAGGACTTCCAAATCACTGTCTAGGAACTTTGGATTCTTCTTTAGGGGCATGGTGATGGGTAGTGGTGGGGATTGATGTGTGTGTGTGTGCAGGTGAGGGTGTGTGAGTGTAGGTTTTGCTGTGTGTATGTGAGGGTGCTATTTGTTGAGGTGCTAATGGTGTGTGGCTTGTGTGATGGATGAGCTGTGAGTGTGTCTGTGGTTGCTGTCTGATGGTGTTCTGTGCTGGCAGGTCAGTGGAATTTGCAAAGGATCATGGTAGGGATTTGTGGCCTTTATATAGGTGGAGTTGGGGGTGTGTCCTTGTTCCATTTTTTTTCACCCCTGTATTTATTGGCTTTGTGATTGCTTGTTTGGCCCTTTTTTGTATTTTTTCCTTAGTATTTTTTGTGCATGTAGGAGACGTTCTTCTGACCGAGTACGATGCTGCAGTTGTCTCGTGCGATGTTCTCCGAGTCGTTCCCGCTGTGTTTCAGCTAGGTTTCATGTGCGGCGTACGAGTCGGTCGTGGAGTTTAGTGTTTTTTCGGCTGGCTTTTGTATGCGTGTCGGTCGTACGGCTTGTGCTCCGTGCGAGTTGCATTGCATTGTACTGCGCGGGTCGGAGTTCGCGGGTACGTTTCGTTCGGGTTGATTCCTGGTGCGTGTCGGTCGGTTCGATTCGCGTGGTTTCCCGGCCGGATAGCTTGTTTCCGTCCGGGTCGGTCGTTCGTTTTGTGTTCCGTACGAGTCGGTCGTGATTCACATGCATTTCATCGTACTACCCGGGTCGGACGGCGCCGGTACATGTCGGTCGGATGAAATTCCCGTACCGAGTCGGTCGGTACGTTTTCCGGCCCGAATCGGAATCGGCCCCTAACTTGGAGTGCCCATTGCTCTTACGGTCGGCTGACCGAGGTTTGGATCACACACATCCACACAACCCCTCCTCCCAGAGGAAAGAGAGCACGTACACAAGGGCTGCAGGATTAAGGCTTATTTATTTAAATTAAATGAAAACTAAAATTTTGTGCTGCATAAATGCAATGAAGCTGCTACAAAGCTTTCACTTATATAACAATAAAAGGCGTAATGCATCCATCATAACTTTGTTGTCAGCGCATGTGCAGTCCATCAGAATATAATCATGACTCTGAACAAGGAAATAAAAACAACTTCTTTCGTGTGTTTTAAACACATTCATTTCCGTTAGTAAAAATAGCACAGAATAACAATTTTATGGTAGTCTGTTATACACGCTGCATTACTTTGATAGTTTCCACATTGAGGAGAATTCATTTGACACTGGAAGTTAATCAAATTCATTGACCCCGCACCATCCATTACCTTCTTATGTCATTAAAAAAGCAAAGAGAGAAAAATTCACATCTCTTAATTAATCATATGTGTATTAAACTCCCCGATTTGAAGCTCAGCTTAAATAAAGACAAAAGGATTTCCTGATTTGCAATCACATTACAAAACACCAAATAATTGCACTTGTGCACTTTGGAACATTTCAATTGCCATTCCTGTTTCAGCGTCATAAAGGACTACTAGTCCCATAATGGCACATTGAGATAGAAGGAAAAATTCCAGGCTAATAAATGACACCAAATAGTTTATGCGGCAATTCATGCAAGGAAAATCCTATGCCCCGTGCTTTTAATATCAACTGATGTCCGTACTGAGAACACTCTTATCGGTGATATTGTTCCGTATAATACATACTTGTATGGCAAGTCTGAGGCAACTAATATATATATATATATATATATCTATCAATATATATATATATATATATATATATATATATATTATCTACTGGCGGTCGCCAGTAGATAGTTATAGTTAGGACCTATTTTCCATAGGAAATCCGCGACATTCTATTTGAAATAACTCTTGCGTCGGTTGACGAATCTTCGCGAAATTTTCAAACTTTATGGCCCGCTCCGGTCCGCTCCTACCCTGAAAGTCTCAGGGTGATTCGTCAAGCGGGGGCCGAGAAAAAGGGGGTCCCAAAACGTGTTTTCCCCATTCATTTTCCCATAAGAAACTTTAGACACGGCTACAGCCCGAACTGCTGAACGGAATTACACCAAATTTGGCAAAGAGGTAGTTCTTGGTTCAGAAAGAACCCTTTTGTTAAATGGTGTAAATCCGTTCAGTAGTTGCGGAGAAATTAAAAAATAAGAGTCAAAAAATCAATTTCCCATAGGAAACTTTAGACACGGCTACAGCCCGAACTGCTGAACGGAATTACACCAAATTTGGCAAAGAGGTAGTTCTTGGTTCAGAAAGAACCCTTTTGTTAAATGGTGTAAATCCGTTCAGTAGTTGCTGAGAAAATCAAAAGTAAAAGTACATATATATCTATGGCCGCGTCGGATTCGCGCACCCTCCCGATCACGAGCTGTCTGCTAATTGGCTGTCAACACTCCAAACCAGGAAGTGTTGGCAGCCATCTTGTTCCTCGGTAGAACCGAGGAACAAGAAAGCAGTAAAAAAGTGCGCAAAACGCACAAAGGGGGCAGGGTAGAAACACTCTGAACCCCTAGGTCTGCTCAGGGGTCCCACAAGGACCCCTGGGCAGAAAAAAGCATTTAAAAAAAAAAAAAATCGGCAGGATGCGCTCAGGGTGCGCGGATCCTGCCGATAAAAATCGAGCGCGGTCTCCCGCGCTCGATGTTAAGTGCCCCCGGGTGGGCCAAGTCGCGGGGGCATGCTGGGGGTGTTTATTTTATGTATGGGGGCCTCTAAGGGCCTCCAAGCCCCGGGGACCACCACCCCCGGGGCTTTATCATAAATGGTGCGGGAGGGCTCTGAGCCCTCCCGCAGCCCCGGGGACCGCCACCTCCCGGGGCTTTTTTTTTTCTTTTAAAACCTGTGTGGGGCTCCAGCCCCCACATGCCCGGGGACCACCACCTCCCGGGGCACTAACAAATTAAAATGGGGGTCCATTTTGGACCCCCGAAGCCACGGGGACCACCACCTCCCGGGGCTTTGCTGATGTGGGGAGGGGGGCCGCGCGGCCCCCTCCTGGAGCCTGTGGTGGCCCTGGGGACCGCCACCCCCAGGGCCGGCTCCTGCAGTGTCCTGGGGTGCCTACCCCGGGACACTGCTGTTTGCAATGACAGGACGGGAGCCTCGCGGCTCCCGTCCTGTCATTGCAAACTGCTTTGGATATTGGAAGAGAGAGCAGGAAACCTGCTCTCGCTCCAATATCCAAAGACAATTGCTTTTCACACGGGGAGCAGCATGTTAGCTGCTCCCCATGTGTAAAAGCAATGCCGGCTCCCGTAGGACATGGGGAGCCAGGCGGGACTGTGGGGGTTTGGGGACCCCCACAGTCCCCAACCAGAGGCCAGGCCCCGGGGGATGGGGTCCCCGGGGCAAGTAGTGGCCTGGGAGGGGGCCACGCGGCCCCCTCCCCAAAAATAATTTATAAAAAAAAAAAAAAAGGGGTAAGGCCCTGGGGGATGGGGTCCCCAGGGCCCAAAAATAAGAAAAAGGAAGGGGGCCACATAGCCCCCTTCAGGAAAAAAAAACGATCGCCCCGTAGGCCCCGCCCCTTCCTTCACCACTCTGCAAACGCGCCCTGGCGCGTTTGCAGATGGGAAGTAATTCCCCTTGAATACTGGGGGTCCTGAGGCCAACTAGCCCACCAGGAACCTCCAGTATGTGCCAGGGGCTGCGTTGCAGAGAGGTGTACAGAGGCCATGCCCCTTTATACACCTCTCTGCAACGCAGCTCTGTGGCGCTTTTGGAGGTACATGGTGGACTAGTTGGCCCCCAGGAACCCTCAGGATTCAAGGGGACTTAATCCCCAACTTAAAACGCGCCACGGGCGCGTTTGCACAGTGGTGAAGGGAGGGGGCGGGGCTTCAGGTGACATGTGTGCAAACAGGCCCCGTGGTGCGTTTTAAGATGGGGAATTAAATCCCTTCAATCCTGAGGGTCCCTGGGGCCAACTAGCCCAACAGGTACATCCAGAAAGCGCCACAGAGCTGCGTTGCAGAGAGGTGTAAAAGGGGTGTGGCCTCTCTACACGTCTCTGCAACGCAGCCCCTGGTGCATACTGGAGGTTCCTGGTGGGCTAGTTGGCCCCTAGGGACCCTCATGATTCAAGGGGACTTAATCCCCCAACTTAAAACGCGCCACGGGGCGCGTTTGCACAGATGTCACCTCAGGTCCTGCCCCCTACCTTCACCATTGTGCAAATATTCCTCTAAAATCTGCCGAAATACGAATTCCAATTTACTCACCTGTTATCAGGAGAGACCTCAGTGCTGTATCTTTCAGCCCAGTACTGGTCCTGAAAAGTAATTTTAACCGTACTTACCAGTAACTTGAATTTCCTTCCATAGGCTAACATTGACTGGTTTCACTTGGAAATTCTTCTAAGTGTGGAGTTTTGGAACTTTAAAATATTCCTCTAAAATCAGCCGAAATACGAATTCCGATTTACTCACCTGTTATCAGGAGAGACCTCAGTGCTGCATCTTTCAGCCCAGTACTGATCCTCAAAAGTAATTTTAACCGTACTTACCAGTAACTTGAATTTCCTTCCATAGGATATCATTGTCTGCTTTTTGCTGAAAAAGTTTCTAAGTGTTGATTTTTGAAACATACAAATATTCCTCTAAAATCAGCCGAAATACAAATTCCGATTTACTCACCTGTTATCAGGAGAGACCTCAGTGCTGTATCTTTCAGCCCAGTACTGGTCCTGAAAAGTAATTTTAACCGTACTTACCAGTAACTTGAATTTCCTTCCATAGGCTAACATTGACTGGTTTCACTTGGAAATTCTTCTAAGTTTGGAGTTTTGGAACTTTAAAATATTCCTCTAAAATCAGCCGAAATACGAATTCCGATTTACTCACCTGTTATCAGGAGAGACCTCAGTGCTGCATCTTTTAGCCCAGCACTGTCCCTGAAAAGTAATTTTAACCGTACTTACCAGTAACTTATATTTTCTTCCATAGGAATCCATTGTCTGGTTTTCAGCTTAAAAGTTTCAAAGTGTCGATTTTCACAAACTACAAATATTCCTTAAAAATCGCCTGTATGACTTAAACGCATTCTTTCAACTGTTTACAGGAGATGCACCAGTGCTGGATCCAGGATCCAACACTGAGTAAGAAAAAGTAACGATAACAGTTTTTACCTGCTAAGTGAATTTCCTTCCATAGGATAACATTGGTGATTCTATGAGAAAAAGTTTCTAAGTGTCAACTTTTAAAATACAATAATATTCCTTAAAAATCACTACTGTAACCAAAACGCTTTTACTCAACTGTTTACAGGAGATGTCCCAGGACTGAATCTAGGATCCAGTCCTGTGGTTAGAAAAGTAATCCATAAAGTAACTAATTGCATTTAACTAGAAATTCACATTGAGCTGAATGTTGCATTGTGTTTGAAAATGTGTTGCCCATTGCAACAACTGTAACTACTGTACTTAAAAGTCTATTGCCTATGTGCAAAGTATTTAAACTAAAGTAATTCATTCTGAGAAAGTATTTTTGTAATGTATAATGTCATTACAATGTAATTTAAAAAATAAAATATGTAAAAAAAAATGTTTCTAAAAATGTAGTAAATCAGTATGAAAAAAATAAATATAACAATTAATACATTTAAAAATTGTCATTTACAAAACCTTTGAAATTCACTGAAAAAACCGTAGGTTTCAGACATGTTATAGTTAGGAATTAGCATTTAAAAAACCTTTGAAATTCACTGAAAAAACCATAGGTTTCAGACACGTTATAGTTAGAAATTAGCATTTAAAAAACCTTTGAAATTCACTGAAAAAACCATAGGTTTCAGGCACGTTATAGTTAGAAATTTGCATTTAAAAAACCTTAGAAATTCACTGAAAAAACCATAAGGTTTTAGGGACAGTTATAGTTAGTTGGACATTGCACTCGTACAAAACCCGTGAAATTCCCCGTTATAGTTAGTTCAGGTAACTATAACTCGCGCCCGCAATGCACTGCTGATGACGTCACATATTACATCACTCATGACATGGTCAGTGACATCACTGATGACATCACTGATGACATCTCAAATGACATCACTGATGACATCATCCATGTGAGAATTTAATGCACCTCCTCACACCCTAATATAACCTTTGATACACCCACTCTAAATTACAGACTGACATTCTCAAAACCATAGACACTCCAACACCAATAACTACATACCCACTCACTGATTCTTAGGTCTACACACACACATCCACTCACTCACCCGTACAGTCACTCATACTTATGGTCACTCAGTACAGGACTATCATATGCACTCATACTCCTATATAGACACTCAAACACCGCCACTCATCCATAGAGGTACTCACACACCTAGTCAGTCATGCAAATAATTAAACACACTGCCATTAACTCACCTATACAGTTATACACACACCAGCTCACTTACTCATACAAATACTAGCACATTCTTACGCTCTTATACAATCACTGATACAAGCACACACTCATCCATACAGTCACTCTCACAATCACACACTCTCGCTTATAGCTATTTATATACTCCAACACACATATATACTGCCTTTCACATATGTAGTTACTCACACATGTTCCACTGGGACATACATTCACTCACTAACACACTCTTACACACACTTACCCACCCATACAGTCTATCACAGATGCACTCTTGAAACCATCCACCCAGTGAATCACCCACTCACACATCTATGCACAGAGTCGCACACACCCCACCCACACAAACACTCAGGCACCCATACAGATACTCAGACAACCAATCAATAACTCATATAGACACTCATGTAGCTATTCACAAACCCATGCACCACTTACACAGCAACAGACAGACGGATACAGACATTCACCCAGTTTAGTCACTAACCCATGCATTCAGTAAGATACGTTTAATCACTCACTTATCGAGTTAGTCACGCACCTACTAAATCATCCATACAGACACTTATACACCCACTCATTCTTCAATACGCCTTTCCCTATATATATTAAAAATATTTAAACTTTACAGAAACACACAGTCACTGGATGATGTCATCAGTGATGTCATTTGAGATGTCATCAGTGATGTCATCAGTGATGTCACTGACCATGTCATGAGTGATGTAATATGTGACGTCATCAGCAGTGCATTGTGGGGCGCGAGTTATAGTTACCTGAACTAACTATAACGGGGGAATTTCACGGGTTTTGTACGAGTGCAATGTCCAACTAACTATAACTGTCCCTAAAACCTTATGGTTTTTTCAGTGAATATATATATATATATATATATATATATATATATATATATATATTTCACCAAAATTCAATAAAGCGATCACTCAAAGATGACAGTTCTCAAAGATGGTTTAATTCAGGTAACGCGTTTCGCTTGCCCCGCAAGCTTGATCACATATATGGGGTCGATTCCGATTCGGGCCGGAAAAAGCACCGACCGACTCGGAGCCGGAAATTATACCGACCGACACGTACCTGTGGCGCCCGACACGCCAAGTACGATGCAAGGCGTGCAAAATCCGACCGACACGTACCGAACCCAAGCCGAACGACCGAGCCGCACGGAAAACAGCAATCCGGCCGGAAAAACACGCAAATCCAACCGACCGACACGCACCCGGAACAAATCTGACCGAAACGTACATGCAAACTCCAAACCGCAAAGTACGATGCAAGGCGCGAAAACCACGACCGAGTCGGACGGAGGACAAGCCGTACGACCGACACGCATACAAAACCGAGCCGAAGCAACACAAAACACCGCGACCGACGCGTACGCAGCATACAAAACTGCACAAACACAGCGTGAACGAAACGGAGAACACCGTACGAGACAAATGCAGGGTCCGACTCGGTCACAAGAACGTTTCCAACATGCACAGACAGTACAAAGGAAAAATCACACAAAAAAGGCCAAACAAGCAATTACAAAGCCAATAAATACTGGGGGGGTGGGGACAGAGAACAAAGACACACCCACAACTCCACCCATATAAAGGACACAAATCACAACCATGATCCTTTGCAAATGCCAACCACTGCCAGCACCCAAGAGACAGCAACCACACACCCACAGCTCATCCCTCACACAAGCCACACACCATCAGCACACCAACAAATACCTACCTCACATACACCCAGCAAAACACACACTCACACACCCTCACCTGCACACCAACACACACATAACTCACCATCACCACCCATCACCATGCCCCCCAAGAAGAATCACAAGTTCCTAGATTGTGAATTGGAAGTCATGGTAGACGAGATCCTCAGGGTAGAGCCACAGCTGTTTGGCACACTGGTCCAACAGACCCCCATCTCCCAGAAAACCAAGATGTGGGAGAGGATCATCAACAGGGTGAATGCACAATCACCATGTCTGCGCACAAAGAGCAACATCCAGAACAGGTGGTATGACGTGCGCAGGAGGGTACGGGACCTGCTCAAGAAAGACTACATCATCAGCCAATACACCGGCAGTGGCCCTCCTGCCAAGCCAATATACCTCAGGCCCTGGGAGGAGAAGGTGCGGGCCATCCTTCCGCCAGTGAGCGTATATGGACTAGAGAACATCCCAGAGCCTGGTGAGAACACAACAAATGTACACAATATTCTGCCACAAAACACACACACATCACTGTCAAGGGGAGAGTCAAACCATGCACTCATAGCAATTACACAGCAACCAGAACAGAATCATCCCAAAATGTGTATGTCAGTCAGATAAACACAACACATGCCATCAAAAAAGTTACATCCAACTGTGCCATCACATGTACAAACACAACTACAACTACAGCTAGGCAGTGGCACAAATAGAACTAACAAACACATCCAGACATGTAGCCACCACAACAACACCAACACACAGTGAAGACCACTCAAAGGAAGGAATTCTGTGTATGCTGGCCAAGTCAGTGTAGCCAATAGTATCATGGGAGTCGCAGTCACACATATTGCCCCCCCCACAACTGTCCTATCAACACCACCATGAACCATGCGCACATCACAGGGAGTGGAGAAGGACTCACAAGATGGCTGACACTGGCAACTGCTGTGGGGAGCACAAGGTCCTGCTGGGAACTGTGCACCAACAAACAGCAGGACACCACTGACTGACATCCTGAGAGACAACTTCCACTCCCTGCAATGCAAGCACGTTCCATGGTGGGATATCTGGCTGGCTGGGTGGGAAGGAGGACTTGCAGCACTGACCATAGTCACAAGCACCTCCCCTCACACCCCCTCAACACAAACTCCACAGAACCCACCTGGTAGAATGCAATGCCTCACATCCTAACTCAATATCCCACAAAGAACCACCACCCTGGGTTATGTTGTGTGAAGCACAGGGACACTCTTGGGACTTTTAGCCAAACAACTGCCAGGACAACACTCCCAGCCATCCTGTCAGCACAGCCAGCCCACCCCACAGGGAAGCAGAGTCAAAAGGAAGGAAGCATGGGCATGCTGGGAAGGGTGGTGGAGGCAATAGCATGATGGGAGTCGTAGTCACAGCTCTACATCCCCCACCACATGGCCCAGCAAGCTCACACTCACGCATGCACATCCCACAGAGAGTGGAAAGGCCCATCAAAGATGTCTGACACTGTTGCTGTGTCGTGGGGAGCACAAGGGCATGCTGGGAACTGCACACCAACCAACAGCAGGACACCACTGTCAGCCATCTTGCCATTGCTCACACACCCACACATACTGAACTCCCCACAAAAGCAAGTAAGTTTGGGAATGCTGGCAAGTGGGGTGGAGGCAATAGCATGAAGGGAGTGGCAGTCACAGATATTGGTCACCCTCACAACTGGCCCATCAACACCACCCTGAACCATGCTCACATCACAGGGAGTGGAGAAGGACTCACAAGATGGCTGACACTGGCAACTGCTGTGGGGAGCACAAGGCCCTGCTGGGAACTGTGCACCAACAAACAGCAGGACACCACTGACTGACATCCTGAGAGACAACTTCCACTCCCTGCAATGCAAGCATGTTCCATGGTGGGATATCTGGCTGGCTGGGTGGGAAGGAGGACTTGCAGCACGGACCATAGTCACAAGCACCTCCCCTCACACCCCCCCTCAACACAAACTCCACAGAACCCACCTGGTAGAATGCAATGCCTCACATCCTAACTCAATATCCCACAAAGAACCACCACACTGGGTTATGTTGTGTGAAGCACAGGGACACTCTTGGGGCTTTTAGCCAAACAACTGCCAGGACAACACTCCCAGCCATTCTGTCAGCACAGCCAGCCCACCCCACAGGGAAGCAGAGTCAAAAGGAAGGAAGCATGGGCATGCTGGGAAGGGGGTGGAGGCAATAGCATGATGGGAGTCGTAGTCACAGCTCTACATCCCCCACCACATGGCCCAGCAAGCTCACACTAACGCATGCACATCCCACAGAGAGTGGAAAGGCCCATCAAAGATGTCTGACACTGTTGCTGTGTCGTGGGGAGCACAAGGGCATGCTGGGAACTGCACACCAACCAACAGCAGGACACCACTGTCAGCCATCTTGCCATTGCTCACACACCCACACATACTGAACTCCCCACAAAAGCAAGTAAGTTTGGGAATGCTGGCAAGTGGGGTGGAGGCAATAGCATGAAGGGAGTGGCAGTCACAGATATTGGTCACCCTCACAACTGGCCCATCAACACCACCCTGAACCATGCTCACATCACAGGGAGTGGAGAAGGACTCACAAGATGGCTGACACTGGCTACTGCTGTGGGGAGCACAAGGCCCTGCTGGCAACTGTGCACCAACAAACAGCAGGACACCACTGACTGACATCCTGAGAGACAGCTTCCACTCCCTGCAATGCAAGCACGTTCCATGGTGGGATATCTGGCTGGCTGGGTGGGAAGGAGGACTTGCAGCACTGACCATAGTCACAAGCACCTCCCCTCACACCCCCTCAACACAAACTCCACAGAACCCACCTGGTAGAATGCAATGCCTCCCATCCTAACTCAAGATCCCACAAAGAACCACCACCCTGGGTTATGTTGTGTGAAGCACAGGGACACTCTTGGGACTTTTAGCCAAACAACTGCCAAGACAACACTCCCAGCCATCCTGTCAGCACAGCCAGCCCACCCCACAGGGAAGCAGAGTCAAAAGGAAGGAAGCATGGGCATGCTGGGAAGGGGGGTGGAGGCAATAGCATGATGGGAGTCGTAGTCACAGCTCCACATCCCCCACCACATGGCCCAGCAAGCTCACACTCACGCATGCACATCCCACAGAGAGTGGAAAGGCCCATCAAAGATGTCTGACACTGTTGCTGTGTTGTGGGGAGCACAAGGGCATGCTGGGAACTGCACACCAACCAACAGCAGGACACCACTGTCAGCCATCTTGCCATTGCCCTCACACCCACACACACTGAACTCCCCACAAAAGCAAGTAAGTATGGGAATGCTGGGAAGTGGGGTGGAGGCAATAGCATGATGGGAGTCAGTCACAGACATAGCTCATCCCCACAACTGTCCCATCAACACCACCCTGAACCATGCTCACATCACAGGGAGTGGAGAAGGACTCACAAGATGGCTGACACTGGCTACTGCTGTGGGGAGCACAAGGCCCTGCTGGGAACTGCACACCAACCAACAGCAGGACACCACTGTCAGCCATCTTGCCATTGCCCTCACACCCACACACACTGAACTCCCCACAAAAGCAAGTAAGTATGGGAATGCTGGCAAGTGGGGTGGAGGCAATAGCATGATGGGAGTGGCAGTCACTGATATTGGTCACCCCCACAACTGTCCCATCAACACCACCCTGAACCATGCTCACATCACAGGGAGTGGAGAAGGACTCACAAGATGGCTGACACTGGCTACTGCTGTGGGGAGCACAAGGCCCTGCTGGCAACTGCACACCAACCAACAGCAGGACACCACTGTCAGCCATCTTGCCATTGCCCTCACACCCACACACACTGAACTCCCGACAAAAGCAAGTAAGTATGGGAATGCTGGCAAGTGGGGTGGAGGCAATAGCATGATGGGAGTGGCAGTCACTGATATTGGTCACCCCCACAACTGTCCCATCAACACCACCCTGAACCATGCACACATCACAGGGAGTGGAGAAGGACTCACAAGATGGCTGACACTGGCTACTGCTGTGGGGAGCACAAGGCCCTGCTGGCAACTGTGCACCAACAAACAGCAGGACACCACTGACTGACATCCTGAGAGACAACTTCCACTCCCTGCAATGCAAGCACAGTCCATGGTGGGATAACTGACTGGCTGGGTGGGTGGGAAGGAGGGCCGGCTGTCAACCAAACACAACCAATGCAGACCATGTTCACACCCCAACAAATACATATAAATGCCCAAATAATGCAGGACAATGTGCCACACCAATATCAACCCCTGACTGTGACGACTTAGGACAATGCAATGTACAGGCCCGCACCCAGAGGCACAGTCACAACTGTCATGTGTGTCAACCATTGATGCCTGCAGAAACATAACATACATTGTGTGTGTCTCCCAAAAACAGGTGATGATGGGGACACAGCAGCAGACGCTGAGGAGTCCCAGTCCCAGGCTCAAGAGGATGCGGAGCTCACTGGTGTCGTACAGCCTCTGCCCTCCTCGGACGAAGAAGACCAACCTGGCACATCCAGTGCAAGTCTACATGCAGCACCAGCAGGACCACCAGCTGCACCCCCAGCACCCACCCCTCCAACGACTGTCAACACAAATACCATCCCTGCCGACATGGACAGAACAAGGAGCAACACCAGCACAGGGACCCTGGACCAACCTGGGGCCATGGACACCACCACCACCACCAACCTCCAAGGTGGACCAGGGTCATCTGTGCGTGCCACTGCACGCACTGCACATGTCAGCAGGGGTGGTGGGAGGGGTGGGAGACAGAGGTCGCTGCTTGCAGAGGTTGCTGGTATGCATGATGACCCAAAACTGGTACGCATAGCTGATGCGTACCAGTCCAGCACCGGAGACCTCAGCCAGGTAGTGGGGCTCCTCAGAGACATGAAACAGCAGCAGGCTGCCCATCATGCCCGCTTGGACTCTCACATGTCCCACGTGGAGTCACACATGTCCTGCGTGGACTCACACATGTCCCGCGTGGAGTCCAAGTGGGATGCACTGCATGAGATGACGGCGGTGCACAGGGACATTTTACAATGCCTCCGCCAGATGAACAGCAATGAGTCCACACCTCCCTGTGTGCCAACAACATCTGGTGCTGCCCAAACTGCAACTGCCACAGGGAGGGAGGATGACTCTGGCGGAGAGTCCCCTGCACCGCAGCAGCCTGTACTTGAGGGCCCCCCAAGAAGAGGGGTCGTCCGAAGAGGGGCAAGTGAGAGGCCGATGGCCAAGCGCAACTCCCAGGAAGCCTGAACCTGTTCTGGATGTTCACCTTTGTGCACAGACTGTTCACCCTGTTGACGGCAACACTACTCCCACACATTGCATGGGGAGTACAAGTTGGACCAATGTCTCAGACAACTGTGGCCCCGATACTGGGGATTCTGTCTACCAGGACTTTCAATTCACCTAGGAACTTCTGATTGCAAGATTTATGTACAGCACTACCCATCCTACGCACTATTCACACAAATGTATCACAATAAACACACTAATACACCATACTTGCCTCTGTTGTGATTCCAACGTGGGTGCTGTTATGGGGATGATGAACTGCAAAATTACACTGTGTATGTGAACTGCAACAGCAAGTACAACACAGGCATGTGAGTAAAGGCAACGTGACACATATGAGGGAGACACACCACCAGGGCTACACAACACATACACACCTAGGCCATCTGACTCATTGCCTACACTGATGTTGCCAGGGAAGACGGTGCAATGCACAGACACCACACCCATTCCCAGTTGGAGTCAAGTAGCCCACAGGTGCAGTAAGCAAATGGCAGTCAAATGTGTGACCACAGACAACGCACATCACAAAGTGAAGCACAGGTTTATTACACAGTTGCAACATGTCGTAACCACTACAGATGCAAGGTAATCCCACCTGGCAGCGGGCACACAGTCAACAACTGTAGACGGAAGGAAGTCCATGGGTGTGGCGCACATCACCTGTAGGGACACAACAGCTACCACCCTGGAAGTGCAATCACGTCGTCGGTGGACACAGTTGACCAAACAAATCTGAAAGTACCCTGTGAAGGACAGAAATGACACACAGTCAAAAGCAATGGAGTACAGGACAGAACAGCAAAACTCATGCACAATACATGTTACAAGATACCCACCCAGAACCAAGTTAGCATGTCAACACTGTTGGGGAGTACAGCCCACCTGTAAGCACACATCGCAACACACATCCAGTCAAGTAGCCCATGGACACACTCCAACAGCACCAGAGCACCACCTACACATATCATGCCAACTCACATCATTGACATGACACCTCAGGATACTCACATTCAGCTAAAGAAGTTGGTGATGAGCTGTGTGCGGACATCACCTCATCATCATCATCATCATCGTCACTGGCATCGTGGTCCAGGCCAGGATCCTCCACAGGTGGCGGATGTTGGTCATTGTCATCCTGGATGAGAGGCAACTCCTTCCGCACTGCCAGGTTGTGGAGCATGCAGCAGACGATGATAATCTTGCACACTTTCGCAGGGGCATATGGGAGGGACCCTCCGGTCTTGTCCAGGCAGCGGAAGCGGCTCTTCAGGAGACCAAATGTCCGCTCAATCACTCTCCTGGTCCGACCATGTGCCTCATTGTAGCGCATCTGGGCTGGTGTCACAGGGTTCCTGAGGGGTGTCAGCAACCACGGCATGTTGGGGCATCCCGAGTCACCTACGGACAGACAAGTGCACATTAGCTGACTTGGAAAAGTGGGCGGAATACTACAGATCAGATCACACACAATGGCACAAAGTCAGTACACACCGACAAGCCAGGCACGCTGGTTCTGCATCTGTGCCATCATCCTGGGGATGCGACTACTCCTCATCACAAAGGCATCGTGTGCTGAACCAGGGAAACGGGCACACACGTGTGTGATGGTCATGTCTGCAAGACACACCACCAGTGCATTGACCGAGTGGTAGTGCTTGCGGTTCCTGTAGGCCTGCTCCTGGGCCTGTGGTGGTACCAAAGCCACATGTGTCCCATCAATGGAGCCAATGACATGCGGCATCCTCCCCAGGGCATAAAAGTCACTCTTCACGTCAGTGAGTTGTCGCAGTCTAGGGAAATAGATGTAGCGGTTCAGGAATAGCAACATTGCCGCCAAAACATCGCGGAGCACACGGCTCAACATGGTCTGTGACATCCCACCAGCAGTCGCCACAGTATGTTGGAAGGTACCGGTGGCAAAGAAGTGTAGGGCTGCCATCATCTTCACCTTGGGGGTCAGCGCTGTAGGATACGGCCGGCCAGGCTGCAAATGTGGGGACAACTGCACTGCCAAATCCTCAATCAGCTGCCTGGTGAAGCGGTACTGTCGGATGCTGTCCCGTTCCACCATCGTTGCCAGGTCTGGGAATGGTCGATGGACAGCAGGAGCCCTGCAGTGCAGAGGAGAAGTAAGCAAGATTGTCAGTCACCCCACATATGCGGCATTGAACACACTCAATATCCCAACATACATCATTATGAGGCACAACTACATGAAGTGTGCAGTTCCGTAAGGACATGTATGGTACATACATGGCCAACATCTGTCAACACTGTCCAACAAGTGGCATCAATTAGTCCCAGGTTGGCCCATTGGATATCATGAGGCCGTGTCACAGTTCCCATCTCCTGCTGCCGTGTCACAATCACCCCCCACAGTGACATGTGAGGACAGATGTGCCCCAGGCACCACAGCTCAACGACAGGTACATTCCCAGGGACCCTGTATTGCCACATGGACACTGGCATTACATGGAGTATCATGTATACACCACAGCAAAACAACCATGACCCCCACAGGTAGTGGTCCCACTTGCCACGGCAGGACAGACATGGACGTCTGTGACACACACACGCACAACATCAAAGTCCATGCACACACAACGTGGATGTGGAGACTGTCTCCCATTGTGCACATGAAATCAGAGACATTGTAAACACTACATGCACACAGACTGTGGAGGACCATCACTATTGTGCCACTGGGACACCCTGGCTCAAACATACCGTCCCACATGGGACTCACGGGGTATGTGACATGACATACACATACACCACCGTGAAATGTGACCATGGCACATGCACAGATATGAACAGTTGCACATCACAGTGGTCATGTACACGTAACACCCAGGATCCTGTCCCCATGAACATGTGCACAGCCTGGGGGTGGCTGCCCACAGGTGACACCCACAGGACAACATGTACACCAACATACACACAATAGGAAATGCAGCCTTACATGCCTTATGATAAAGTTTGGACAGGCTGTCGTGATGTAGGTGTGCCCCTCACTCCCTGGGAGCTATCTGTGGCTGGCATATGTCCATCTGAGACAGGCATGGTGACATATGCCAGTCACATGTACAGTGATGCGTTGAACAGCAATGGACCGATCGGTGCCCCCGGCCGGCCCATTGCATTCAATGTGTGCGGGTACGCGTTGTACCCCTGTACGCGTTGTACTGCAATGGACCGATCGGTGCCCCCGGCCGGCCCATTGCATTCAATGTGTGCGGTGCAGCGTTGTACCCCTGTACGCGTTGTACTGAAATGGACCGATCGGTGCCCCGGCCGGCCCATTGCATTCAATGTGTCGGGTACGCGTTGTACCCCTGTACGCGTTGTACTGCAATGGACCGATCGGTGCCCCGGCCGGCCCATTGCATTCAATGTGTGCGGTGCACGCGTTGTACCCTGTACGCGTTGTACTGCAATGGACCGATCGGTGCCCCGGCCGGCCCATTGCATTCAATGTGTGCGGGTACGCGTTGTACCCCTGTACGCGTTGTACTGCAATGGACCGATCGGTGCCCCGGCCGGCCCATTGCATTCAATGTGTGCGGGTACGCGTTGTACCCTGTACGCGTTGTACTGCAATGGACCGATCGGTGCCCCCGGCCGGCCCATTGCATTCAATGTGTGCGGGTACGCGTTGTACCCTGTACGCGTTGTACTGCAATGGACCGATCGGTGCCCCGGCCGCCCATTGCATTCAATGTGTGTGGTGCGCGTTGTACCCTATGCGCGTTGTACTGCAATGGACCGATCGGTGCCCCGGCCGCCCATTGCATTCAATGTGTGCGGTACGAGTTGTACCCCTGTACACGTTGTACTGCAATGGACCGATCGGTGCCCCGGCCGGCCCATTGCATTCAATGTGTGCGGGTACGCGTTGTACCCCTGTACGTGTTGTACCGCAATGGACCGATCAGTGCGCACCCATTGACAATGGCCTTGCCTGGCAACGGACGCGTTTTCGAATTTCGAACGAGTCGGTTGCTGGAAATTCAGTTGGTCACCCACAACAATGTTGCAAAATCATGTATGTCATGAAGTTGAAGATTTGAAGGATGCTGTGGGCGTGTATTGGTGCTGCTATTCCATGGATTGGCCAGATTCAGAAGATGCAAACGACTTGGACCTATCACTTTGGACACAAGGGACAGTATCTGCCTCTCCAGCACATATATATTGCTGGCTGTTCCCCTGAGAGCTCACTTGCCTGCACTACATGCTCCAGGACGACATCTGCCACTGCACTGCTGCTGTCTCTGCACCTCTGGACCCTGCAATGGCACGTACTGTGGAGAGAGCCCCAGCCTTCAGCCTTGAGGAGAACCAGGCCCTGCTGGACAGCCTACTTCCACAGTACAGCAAGCTGTATGGGACACCAGGGGAGCAGGTGAGTGTTCTGTGCACTGCCTTTCTGAATGTGCATATTGTCTGACTAGCAAGGCTGAAAGTCTGCACGCCACTGGCTAGCAGGCTCACTGAGTAGTTGTCACCCCCATAGTGTGTAGTGACATGCACTGGACAGGTATGGTGCAGTGACAGTGCATTTGAACAAGGTTTTACTTCCCATGCAATGATACCATGTAGTGACGTCTGGCAAACTGTCCATGGGCAGCTTTGCACTGCCTGTGTACATCATGTGCCCCTGTGATTGAGACATGTATATACAACTGTGTCATGCACGGATATGTTGCATGTGTAGTAATGGCCTTTTCACTTTGTCATCCTGACAGGTTAATGCCCATCGGAAGCAGGAGATCTGGAAGGACATCGTCCGGGCTGTCCGGTCCGTGGGGGTCTACAAGCGCCGGATCCGCAACTGCCAGAAGAGGTGGCAGGACCTTCGGGGCTGGACCCGGAGGATTGCACGGGTCCAGCTGAAGCTGTCGCCTCCTCGCAGGAGGGGCGGAACACGGACCCTGACCCCCACATGCTCCAGATCCTGGCGGTGGTGTTTCCAGACCTGGATGGGCAGCTGAAGGCCAGACAGCAGCAAGGAGGGGGTGAGTCAAAGACTGCACTGTGAACTCTGTATTACATGCTTTGTGCCCTCCTCTGGCCTGGTTCAACTGCCACAGTGCAGCAGTCATGTTGTCCAGGAGCCATGTCCCTCTATTGTGCACTGCCCACTGCTCATCTGATACCCAGGTGTGGCCCTTACATTCAGGCAATTGTGTCACTTGGGACTGTGTCCTTGCAGTTTGCTTCACTAAAGGTGGGGACAGCATCTGTTTCCCTAACTCTGTTGTGGGCATCATGGGTGGGTCCATTGTTCACACAACGCCTGTGTTCGGACATGTAATCTGCGTGTTGCTTTGATATGCGGTCCACTTGCTGAGCTGAGCCACCACATGTGCCTGGGGTATGTGGCACACGCCCATGCAGCGGGTGGGAACAATGTTTGGGCCCCAGGAGTGTGCAGATTACGTGTGTCACACATACATAGCCAGCTATCCACTGTCCAGAGCTCATCCCTCATTCATGTGGGGCAGGACAGTCATGCCTACTCCAGGCCATGCAATGCACTCTGTACTCCCACTCCCGTGTATCAGCTGACACATTGTGCGCAGTGATTTGACCCCTCAGGTGTCTGCCTCTGTGTCAGTGTGCTGTGGATTAGTTGCCAGGACTGCTGGGGTGTTTCTTGGTAGGGGCTCAGCATGCCCCTGGAGATGTGACCATAGGAGACGATACTTGTGTGTCACATAGGTGTTTGATCAGCTGCCCGTGCAGACTGGGGTATGCGAATGTGAAGTTCAGGCAGCTGTTCCCCATTCACAGCAGATTGTGAGGGGCTCAGGTTCAGAGGGTAGTGTCACAGGTCTCCCATATGTCCAATAGGTATGACCTGGACAGATGAGGGTTAAGATGATGTGTTGTGGGGGGATGTACATGTGCACTTGTGCAGCTCCAGGACTTGCATTCCCCATGACCTACTATTGTGACACAGTGCAGAGTGTTGTTGTCTGGCTGCCAAGTCATACATCACTGAGACAGTGATGTATGACTTAGCAGTCATGCCTCCGCCATGGCATGTGTCTACTTATTGGTGATCCTGCAGGGGAGTGACATGTGCTACATGCACACCATTGTGGCGATGGCTATCAGGACATGGGTGCATCATGGTGTCTGTCGCTGGTATGCATCACATGCATTTCCTATTTGACTCTGGGCATCCCTTTCATCCGGAAACCTGTACTGACTCAGTGGCAAGAGCTGTGATGTGTGCATGTCCACATGCCACACCGTGTCCTCTGCACTGTCCAACTACTGTGTAGTTGGTGCATGTGTCCACACTGGGGTGTTGCAATCCAACAGACACCAGACAGATGGGTGCAAGGCCATGTGGGATGTGAGTGCCATGGTTGGCATCAGACTGACAATTGGCTGCTCCTGTTCAGTTAGGGCACTTTTAGCAATGTACAACTAATGATGCCAGGGCTTGCTCTGTAATGTGCTGTGCTCACAGTGGTGTGTGCGTTTGGTGCAGGTGACTGATGTCTGTCTGTTTCCCCATTGTTTGCAGATACATCCACGGCCACGGAAGGGGACAGCTCCACGGACCAGGAGGAGCCGGAGAGCCAGACTGGGTCAGCAGCCGAGGAGTGGTCGGAGGGACCCAGTGGCACGGAGGGCGAGGGGAGCCACACCGAGGAGTCCTCAGCACCATCCACCTCAGCTGAGGACCAGAGCAACTCGGAGGATGACTCCCTTATGGAGGCGGGTGTCTGCAGCCACTACACCCCAGCTAGTGTTGCTGTCCCCGCCACCACCAGCACCACCACCGCCCTCCCATCGGCTCCCATTCCCCAGGTCCGTGGAGGCTCCCATGTTCGGGAGCGTGTCTCCTTTGGGCCAGGCACCGCACCCCTGCCCCTGTGTCCCCTGCTGCCCTGAGTGAGGAGTCTGTGTACCTCCTTCACCAGCTCCATGTAGGGCAGACAGCCATGCTGAGTGTCCTCCATGCGCACACCGCTCTGTTGACTCAGCTGGTGTCGTTCATGGAGGGCATCTCATCGGGCATGTCTGACCTACAGAGGGGCAATAGGTCCATGGACTCCTCCCTGACGGCAGCAGTGTCCCTCCTCAGACAGTCCCTCACCCCTCCTGCCTCTGCTCCATCCACACTCCCCAGCACCATACCCGTCCCAAGCACACACACACCGGCACAGGCACACACCAGCACACACACATCCAGCACACAGACACACATGCCACAAACAAAACGCACACGCACGCACAGTCAGGGGACTGAAACCAGACTCACAGGGGATGGGGCCCTGGTACACACACACGCATCCACGAGCACTGCGCAGTCCTCAGTTGCCTCTCCCTCCAAAACACCCTCCCTTGCCTCACCTGCAACCCCAAAGACCCAGCGCCTCTTCCTCAGTGACCTCGGCCTCTTCCCCTCCGATCCAGCTGCTCCAGCATCCAGGGGAAGAGGAAGCCCACCCACACGGAGCAGAGTGCCCCTCGCCCCCGGACACCCTCCCCAGGCGCAGACAGACTGAGGCCCCCACCCGCAAGTCCCCCGGAGTCGTAAGAGCAAGACCCCGCCGCCGCCCTGCAGCTCAGGCACCAGGTCTCCTTCCTCCATCCCTCAGGCCCCCACTCCACAGGTGCCCCCACCACACCCTGCCCCAGGTTCCCCCACCCACAGATATACCATCCCCAAGAGGATCCGGCCTTCTCCCCCTGCCACTTGCTCTCCCGGCACCACACCCCCGCTGCGCCTTGTCTGTGCCACTGATGTGGTGAGGTGTCCTCCCCTCTGTCCAGCCCACCTTGCCTGTTCCCCATTCTCCTCCCCTGGTGGTAGGCACTGCAGTGGAGTCCACTACCACCCTGTCTGACTTGGGCACTGCAGTGGCGGACCTGTCCACTCCATCTGCAGGGTCCACTGCAGTCGTGCCGGCACCCACAACATCTGAGTCATGCCCCCAGTTGTGCCGGCACACACCATGTCAGACACCTCCACTGCAGTTGTCAGTGGCTCTCCAGCACCCACCACCCCTTCCCTGCTTCCTCCTGGTGAGCCCTGATCCTGTCCCTGCGGTGCCTGGCCTGCCCCCCGGTTGCCCCTCCTAGTGGATTGTCCCTGGTTTTGTGCAGGCATGCGTAGGGTGACATCTGCCACTGTCACCCTGTTTGGACTTTTACAATGGACTGGCCATTGGCCTTTGTGTTTTTCTGGACTTTGTTTTCATTCCACACATATGCTGAATAAAGCAACTTTCTGTTCTCTAGTGCTTATGCTTCTGATGTACATGTTGTTGATGATGCTAACCATGCCCTTGCTGCAGTGATGGTGATATTTGGTCTCATGATAATGAAGTGTTACTGTGCAGGAACCCATGTGGTCCAGGGGAATGTGTCCTATCCTGTGGTGTATCCATGTCATCCATAGCAGCATCTGAGGGTGTCATGTGTTCAGTATTTGGCAATGGGATTTCCTACTTAGATTAGCTATTTCACATCTGTGGCTTCCACCCCTGCACATCTGTTGTGCCTGCCATTGTTCAATTCGTCTACTTCCCTGACCGTGTGGCCATCTCCACTGGACATGCAGGTTTGGGCATCAATGGGGAAGGACTCATCTGTGTTGTCAGTGCAACATTGCTATACAAGTGTGTTGGATCTGTGCTGATGATTCCGTTGGCACTTCCATGACCAGGCTGATGTGACGGGAGCCCTCATTTGGTGCTAATTGTTGATTGTGTGACCAAGTGCTCAGCTGACATGATGGGGCCCTACTGAGGCAACATATGGCACAGCTTTCCTCACACAGGAGTGGAGTCCCCTCATGGCAGTGTGTACTCCTGTGACATTGCCTGCGCCCAAGGTGTGTGTTGTATGTGCATGTCTGTGTGTTCACTTCCGTTTAGCTGTGCATGCTGTGATCCCTAGTGTTGTACCTGTTTGTGATGCTAGCTGAGTTGACCTATGTTCCCCAAAGTCTTCTCCCTGGGTTCTCTGTGATGTGGGTGCATGGCACTTTACTGGTCATCAGGGTGTCACCCATAGGTGTGTTTGCTGTCAGGGCTGAGTTTGTGTGCAGACGCAGATGGGTCACAGTCAGGTTTCCCCTTGGCACTTGTTGTTTGCCCCTGTCATGTGATTTCCAGTTTGTGTTATCTTTCAGTGATTGTGACACGTTGTGTGTGTGACTGCTGGCACTCCTCAGGGTCCGGGCTGCAATGTTGGTTGTTGTCTATGTGTGTTCTTTGTGGGTGACCTTGGCTTCTTCATTGGTGTGTGACTGTGGCTGGGATCCCATTGGTTGGTGTGGTATTGCCGTCATGTCCATGTACAGCGTAGTGTGCAGTGTGTCAGACATTCAGGAGTCTTG